>JANZLQ010000007.1:34285088-34301627 GCA_026212715.1 Elanus axillaris | reverse complement strand
GACAGCCTGCCTCACCATGGTCTTCCCCACGGGCTGCAGGGGAATCTCTGCTCCAGCACCTGGAGCACCTCCTCCCCTCCTGCACTGACCTGGGGGTCTGCAGGGCTGTTTCTCTCACTTGTTCTCACTCCTTTTTTCCAGCTGTGATTGCTGTTGCGCAGGTTGGTTTTTCCCTTCCCCTTTTCAAATGTGTTCTCCCAGAGGCGCTACCACTGTTGCCAATGGGCTCGGCCTTGGCCAGTGGCGGGTCCATCTTGGAGCCGGCTGGCATTGGACCCATCAGACATAGGGGAACCTTCCAGCAGCTTCTCACAGAAGCCACCCCTGTAGCCTTCCTGCTACCAAAACCTTGCCATGCAAACCCAATACACTAGTAGTAAAGGAAGCACAAAGTTACGTTCAATGTGCAAATTTCAAGATCAGAATTAGTTTTTTATGTTGGGAAGTGTCTCAGATATGTAGCAACCTGTCAATCCAGCCTGAACTTTGCCATTCCCCAAATACAAATGTTGCCCTGTCACGTTTTCACCCTAAGCTGATGTCATCTATGCGTCCTCTGACGCCTTCCTTGATCCCACCTGTCTGCTTTATCAGTGACCTGGATTCTCTAGCCGGGGATGCCGAAGCAGATACAATCACGTCAGAGTGCAGCCGGGATGGAGAAACTCTACAGATTACTCTGGCAAGGCAGCTGCATTTCTATGTCCTCTAATAAAATTAGATGCCCCATCTTCTGAACTATTACTTGTCCCTACCCCCAACAGCTGGGAGTCTGCTGTCTTTAGGATCTGTCTACTATTACTGAGAAGGTTCGGATAGTATACCAATTTAAATGGTCATCTACCCATGTCAAGTATTTCTAAATGTTTTGTGAAGTGCTCAGCTTGCAAACCAATATTCCTCTGCAAGTATTTATTTCTATCCTTCTTCACAAAGTTTATGCTGTCACTGCAGATCTGGCCTATTCAAGAAATATGTAATATCTTTGCATTGTGCAATGAACACAGATGTAAGTATGAGTTATGCACTTTATCATGGTAACTAAATATGGGCAAATCTTTAGAGCTTTCAGAGAATAATCAGAGAGCTGAGCTCAGGCAGCTGTGCTGCCATTTAAAACAATTTCATTAGGCAGTTAAGAATAAAACCCATTAGATTAACATTGACTGTTACCAGCTCTACTCTGTAACTTATTCACTGTAGGTAAGTAAAGTAACACTTCAGTTCTGACAATAGCAGGAAGCCAGGAGAAACACACTAACAGCGTCCTCCAAAGAAAAATAAAACATGTCACACACCTGGACTGCACAATTTAATCAGGGTGAACCGTCTTCCCCAACCCTCACCAGTTTTATATTAAACAACAGGAAAAAATATATATAACAGATATTGCCTACATCAAGATAAGAAGAGATTAAAAATACTGAAAAGTCAAATACCAGATGCAGGATGCTTAGAGGCCCCCCACTACTAATAAATGAACTTGAAAGCCACACTCAGACTCCCGTGACTTTTCACAAATCCCATGATAAAGATTTCTGGTCACTTGACTGTTTTCAAACAGTTGCCCATTGCTTCAGAAGTAGGTGGTACTACTTGGGAAGTCCATGCCCTTCTTCACAGAGGCAGCCAGGGACACTCAGGGGTTAAAAATAAAGGGATGCAGCATGTCAAATACATCAGAGTATGTATTTCAGGATCGGAGTGAAATACAGAGTAAGACAAGACCACTCAGGATGCTTTTCCCAGGGATGTCATCGAATGGCCATCCTATCAGCCTCCACTCTCACACTGTAAAAAGATGCAGGAATGAAAGGAGGACTACCTTCCTGGTCTGTCATGAGGAGTTGTGGTATCATGGCAGGGACTGGAGGTGTCACAAATAGCACAAGCCCTCTTGCTTCTACAAGCTACTCTCTCAGGCTCCCACAAACAGGTTTCAGTTTCTCGCACTTGATCTGATGCTAGGGTGATTTTCATGTGGTCCAACCAATTCAACTGTTTTCATCAATAACTTTACATTCAACTAATTGCAAGAGTGGCCCTCAGGTCTTCCTGGACCATCACTTCTCACCAAGGACTACTGCATAGCTGCAGCCTGCTGCCTGAAAGCAAATCACCGCTTTAGTATGATCATGTCTAGTGCTGGTGATTCCACCAATGAACAGCCAAGCATCCAAAGCATTTAGAAAAGGGTTAGAAATCTCATCAGTGCAAGTCCAGGTCTGCCAAGAACAGCCTTTTCTAGACAGCTGCAGAACTGTAGGATACTGAAAGGCTGAGGACAGCAGCAGTAGTCAGAGGGCTGTGCCTACTGAACCCCATCTGCTCTTGCTTACTGCTCCATCTCACCAGTTAACACATCCTGAGGACAGCATCCTGTAGAGACACCTCATGACAACAGGCATGAACTTCAGCCTAGCACGACCTGATTAGGTTAGCACAGAGAAAAGGTAAACAGCAGCTATGCCAACTACTGCTTAAGGCACCAGCAAGGACAGGAAAACAGGTGATTGAGACAAGCAACACATATGAACAGGCAACAGCTAGTCACGAAGCTGCTGTGATGTTGTGGAGTTAGCACTAGGAGCCTTCAAAGAGCGACATACAAGCCCATCTTTTTCTTCTATTTCTCCATAGACAGGTACACTTCAGATTTGCAAGTGCGTGATCTAAAAACATGTGCATGCATATGGGTGTGTGTGTTTATCTAATTTCACTGGTAAAGATTAAGACAGGCTGTGTTTTAAGCCACAGAACAATTCCGTAAGATGCTTTTCAACCCTTTCAGAACATCTCCAAAGACCCCAATTTGTCTATGCAATCTGCTCTTGCACTCTCAAGCCTGAGTAAATGAGGCATTTGTATCAAATGGTCTTAAGAAAACCTTAAAGAGACTACAGAGTCTTAGGTTAGGTTTAATAGGTGCTATGTGCATTAACATGCAGAACCTCAGCTGTAAAGATGTAATTCCTTGTAATTTCACTGCTTTAGACATTTATATCAGAGAACCAGTGTAATACATGGTGGGTATACTTATGCCGCACTTTTTGTTACAGAAATAAAAACAGCAATGCTTTTATGAAAAAGCTGATCTAGTTTCTGAACAAAAACAATCACATTTTTGTAAAGCCTAACAAAAAAAGCCACATTACTTGAGCAACAAACCACACTCCATACTGTTAACAGAAGAAACTTTTCTACGGTTATTTAAAAAGTATAGAGAGAAGTGCACTAAGTATATAAAGTCATAACCAGCCAACCCTTTACAGACCATAGGGACCTGTAGGAATTCCACTTCTAGTCTCCATGTGAAAGCAGTAACAACAAAGGAAGGAATAAAAATGGATGCAAGCCAAGTCATACTTGGATCAGCTCTCTGATTCCAGCTCAGCAGAGATGAACAGTTACAATGATGTGTTCTTACACCCTTCAGCTGACCTAAGTGAAAGCTGTACTCATTCAGATACTGCAGCTGCCTGCCTACTCCTTACAGAAGAAAGGGATAGGGCAGGCTCACAGGGGTGAAGTGAAGCCACGCTTCCAAGGTGTCCATTTCAGTACTTTGCAAAAGCACTTAGTCAGAAAGAAGTTGAATCAGAACATCCAGCCAAGACTGAGACTATGACTTTTTTTTTTTTAAAGGAAAAATACCGGACAGACAGACAATACAATACATAAAGAATCACGTGATAAAACAGGTATACTGAAACTAAGTAAGTGATATGTATGAAAGAGTTCCTGTCTCCTGGTATTGTTCTGAGGCTGTGTGATAAATTTTGCTAAGAGGATCAAGAAGTAATCAAAAGTGATTGTGTCACCTCAGCAAAACGTGCACCACGTGCCAACCAAGACACATGACTTGCACTTGTGCACACATCCAGCCCACTGAAGCTGAAGTATAAAGCATGGGCTTAACCCCACACTCGTATTTCACCTCCTGACCCCAGCTAACTAAACACAGTATATAAATCAGTGTGGCTCAGCTAATAAAGGCAGTTCAGTTGCTTGTGATTGTCTGTTGAGATGCTCAGAAAAATAAGAATTTTTGTTTGTTTGAGTTTTCATGCGCACTTTGCAACAGGCACTAGTGGTACGGGTTTTGAGGCCACAGCAACACTTGTCATTCACTGCTTTTAAGAAAATTTAGAGCAGAAATGGAGAATAATGCATACTTTAAAATAGTAACTACTAATGCTCTTGGGTAATACACCCAACTTGGTATATATAAAAAAAATAAAATTAAATAGCTTCCTTGGGAAACAAAATAAATTCTGCATTTGCCATTAATTTATTTTTTTTAAAGCTATTAATATGGAAGTTTCAGGGTATAAAACTGCATTTATCTTTACCCTTCATGTCCAGAAACAGCTCTGGGCCAACTATGGAACTACTGAACATTGAGACAATTCAGTATCACAAGGGCAGCAGATGGTCTTTGGAGTGTAACTACTTCATGTGCCAGTTTTATCCCATGAACTGCATGTCTCATCTTTCCCATCGTCTCATTCTGAAGCCTAGTTGCTGTCTGAGTCATTGTCTTTATCTTCTTTTCCAGAAAGAGCACGTTTGGACGAATCATTGGCTTCTCCCAAAGGAACAGCCCCTTTCCGCTGTGGCAATACACTGAAAAAGGCCTCCTTCCAGTCTCTCTTCTCCAGGTATGCAAGGATGATCTCAAACACTGCAACATCAAGAAAGACCATCAGCTCTTTTACAGGGAGATAAATGAACTGCTGACAGGAACACACCCCCAAATCCATCTTTACAGAGGTTTACAGGCATTCAGTTGTGGCATCTTCAGAGTAAAGTTGATGAAGTACAGGCAGAAGCAGACAAGGCAATTCTGCTACTGCTGCAGTCTACAGCCAAGCACACTTTGAGTCTCCAGTTGTAAGACAGTTACTACAGCAGTGCTTTTCTGCAGTAGCTTCAGTTTGAATTAATTTCTCTCAGGGACAGAAAGAAATCTCCCCGCAGTACTTCAGGTTGCACCAGTGCCTTCTATATAGGCACTAATGCCTTCTCAAGTTTGACAGGACTACTGCTGTGGATGCACTTTAACAATTACTTTGTCCCCTCCCTACCTACCATATGGACAGCCCAAAGTCTTCCTAAAACCTGCTAGCTATCTCTCATTTCCATCTGAGCTTATGGCAAAAATCTTCATTAGTCTCCAATTCTGTGACCCTTTCTTGCTGTTTATGTTACGCTAACCATACAATCACCCTTCTACTCCCATTTCAGCTTCAAAAACTTTCCCTGATTGACAATAGCTCCAAATTGCATTATATACAAAATTCATCTGCAAATTCCTACTTAGAAAAATTCCAGGCTATCCAAAAAACTTCTCAACACAGATTGTGGCTCAGCAGCAGCAGGGAAGGTAGGAGGAGGCCCTAAGGCTGGTGAGTAAGCCAGACTTGGATGACAAATCTGGGACAGAGGGGTAGCTCTTCAAGCTTGGGGCTACAGAAATACTGCTAACACCACTGGAGAATGCTGACTTCAAAGAATGCTCCCAGCACAAGTATTCTCAGTGCCAAGTGACAGCATATGAGAAAGGATCAAAGGAGCTGAGGAGGGGAAAAAAAACCTTACAGGGAGTTAGGCAGGCGTTCAGAAAGGGAGGAGCAGTATGGATCTCATACTCACTGAGAGTCAAGTTACAGAAAAGTGTCATATCTACTAGAGATTTCCTGGATCCAGGTTTACTGGACAGCCAGCTGCTCTCTGTGACACTGATATTGAAGAGTTGGCCATTTTACTAAGCAGGTTATTCACCTGAAACATACTGTGAACGTATGAGCACTCAAAAGACTATATTAATATCACTGTAAGTTACTGCAGAAAGCATCTGAGGCAAAAACGCTGGCTTAGGAAACAAGAAGAGTATAAAGAGTACATTTCTTCTCCCTTGCTTTGGAACTTCCTTTATCTGCATAGTAAAACCAGAACTAATGGAAAGAGAGTGCCTTCCTCAGGAGAACAGAGGCTTCTATGATGGGCTGAATAGCAACAAAAAAATTATGCAAGGACAGAAAAAGGCAGTGGAAACAGTTGGTAGACATCATTGCAGACTGGAATGAAGCAATAAGGTCCTGTCACATATACTACAAAGTATTAGCCTTGGGATACAAACCTGAACAGAAGAAAACAAACTTTCTCAGCCACACTTGCAGCTGTGTTTTGCAATACAGTTTTTTACATGGATCTCAAATCTTTCCAAGCTTTATAATTCCAGATGGAGTTAAAAAAATGTCTCATCTTAAGCTGTGTCAGTTTTCTACCATCAAATGTTTCAGACATACATGTGTTCCTCATGCCATTTTAACATGGCAATGCAGGCCCTGAACTGCCTGTGGAAATATAAGGAGACTCAATCCCAACACAGAAGGATTATCAATAAATAAGTAAGTAAAAAGCAAGCAAATTCCCCTGTTAATGACGCTGTCAACCTCCCACCACCAGAGGGCCCACTTAATTAAAGTGCTTCAAAGACTGACAAGGCAGTTCCGAGTTTCTTCTGCAGGACTTTCCAAATTCACACCTATCAAGAGTAGTTCCACAGAGACCAGGCAGGTCCCACAGTCTCATCTGGTGAGCCCTGTACTGTCCTCTGCTAGCTGCAACTTCTGCACCATGGGTGGGAACCCGATGCCAGAACAACCAAATCAAAAGAGGAAGGGTGAGCAATTGCACAGTTACACAAAGCGGTGAGGTGGATGTACTCACAGCAAAATACAAAAACCTCAGTACAAATATCCTTCTCACTTACACAAAATTTACAATACGAGATTTGAGAGGCAGCTTGATTCTGTCCACCTTACTCGTGCCTTACCCCCTTGAAAGCTGTCTTTTTGGATTTACGTTGTAAGCTATTAGGGTTACAATATATACCTGAGCCTTAATTACAACTGCTAAAGGTACCTCTACTTCTGGTGGTGGCAGAGTTGGTTTATCTTCGTGCCCCAAAACCTTAAGCAAAATACTGCTATAGTATAATCTTTACCTTAAAAAAGGAATGTGGGTTAAGAGCCTTTCAGCTGAAATTTGAAAATGTTTTCAAAGGGCAAGGGAAGACAAGCTCATGCAAAATGAAATCTGGCGAACTAAACTGCAGTGAAATCAGGTGCCTAAAAGACTGGCACAAGAAACAAGACCATTAAGCAGATAAATGAAAGCCCCAGTGTAAGTGACCCAGTTTTATACCCACTGCTCAGTCATGTAGAAGACAGCCTCCAGAAATGTTGACACTAGAGGTCAGTGTAAGATTACTGCAGAAAAACTCCAATAGAAAGCTACAGCTATATTTGATGAATAACACAAAGTCCTCTTGTCTACATAAAGCAACACTTAGAGATCAAGTTTCAGAAACATGTAAAATCTACAAATACATGGGGTTTGACAATTTTTAATCCAGTGGTATACTATATTCTCCTCCACATTTAAATAATCGTTGTCATGCAAATACATACCTCAATCAATGGCATTTTAAGAAAACAAAGTTATCATCGAGCAATGTGTTACATAATAAAATAAACTTGAAATAAAGCAAGGTGAGATAAATAAAAGAACCTGAAGTGGGGCAAAATGATGACTTGGACACCATGTCAAAAAAATTCCATAAAGGTCTGAGTAGGCTCCATTTTGCATGTATGTTTGTTTAATGACACTGAAAGATAATCTAATAATAAACCTGAAAGTTTAAAAGGAGTGGGATTCAAGACTTGGCTAAGCAATTGTATACTTCAATCAGAATCAGGAAGCCAGGCAAAAAAACAGTTGCTGATATCAAATGAGATGATTCTACAGGCACCTACATAGTTACTGCTGAACATAGGTGTCTGAAGAGATGAAAGCATCACAAACACTTATCCTCCCCTGGGATAAAATACACGGGATAGTTTCCAACAGTTTACTCACCTATACCTAAGTCTGGAAACAAGACCAGGATGGTAGGTGTGACAAAATTACTCATGGGACAAGTCAACAGAACAGGAGGTACATTTCTAAGTGGCTAAAACACCATCCTTTACATTTAACCATATCTAAAATATTTAAAGGTCATGGCAATTACTGCACCCAAAGGCAACTAGATTCAAGAAATACTAACATAATAAAATAAAATTTAGGTATCTGCACTACAGTGCACATTTTGATGGTTCAAATTCTGAATATTGCAGGTATATTCTATAATAATGTCATTATTTTGTGATTTAAAACTTACCATGATTGACAGCTAACACTTTCCGACTGTTCATCTTGACAAAGTTTCCAAGTGGAAGCTGTGCATGACCAATTCCCTGCTCTACAGCTTTTTTGTAAGTAATTCCCTGTGGGAAAGACACCAAAACAACTGGACTGAGAATTACCATTTCAGATCAGCCCATACAGATTACTACAACAATCATTTTCTGGCAAGAGTTTTGCCAGTGCTGGCATGATCTTGCTTCAGAAGATGTTTATAAAAAGAAACTCACCCAGGTTAGACAGTACTTGCTTCAAGTGCTATCTTTGGAGACTTACTACTTTAAATACATTACACTGTGATGTTTGGTCGAAAGGATCGTAAATAAAATTTATTCATACAGCTGCAACTCTAGAACATGTCTGCTATAGCCTGTTTTAAAGGCAAGTTTATACTTAAGTAGAAAGTTAGTCAGATGGCAGTAACTGGTTATTTTTTCAGAGGAAGAGCAAAGGATAAAGAAATCTTGTTTGCTTTTTCAAACCTGGCGACTCCTGTGCCCAAAATGGAAAAAAAAAAAAGCGCCCTTTAAAATTGTGTAAATACTTTATGCCATAATGGCTATATAAAGGATCTGCTTTAGCTCCCTCCTAGCCTTTAACTGTGGACTAACTGATGAAGTATCACTTGGTAAGGCTTAAGATCCATCCCTTTTTTTTTAGCATCACATTGATATATTAAACATGTCACCAGCAATTACATAGGAGTGTCTCTGAAGAAAAGCAGCAACAGTGCTTTAATATCCCAGCTGCCTTCTCTATGACATTCCAGGTCCACACAGCACGCTCCCATGTACAGGTATAGAACCAGATCCCCGAGGCATGTGTGTTACTTAGCCAAGTTCTTCTGACATGCAAACTTATTAAAAAAAGGACATCCAAGATTCAAGCACTGTTCTTTGTCTATATTTGGGCACGTGCACATGCAAGTGCGCGCGCACACGCATACGCAAGTGCTTGAACAGAAACTAAACCCTTCTGTCTGAAAATACGGCCCTCAGTAAGCTCAGCAGTGTTATTAATTCCATTCCTATATTTAAAATGAAAAGATAAAATCCTAAAAAGCTCAGCATGTCTGCACTCTGGAACACAAGCCACTGTTACCACCACAAGGTTTTTTTGCATTTCTTCAAATTTTTTTAAGTCCTTTTTGAAGACGTTTTCTTGTTATTTATTATTGTTAGTTTACATCTGAACAATATGAAGAGCATTAATGTCAAATAAGGTGCCAGGGGGGCGGGGCGGGGAGAGGGAGGGAGAGAGAGAGAGAGCAGTAAGGAAACAGACCCACAGTTTACCTTGTGGTGATTGTGATCCACCAGACCTCCAATCACATAGGCTTTCTTCTCGTCAAGCTCACTGAGAATGTCCGGGGAATCTGAGGTAAGATATACTAGGTCTTCTTTCTTTATTAGCTCACTATAGTGCTCTGTTCTAATTTGGATATCCTCAAAAAAAGGTATTTAAAATAAGTTACAGTCAACTGATGAACTGCTGGGCAAGCTTTACAGACCCAAGATGGAACCAGCAAAAATAAATACAATAGTATGCAGTCATTCTACATCCCTTATCCACGTTTAAATACGTAGCACAGTGCAGACTGATTTCTGTATAAATCATCCACAGTCCCTACAGCACTGACCTGTAAAAATCATCAGGAAATTTTCTGAACCCCCAAAAAAATTTTACAAATCCTTAAGTTCTTGTGATTCCCTTCAAATGCTACCATATTCCTCCTATGGATCCAAATAATTTTCAAGTTCGCCTTTCTAAAAATAGTGAAACCAGTAGTAAATGCTTAGTTAATATTACTTGTTTGACACGGAGGTTTATGCTATGCTTTTGCAAAGCAGCTATCACAAGACATGCTGAAAGTAGAACTGTTTTTATTTATGCAAAATGCTCTTCATTTGAAGTTGTTGCAATACTGATTTCATAGGGAGTCACTAGGAAAAACAACATGAGTTTGAACATAAGACAAGCTACTTCTCCAAAGAACACTTCCTTGTTCAGAGGCAACAAAATGGAAGTGAAGGTGCACACAAGAGAATCACATTATGACTTCAAAGTCTTATTTTTCACCAAGAAAAAAAGAGCACTGTCATGACAGACGAGACTCAGAACTACCTAAACCAAGCAGTCCTGCTTAATCTATCAGAGAATGCAATCTGTTCAACATGAACAGGTGAAAACGGATGTGTGTGTTTTTTAAGCAAAAACCAAATCTAATTCAAGACAAGCAGTCCTTGGCTTATTTAAAAGCACAAAGAGCCACGCTATTTCTAATACGCTATTGCTCTCATGTCTTGGAAAAAACCCGCATGGAAAAAGCACAGGTCCTTCACAACTAACAACCTAGTTAGCAACTAAAATCAAGACTCCTTTTTCTCTTTTTACAGAAATAGCCTATTACTCACCTTCCAGTTCACCCACCCTTTGTCATTTTCATTCATGTTGCTCTTCAATTGTCCCCCATGGCTGGTCAAGTAAAACTTCAAAAAGAAAAACATGAGGTACAAAATACTGAAATGTTAATAGGCCAATCTGTTTTCTCTCTGTACAAGACTTTTTCTACCCTTAACTATTAGTTAAAACTCTTAATTACTTTTTAGCTGAAAGTGGTACTAAGACCATATTCATACAGTTAGTGACACATTTAAAAGACAAATACGCACTTACAGACTTTCTTTTTTTTAAATCTGTCACAGATAAAACTGAGTATCAACAGTATCTTAGTGGCATACTGGTATCTGGCACTCTTCATCTGCATGCACATACTTTTTCATATATATGGGGATTTTTATAACATGTGGGTTGAAAACTAATATATTACAAGAGAAGTAATTTTCTTATTAAAAGGAGGCAGCTTCAACATTTTTTTTCTACTACAGTTCTCAGGTTGTTAAACATACCTGCACAGGATGAAATGCTTTGCGGTTTTCTGCATAACATCTCTGAATTTGCTTGTGAAGCTTCTTAACATCCTGTATACAACACAATTTGTTTTTACATAGTCCTTCGGACCACCACAAAATGCTTTAGCATGAACCAGTCAGAAGCTAAAGAGAGAAAAAGGAAGCTTTTAACTGGCAAAAGTGACTACTTAGAGAGTGTGGACATCTAACCCTGAGAGAAAAAACAGCTGTTGTGAAGAAGGGATCATGCTGATAAGGAAACACACACATCTTCCACAAAAGTCTATTTAGACACCTCTATGCGTGTGCTTGATTTGCATTATTCTAGGAAATAAACAAAACAAACAAAAATCACTGGGATTTAATTATATGTAATAACATGGTAAAAATTAATCTGAGGAATCAAGCAGATTTATCAGTGTGACAATACTCAGTCTTTGACCCATGGGAAAACCCTGAGAATATACAATTCATATTTAAGAAAATTTAACATGCATAACTAACTTGAAGAACCCCAGAACAATGCAAATAATTTAGTGGCTGGCTCCAGCATTTTGACCTGACAATTTGGACAACAGTTAACTAGTACTACTTAAAATGCACCAGACTTAATTTTTAGCCAATTATGTTCTTCGTAAAGTACATTAGTATTACATTAGTAATTACATTAGTACATTACATAGTTTTATTCTTAGTGCCCCAAAAGCATGGTTTTGTAAATAGAACTGATTCCCATTTTAAAATGAAATATCATTATATTGCTTTCATTCATGTAGTGCTTTGAGAATGTTTTGGTATCTCCAAAGGATTTCAAGTAAACTAGACTTTATCACTACAATATTGCAATGCAAGTCTTTACAAACACTAGAGAAAGCATCTAATTAACCTCATTGCTAAAGGCCACAACAATCTTCAATTACAACACTTCACCCTTCCTGAACACCTGCAGAAGTGCCAGTTTTTATACCAGGCCTAACAGGGGCTCTGCCTGACCAAGGAAGGAAATGTGTTTTATACTCAGCAAGCAACACCCAGTCAGCATCTCCAAAACTATCACGGGGGGTCCTCTTATCTCTGAAGGACTGCTGAAGGACTCCTCAGAGAACCAAGTGCCAAAACACCAACTGGAGCTTCCCCAAAATTTTGTGGTGAGTGGCACATGCTCTGCATTACACTCAGCAAGTAGCCAGATGGGCTTTGCAAAAGCTTGAATTCAAGCAGTCTTGCAGAGCAGTGAAGTCCCTGGCAGCAGCAGAAGGGCTCAGGGTAACAGGGAGGGGAGACATCTGCCTCAGAAACCAAAGGCTGCACTCTTACAGGAGGCTGCAGATTAACATACTTTCCTAGTAGAGTTAGAGCTGGTTTGATCTCAAAACACCACACCAAGCATCTTGACCAGTGGTTGGGTATCATGTTGATCTTTCTCATATTTACAGTGCTGGTTTGGCTCGGATAGAGTTAATGTTCTTCACTGTAGCTAGCATGGGGCTATGATTTGGATTTGTGCCGGAAACAGTGTTGATAACACAGGGCTGTTTTCCTTACTGCTAAGCAGTGCTCACACAGAACCAAGGGCTTTTCATCTTCTCACCCCACCCCACCAGCAAGGAGGCTGGGGGGCACAAGAAGTTGGGAGGGGACACAGCTGGGACAGCTGACCCCAACTGACCCAAGGGATATTGCAGACCATAGGACGTCACGCTCAGCATATAAAGCTGGGGGAAGAAGGAGGAAGGGGGGACATTCAGAGTGATGGCATTTGTCTTCCCAAGTAAGGGTTACACGTGATGGAGCCCTGCTTTCCTGGAGATGGCTGAACACCTGCCTGCCCATGGGAAGTGAGGAATGAATTCCTTGCTTTGCTTTGCTTGCATGCGCAGCTTTTGCTTTACCTATTTAACTGTCTTCATCTCAATCCATCAGTTTTCTCACTTACACTCTTCTGATTCCCTGGCCCATCCCACTGTGGGGAGAGTAAGCGAGAAGCTGCAAGGTGCTTAGTTGCCACCTGGGGTTAAACCACAACATTTACCTATCCTGTGACCATGTCACTTGTTCTTTCATCCATTCTAAAATTTCAGAGACAAGATGAATAGTGTCCTCCTGTCCCACCTACCTCTTATGTGACAGAAAAAGCTCAGTGTCCTCATAATGCTCAAAATTCTCATTTCCACACATACTTACTAACACAGTTGGGAGCCTCAGGTCCACTTTGAAAGAGAAAGTAACTTGATGGGGCATTTGCAGCCCCCCTAGCAAAACCATTTTGAGGCAGAACTGTGTGTAGCTTTATGGTAAACAACGACACACTGTTTCGATATTCCTGGTTTTGGAATCAAACCAACTTACCATATCTCCACAAAGGCAAACAAAATCTTTGGCAAGCTTATATAAAGGCACATTCCAAACCCTAAAAAATTCAGCAACTGACCTAAGCAGGTCTGGGAGTCACCACAATCTGACACATGCTAACTGTCCTCCGCAAGCTGCTCTCCAGTTTTTGTGCTCTGACATTGCATCAGCGCTGTCACTGGAAAACCTTTCAACATTTGTATGTGAAGAGTAAGTTTCTTTTACCTTTAACACCATCAGGTCATCAAAGCTGCAGTCCACAATGAGGCGAAGTGTACTAGGAACAACTTCCCTTCGCATACGCTTTCTGTCATTCACTTCATTATTGGAGTCTGATTTTGACTGACGTTCTAGTTTTCTCTTCTGGCGTTTTTCTTTTCGTTTCTGCCTAAATAAACAAATAAACAAATACATCTTCAAAAAGTGCTGCCAAATCTGCTGAGGTACATGTTATGCACATAAACGCATACTTCTACGATCAAGGTCGTTATCCCATGACTGTGGTAGTTTAAACTTATCCTGTTTCCTCCATTTGTGCTAGGCTGATACTAGCATGAAACACACACCCTGACTTTGTGAAGTTCTGTATATACCTACAAAGACAGACATCTGACACAAATTCAATGAAGTCAATAGTGGGAGTTTCATGGATTTAAGGGTGCTCCAAGTCAGGTCTCAGAATAGAAACAACCAAAAAGATTGCCAAAATTGCACTATCAGAATCAGAATGTGGAAGGCAGTTTACCTCCTGTTTCAAGTTTTTCAAAAGGCTTCTGAAGCAATTGTTTCTTCCCTCTGTTTGCCCAGTGGCAGTAGCCAGTTGGGAGATCAATTTTCAGAGACAGCAACTTTTAACAGCGATTCTCTGGGGGAGGAACACTTTGCATTCAGCAATACAAGGATAAACCACCATCAGCCCATTTGCAGATAAGGTTTCTCTCAACAGAATATAGCAGAAGCTTATAACCTTCCAAAGCTATTTTAACAGGTTATAAGTCAACATAACTTACAGGACAGCACTTCATGCGTCAAAAGAAATCTTTTTTATTCACTGTCTTTGTAAGATTTACCAAGTCTGACAGCACTGGGGAAAGACAGCGCAGCCCATTCAGAAATGGACAAGGCCGTACGTTATTGCTCCCTTCTGACAAACTGAAAACGTGCACGTTTGACCGTACCTTATTGCTCCCTTCTGACAAACTGAAAACGTGCAAGTTTGAATCCCTCCTGATACCCTCTTGAACACTTCTAGTGTGAAGAGAGAACACTTACCTTTATAGCTTTTTCATATGCAAATGGAGTAGCCTGTGACCACAGCTTTAAACCTAGCATGGGAGAAAACTAGTTCCAACTGCCTTGATTTGCTAAAGCAATCCACACACAAATTCTGCTGACACATTGTTATTATTAGCACTAAATACTACACGTGATCCTAGAAAGCTATTTTGCAAACCATACCTCCGTAGATCTTTCTGTTCTTCCCACTGTTTCTGCCTCAAAAGCTTCTTCTTTTGCCTCTTGGACATGGGCTCAAGGCATTCTTCCTTGTCTGAGCCTGCCTCCTGTCTCTCTATTGGACTGTCTCTTGACTTCACCTTTTCTTCCACATCAGGGACTTCAGGAGACATGGTATTTTCTGTTGGCACCTCTGGACTTTCTGTTGGCGATTCTGATGACATTAGCTTTCGGCTGAGTTTCCTGACTTGTTCCTCAACACGTGATAAATATTTCATTAAAAGCAAGCTTTTCCCTCACCAATTCTGTAAGAAACAAAACAATAGTATGAGTGCTATTAAGAAGAAATGCAATTAGAAAAAATATCACTCTACACCTACCGTAAATCTGAATAAAGAAAAAATAAGAGATGGCTTTTTTTTGTTTAAAGCTAGGTTAGTGCCTCTGCAAACACTAACATAAAAAATACTAGAGAGATTATAATCTGTACTCAGAGCACATCTAAAACTCTGCCTGCTACATCTGCATCTATTCAACGTTTTCCATTAAAAACTTTGTGAAAACACAACTGCATAAAAGCAGGGAATCCCACTGGATTAAACATAAAAGAAAAACCATTAGCAGTACTATTGTGTGTGCACAAACCATTTCCAAATATATAAACAGAAAAAATTAAAGAGGTATCTTGTGATATAACTAAAGCCATTTGGAGGGGGGGGGGGAGTGTGAACAAGCTGTACACCTTCAAAATTAATTTTTATTTCTTCTGAGAACCAAAGACACTGGCCAAACACTGACACTGGCCACTGTCAGTGGTCAAAATGCAGCAAGTTAAGGGGATGAACAGACTAAACTGTTAACTCAGCAAAACATTCTGCGTTCAAATCAATTACAATTATACCCTCTCCTTTTCAATAACAAGTACTATTTTTTAACATTAGTAGCTCCCCTGTGCTCAACAGCCACAGTTTTCTAAAGATAACTACTTCACTGGAGAAGGTTGCATCGACAGAGCCAACATTCAGAAAAAACAATCCCCTGGCTTCTTCAGTAACAGAAGAGCCAGAAAAACACACAAAACCAGAAGTGTTTTAGCTAACACGCCCCAGTCTCCCTGCCTGCGGGTGTTAAGACATAAGGCCCAGGGAGCCGAGATGGTTGTGGGTGCCAAGCGGCAAGGCCTGGTGCGTCTGCAGCCAACGCAGCGCGCACGCCCCGCAGATACCGAGCTCTATACGTACATCTGTGTACGTATATATAGACACATATACATATACACACATACATCTATATATATACGTATCTATGTATATACACGTATCTATGTATACACACATTATATATATAGAAACACACACGCTATTTTTGCCCACGCACCTAAGAACCTCATAACGCAACAGGACCGGCCACCCCCGCCCACAAGGGCCCGAGGAGGGGTCGTGACCCCCCCACAGGCGGCGGCGACAGCCGGCGGGGGACGGGGGGAATATGCACGCTCCCCAGGCCGCCATTTTCCCACCCTTCCCTCAGAGGAAAGCCGAGCCCGAACCCCATCTCGCGCCCCCCC
>JANZLQ010000007.1:34237624-34284946 GCA_026212715.1 Elanus axillaris | reverse complement strand
GGAAGGGGCGGGTGATGGGGGGGGAGGAGCAACGGCGCCGCTCCGCGCGCGCGCCTCCCCGCCCGGCAGGACTTCAAATCCCGGCGAGCAACGGGCGGTGGTCACGTGGCTCTAACGGACAGTGCCTGGGCGCTGAGGGGGAGCGTGGCGCCATGCTGATGGCGAGTGATCTCGAGTGTTGGGGAGTTTCTCCTTTCCTGCCTGCGGAGTGTCCGGTAGCCGTGTGGGGACCCGTCCCGTACGGTTGGGCAGGCAGGCGGGGAGTTGCTCTCGCCCCTGTCCCGCTGGGTACCGGGGGTTTGCGCTGACTGCTCTGTTCGAGTCGGCTCTGGTGTCAGCTGGAACAGCTTCCAGTCAAATAAAAAAGGAACAAGCTACAACTGTAACAAAAGCACCTGGGGATCAGTCGTGGTTCGGGTGGGTTTCTCGTTTTTGCGTTATTGCTTACAACAGAGGCTGACGAGTGGAGCTTGGCTGGCAGTAGCGGCAGCCGCCGGCGAGTGGCTGTGGGTGCCGAGGCCAGGCTTAAAGGGCATTTAGGGCCTGCCCTTGCAGGCAGGTGTGCAGGTGAGTGGGTTGCTCTGAAACCAGCCAGAGCATGCACTGGCAGGCTTGTGGGGTGTGCTAATGCCCCTGCTGAGAATTGTGAGGAAAGCTGTGCTTCCCTCCACATGCAGCTCGAGTGGCTCCACGGGATCAAGAGGAGCTAAAAGTAAGAAAGCCTTATTTTTATCTGAATGGTTTTGATGACACTACTGAGTTCACACTGGGGCCAGTGAAGTATTTTTAAGTGGTGACATTCCTCAGAGCAGATTTCTAGCTCCAACGGTCCCCCAGCAATGCTGTGTTCCCTCTGCCCCCTAAAAGGGGTATGCACATTCACGCTTCATATTTTTAAAGGCCACTGCTAATTAGCTTTTTAAACTCTAGTGTCAATACTCAGTGAAGGGCTGCATTCTTTTGCCTTCAGATAACTTCATGAAAGAATGCAGCCCTGGTACAGGAGTTAGTTCTGGAGACCGGGATTATATTATATGAGAAAAATATATTTGGGGCAGCCTAAATATGTAGATATCTCTTTGCTGCTAGTTAATGAGACACACAAAGTTAGCAAACATATGAGTGCATGCTACCATAATACCCTTTTCATCTGCATCAATGTTTATCTCAAGTTTCATTGGTTCCAGATATACATACTCTTTCAGTTTTAGTGCTGGTTTCAGGTTCACTACAGCTATGTTAAAAGTCACAAAACTGTATGGTGTCACTATAGTAAGACACTGACCTTTAACTGTTGTTGGTATTTAATATTTGCTGTAATATTTTATTTAATTTGTAATTCCTATTCCCTGCATTACTTTAAGAATAGCTAGATTTGCATCTGCTTTTGCTAGCATCTCTTTAAAACCTCACTCATGTTACTATTAATATTTAGCTTTACATGCCAGCACCACACAAGTCCAAATGCACCACTGTCCCTATGAAGAATCCTTCATTTTCCTTTGGTTGTTAAAAGGCTGCAGATCAGTTACTCATAGAAGCCCATTTGCTTGCTTGCTTTTTTTAGAAAGCAAAAATGCATCTAACAAATTAATATAATATTCACATGTCCTTTACCTTAGAATTAAGAAACTGCTTATGCATTTTGATTTATAAATCTTTTTTTCTCATATTGCACTTTCCAAAGCAGCAGTATTGCTAATCCAGACCCCTATGTCCTCAGACACCGATATAGGGTAATGCAATGTTTTCTGAAGCCTGCCAAGTGGTGACAAAGCAAAATGAAGACCTGAGCAGCTGCAAACATTGAGAAAGAGCTGTCTAACTGAATTTCATTATTTTGGTAGAGCCATAACATGACTTTTCAAGATGTTCATTCAAATGGTGAGCTCCCCCCAGCAACAGAACAAACCCCACAGTTTAAAACTGCATATCAAAGCAATTTGTACAAACAGTACTGCAGGTCAAGAGGCAGAGTATGGAGAGAGGAAAAAAGATACTTGGTGGAGGCTTACTTGTGGACATAGACATCACTCTCTGTGGGCCATGTCTGATTGCAGCACTCTTGAGGAGAAGCTTAGGATGCAAGTGACATGCACAACTCACCTTTAGCCAGTGGCTTGGCTGGGCATCTGCCTCCCCCTGTCCTCTGTGGCAGAAACGGGGGGTCTTATTCACTGAAATGGTGGGAGCTACGGCACACAGGCACCAGCTGAAGGCCAAAGGTGGACTTGGGTACTTTGGTGCACATAGCTCAAAGTTTGAGTTGAAAACCGAGATCTTCACACTGTTGCTTGTGAAGAGAAGACAAAAACATTTTGTTGACCTCAGAAGATGTGAGGAAATCTCATTAGTTTTATTAGGTCATATAAAGATATGAGCCTTATAGTTTGGACTCTGGAGAATGTGCAGCAACAGTAATACTTTGACCCCAGTACATATGCCAGCATGGCGTGAAGCATACATAAGGGGCTGATCCTGCAACCTCTGCGTGTAATGGACTTTGGTGGGCGCAACACTTCTTTCATTAGTGTAATTTGACTTCAGGGCAGTCACTGCTGATTTACTCCAGCCATAACTGAGGTGAGGCTCAGGCCTCCTGTTTTTAAGACATTTGAAGAATATACCAAGTATGTGTTATTGGTGTGTGTGTGTATAGGTGTATAGGCATGTGGAAGTATACATACACTATTTCTTTACATGATGGTTACATCCTTACTGGCACTACTACAGTGGTGTCCAAAGAGATATGTTGATTTACCTCAGCAGGGGATCTGCCTTCTGATACTCTAGTGTCTGAGAATATAAGTATTTTTAAAGTATTTTTTTAAATAACTTTATTTCAAGGAAGAAATACATTTTCTGTGTCCCAAGAGTGTAAGAAGACAACAGTTGCTCTTCTCCAGATTTCAGACCAGCATTAGCTCCTCCTCATGAGTGAAGTGTGAACATTGCATTTCCAAAGCAGGATCCATACCTCTGGTCTTTCCCCAGCCAGAGTTGGTTTTGTGCGCAGGTAGTATCCTTATTTTTTTCAAAAAAGCACAGAAAGCCTGGCAAGCTCCTTGTTTACCAAATGCAGCAAAAGGATCAGCTGGAGGCCTCTGCCTCAGTCCCTTGAATTCAGGAGCATGTCACAGCCTGTGATAGGGAAGCAGCATAAACAACCACAAACTGGGGAGAAGCAGTAGTAGTCCCCAGGGTTTTCTATCAATCTCCTCCCTGCCACATGCATGCACACACAACACAGAAAGAGATCCTGGGGGGGCTTCCACAGGGTGCAGAGAGATGAACACGAGCAAGCAGCATTGGTGTGGACCTGCTGTTTGCCACTGCTGGGTGATGATTGACATCCATAGTGCTCGGCTTCTCTCTTGCCACCAAGCAACAGAGGTGGCATTTATACCACTCAAGGTGAAGGCCATTCTCACCTTACGATCCCTTACTAATACAGAGGAGCTGGTGGCAGAATTGGCCTGTTGGGTGCAGCTGAAGGCAGCCTGGGGCGGCACTGGTTCAGTCGGGGTGTTTGTACCTCAGAGTCTTGTTAAAGCAACCTCTGGAAGTGGAGTGAGAGAGCATGGTGATGGCTCATGGGTGTGCCTCCTGTACAAGCAGGACCAGATCTTCCCTCCCCACAGAGACAGGGAGGCTGCGTATGCCGGGGGAGAGCATGCCCCCTCGCAGGCTGTGACACTGAGGGTGTGCCAAGGAACGTGGGGGGTGACCTGCTGCTCCACCGTCACCTGAGGGACAAGGAGGTCCTTTAACGAGCCCTGTGGCCATAAGGCTTAGCATGAGATGGCCTGGGATTTACTCTCAGAGGAAACAAGGAAGCATGTGGGTTAGTCAGTTGGGGGCTTATCAGGGGAGGTGGTGAAGTGAGTGTGAAAAAAGGGGAAAATAGAGGTGAAAAGGAGGACTTCGTTTGCCCTGCTGCTAGACCCAGCCAAGAGGTACTCTTCACCGAGATGGGACAGAATAGCTGGTTTATCTCATCTTTTCAGCCTCTAACTTACTGCAGTGATGTAAGATGGGGGCTGGGGCTGCTGAAAGAAAGAGAATTTAATTGGTATCATACAATACAGCAGGAACTGACATCACATCTGAGTCTCTGTAACAAAGTAGCATCACTTTTTGGGATGGCACTGATAAATCCCCTGTACTTCTGCTTGCAGGAAGACCCTTAAAAAGCATCTGCCTCTGGGGTTGCTCACAGAGTTGATACAAGAGAGTGGATGCAGTGGCCAGGATCTGGCCGCTGGCAGCAACAGACCTGATTGCCCTTTCATTCAGACAGAGGAGAAGTGGCAGGATCTCCTGGTCCTGCCAGGACTGGACGTGGGCTCCCCCACTCAGAAATGTGGCTGTGTGGGCTCAGTATTCAAAAATGAAAGCTGAGGTGATCAATAAAATGGGGCAGAAACCACCAGTTGCCTTAGTTCTTAATAATTAACTGGAAGTCCTTTGATGAACTTAGTACCTAAGTGTGGAATTTGGAATCTGACCTTTACTACATCTAGATAAACAGTGTGGCCGACCTGGCAGCTCTCTCTGCAAGCGCCCCTCCACTCTCAGCAGCTCACTTCTTGGAGGCTCTCACACTTCATGCTGCAGTCAGGAGCTTGGGGGATCCCAGCATGATTCTTCTTACTGTGCTGTTCCTTTGCATCATTTCCACCTACTCAGCCTCTGTTAAAGGTAGGTCTGTACTGGGCTTGGTTCAGCTTTTGGCTCAGCAAAGGCATAACCAGTGCATGTATGCAGATCTGTTTTGCATCAAAAATTATCATCTTTACTCGTCTGTCCTTGAGTAATACAAACTGCATTTAGTAATTACAAAGGTTTAAGTTCTTGTGGCATTCATGTCAGCAGAGGGGATGGAGGAGGCAATGTTTTCAGGTGCACAGGGCCAGCGGTGTGAGCCAGGAGACTGGGGATCTTGACCTTGCTTAGTCAGGACATGCTGTGGGAGCACCGACTTGAGAGGGACTATTCACGCACTCAGAAGTCAAACACACAGAAGTGCTCTGGTGGAGCAGAGCCAGGAAGTGCTCAAGGCTCTCCAGGTTTCAGCTTCTGAGCAGTTGACTCAGCTACCACTGAAGTCAGTAACAAGCATCCCATTAATTTAATGGGGAGCTTGCTCTTCCATAAGTCATGAAAACCTGAATCTCTGCACAAGCCCTGGGAGCAGGGTTTTACTCAGGTGTCCCGACAAAGGTCAAGGGCATGAAATCTGGAGACTGCCCGCTTCAGCAGCACCAGTCTATGAAGCAAGGAAAGGTGTCTTTAGTAGTGGCTCTTTGTGTACAACCCGATATTAAATTCAGAGCAGCAACCTTAAAACATGAGCTGACACCTAGTTTTTAGTTTAATGAGGATGTCCTCATTGTAATGAGGAGCAGGGGGGCCACGTCATCCTAGGTTAAACTGTTAAAAAGGCTGTAGAAGGTGCTTTTATGGGTGCCTCCTCCTGCTCCCTGCAGGGGATCCAGGACACTGTTTCTGTGTATGCACAGAGCAGCAATGTTCCTCTGTACCCCCTTACAACAGGAGTTATAAGAAAGAGAAGTTTGCAGGCAGTTCCTCTACCCATGAGTGTATTTCATGAGACTGCCAAGTAATGTTTATGGCTAGATACCAACGTGCCATGTTTCTGGTGGCTGTTCTTCCCAGTTTCTCCTTAAGATCAATTAAGCAAAGCTCCTTCTTGATGTGAAGTAATATTTGCTTGTCACTTTACATCACTAGGATACTGAGCAAGCATTTTCTCATTAATTAGTCCTCCCTTCAGCTCTGCCAGGTCTCATCTCTCTCTTGTGCAGAGAGATTGAGAGCTAAATTTCTGGCCCAAAGGCTGCTTATTGCCTCAGTGACAGAGCTGGGATTAAGATGAGTGTTTTACCTTTCCACCACGCCATGCTGCCTTTTGGAAATATTGGAGGAATATTCCTTTCTTTTAAGTCAGCTAGATCGGCACACATGAAAATTTCCTACTGCAGTTCCACTTGAAAAATGTTTTCAACGAAGCGGATGGGTTTTGCTTTTTAAAGCTATCTGGTATCAGAAGCAGTGGCAAATATAATTTATGAAGGTAGAACCAGCAACTAGTTAGAGACTCACATGCTGTGCATGCCATATGTATTAATAAAAGGCACAGGACTTGACAGCTGTCTCTACTCATGCAGTGTAACCTTCTGTATTATACAGTATCATGATTTAATTATAGACTTGGCATGTTACCCTTAATGACAGACACTTAACATTACTAGTCAAACTATGTGTTATGCACTCCACCTTGAAAGCAGGCACTTCTGACCCGAAGAGAGCATGGCCAATTGCAGTCTTTATGTCCATCTCTCCTCCCTTCTCAGTCAGTGGGACATTTGCCATCAGCTGAAATGTCAATGGCTATATGGGCAGCGGGGATCCCAGTGCTGTGCTGAATACAAAGGAAAGGGCTTCTAAAGGCAGGGTTTTTTTTAAAGAAAATTTTCTATTAGAAAGGTGTAGAAATATTCATTTTTAAATAGTACTGGTGTTTTCTTCATGCAAGGTGGCGTGAAAATTTAGTTAGGCTGTGTTGTGTACTGGTTCTGGGCAGTGATACTGTGTCTTTCCCCCTCAGCCACCAATATCCCCCTTGCCTCTCAAACCGACCACGCTATCCAATTGTCTCTCTTGGTTTCCTCATTTCCTCTGGGGTCAAGTGCTAACTCCTTGGGACTGCCTTCAATATTGGCTTATCCCTGCTTGTTCTCTTATCATGACTGACCGCTGGCTCACCGTTTTCCATCAATGACACCAGTCTTGTGACTAAAGGTGTCTTCTGCCCTGGCTTCTGCAGTGTTTTCCATGTATAAAATGGTGAAAGCTTCCAGAACCTCATATTGTTCTAGCTCCCAGAAACACTTGCAATTATACATCTCTTCCATGACACTTGCAAGAAGCTGCTGCATCGTTTGCTCATCTGTTTCCTTCAGGAGGGAACAGCTCTTTTGTATGTGGGAACAAGCAAGTGCTAAAAGGGAGGAAGAGGGAGGGAACTCTTGTCAAAAGAAAATAAGATCTATGGGTTGAGCTGTAGGAAAAGGAAGAGGATAGGTGAAAGGTGCTTTTAAATGAAAAGAGAGAAGGAGCAAACCCACAAACATCCACCTTAACTAATAAGGCACATGTCTCTCAGCACTGAGATAATTTTTCTTGGACGTGCTTTTCCCCCACCTTTTATCTTTAGATGGGACTGTGTCACCCTCTGTGTTTAGAAAGCACCTAGTGGGTGGCATTTGTAAAATCTCAGCCATCACTAAATCAGTAGCACTGCTGTTTCCGCTGCAAATTAAGGACATTTTGAACCAGGAAGCAACCAGCTCCGAGGTACTGCAAAGAACCAGGGGTGTCCCTGAAAGGCACAACCATCTCCGGGCAGGCACTGAGCACCCTCTGCTCTCAAGGGCAACCTAGCTTCAAAGCCGATAGGAATGAGGGCAAGTGGGGAAGCGGCTAGGCAATTCATGGTAAACCTGAAGGAAGGGTTTTGAAGCAGACACACAAGACATGCAAAACCAGAAGAGCCCCATCGTGCTGACATTAATGCTTCAGCCTCCCTGCAAAGAAATCGATAGCTACAGCTTTGAGCTCTCACATGCAAACAGGTTGCTCCCTCTGGGATTACCAAACTTGATGCACTACACCTCCAGCTGGCATAAAGCATAAGTCAGTTTAGTTCTGTGTAGCTTTGCCAATTTAGGCAACTTGCAGACCAGACTTGGTGGGGTCACCATTTTCCTCAGGGAGAGGTTCTTTGAAGCTGACCTTAATCTACTGCTATGACATCTGAGTGAACAGGGGAAGGAAGCAAGCAAAACCTTAAAAAAAGGGTTTTTTTGACTCTTTGAGCACTGCATAATACATCTGTCCAGCCATGATGGAACTACACTGTGCACCTACCTAACTGGGATCTAAAATCTGAAAGTGAAATAAGAAAAGAGTTTGGTTTTCCTTTTTACCAATGCAGTGATTTAAAAATTTTTTAGCAGAGCCTAATAAAACACTGAGGGACATGACATAAATTGAGATAGCCTGTTGATTCTCTGCAAGAGACTTTGAACGCACTGATTACATTACAGCATGCTTAAGAATTTGTCTGAGATATTTTGATAGATTTTTCTTTTTTTTTTTTCCCCCTGCACTTGTCATATGACTGAGATGCATCTCCCTGAGGACAGCACTTTGCTTTTCTTAGATTAACTCTGTTGTGAAGGTGTTGTTTCTGCTCTGTACCTCCTGAACTCCATGAAGAAATTCCCAGTGGATTCAGTGGTACTGTGTTTGGGTCTGAGAGGCTAGTGCCGTGCTGCTTACAGATAGCACCTAAGGTCACTGTATGTGTATTTGCTTTGCAGAGGTAAGAGCACTTTGTGTAAATCCAGCTTCTCCTCTGTTCCCTTCCCTCTATTAACTGACTTCATCAGTTCTTCTTGTGTGGAAGAGACCTTTGTAGCCATTCACATCAGAGGAGGGAAGCCTTGAAAGCCGTGAAGAGGGATGTTATGTATGCCATTCGTGACAAAATATTTAAAGGGTAGAAGAAGAGACTGATTTTTCCCTAGCCACACATTTTAGGGGCACAGTCTTAATTCCTGTGCCTGAGGCTGGGTAGAGAGCTGTGACACTGGTGCCACACATTCCCCACAGGGCTGTGCATGAGAGAAAAGAAAGACAAGATAGGAAAGGGTGTGGTAGTAAGTAGTTTTATAAAGGAAAAATAAGTGTCATTTGTATACTCCAGATTTCATTTACACTAAAATGAGTGCAGCTGAATCCCTAGGGAACAGTCTGTCTGAGTTATTGTTAATGCAGATGGAAATGGCACCATAAATTGGGTATGCAAGTTGCATTTATGTTAGAATTTGGCTTTTATATCCCTTAAAATACATCAGTTAACAGCAGAGGCACAGCTACAGGGACAATTATTTAGTTTAAAGAACAAGGACTTAATAATTTAATCAAAAAAGTATTTTGCCAATGTCTTCATTACATTCATGTCACCTCTGGGCAAGGCTCTTAATGGAAAGATTCCCAATGAACGTGCAAGAGATGCAGAGAACAATTTCTGTTGGCTCCAACAAATTACGCCAGTCCATTTCAAACTGCTAAGTACACAAATTCACAAACTGCGTGATCAATTACAGCATTTTGAGTTGCAAATCATTTTGGATAAATTTCTAATGTGAACATATCCAAAGTAAAGAATTTGACTCTCATTTATTTAAGTGTAGAGCTAGAACAAAGGATTTTGTGGGCATTCTTATCTTAAATATATGAAATTAGTGTCAACTTAATCACAGAACCCCCCCAGCTTCTCCAGTGGGACAGCCTCTGTAATCAAGGGTAGCAGGATCAGTCCCATAAACTTTTGTTGGCAATTATATATTTAATTTTTCTAAGGGTGTTTTTTAGTGAAAATGACAGATTATGTGAGTTAGTCAATTGTAAAACACTGTTTTTGCTTTCCAAACAGGGCACACTACTGGACCAAGCTTAAATAATGACAAGCTATATAAGTTTGCTTACTCAGCTGAAGTGTATGTTGATCAGGTGAAAGCATCACTGAAGAAAAGTGCAGGATACCGGATTTCTTCTGGTGTGGATGTCAACCTCTTATGGAGAAATCCTGAAAATGATGATGACCAGTTGATCAAAATTACGGTAATTAATGCCATCAGGCAACTTAAGACATGTCCAATCCTTTCTGCATTTATCTAACTGTTAATCTAACCTTGAAGAACTCATTTGCAGAAGATGAGCTAAATCTTTTATTCTTCTCTAGTCTCATCAACTAAAACCAGTTTCTTTGAGAAGCTGATACCTACATAATAAGACTTCACAAGAATATATCTAACATCATGAGCCAGAACTTCAGAATATCTCTGATATTTTGAAAGTGCTTCATATATTTTCTACAGCTTCAAATAACTGGTGTGCAAGCACCTACCTGGCAGTAGGTTGTCTGAAGTCCTTGGTTCTAGCTGCAAATCATGACATTTGCTAAATGCAAACTGGGTGCTTAGCTTTACAGTGAGTTTTTCTGCCACTTATTCCCCTAGTGGTGAGTGCTGGTTTCTTTTGAAAACAGACATAGTAATCATGGAAGATTAACGATCAGAGCCAGAAATGAAGAAATAAAAAAGATGCATTATGTAATTCAGTCTATCCAGCCTACCCCAGGCCAATGCTAGGCTGCTCTCTACATGAAATTTCTCTGCTTTTACTTTGCTAGGTAAGAGATGTTCAAGTTGAAAATGTAAATGAACGTCCAGCTGCTAAAAACATCTTCAAAGGAAAAAGCACAGAGAAGATCATCGGGAAAGAATATCTGGAAGCTTTACAGAGGCCCATAGTTCTTGAGATAGTCCGTGGAAAAGTAAGACCCTGTCTTTTAAAATTCAGTTCCTGAGGAAATCTGAGACAAATCTTTTCTCACGGGCTTGGAGAATTTACCAGTTCACTGTGCTCTCAGTGTTCTTAATATGCCATCACATCCTACCTTTCTATATGAAATATAATAGTTCAGAACAGACTGTAACTTACCTGTACAAGGGGCCCTTGCAGCCCAAGCTGCTTGTGCGTTGAGAACACCATACAGTGTGGAAGTGAACAGCAGATTAGCCACAAATAAATGGCTACACATGTAGATACATGCACAATTGCTGTGTAAGATCTGTGCTGTTGACTTCAGTGAGGCCAGGATTTTATCCAAGGTCTGAAGGCAGAAATGGAGATACATTTTGTCATGAGGGAGGTTATACAGAGTCTGTGAGGAACAGTGTTAATCACTTTAAACCCTCCTCAAAGATTTTAGCATGACTGCTTTTCCCACCTCTCTGGTGTGCTTATTTACTTCAGTGTCACCTGCAGTTTCAGTGGTCCCAGGTTAATGAGCTTCACGCTGAAAGAGCTACAGCCTTTCCCGTTGTTCCTCTACTGGGAAACCGTCTCTGACCATTGGAAGAGTGGGGACAGGGAGCAAGTGTGCCTCAGCGTGTGCCTGCATTTTACAGCCTGCCCTGAGAGAGCACCAAGGCACTGTCACACCGCAGGAGTGCACGCGTCCAAACATAGCTCTCGAAGTCCCAGTTTTGCTCAGAAGGGGATTCAACAGAATCCGTCCCCCCCCTCTTTTTCCCTGCCAGAGCAGCTCACTTGTCCCCTTGCGCACAGCCTGCTGCTCTGCCCAGGGAGCGGCAAGGCTGGAGCCATGGCTGCTCCTGCCTCCACCCCACATCCCTCACCCTCCCGTTGCTTGTAGCACCAGGCCAACAGCCCTGCTCTCCCCTCCGCAGCCCGAGCAGTGCTCGGCAGGTGGGACGTGGGCAGAGGGGCAGTGAGAAAGGAGGAAGGTTGAAGGTCACGCTCCCTTTTCCCTTCTGCAGAGCAGAGTGAGGGCTGTGACACTCTACCCCAGCAGGATCTTTACCTCTTGCTGTAAATAGGCACTGAGCACATACCCTGGCCGCCAGCTCTGCCTACTGAATCGCAGCTGCTAGCAAGCCTGCTCTGTAACTTTCAGACTCAGCCTCGACATCAGTTTTACACCACATAAAAAGAAACAGGACAGCACTGGCTCCCAACTGTACGCATCCCTAAATGAGAACAGAGGTGTCAGAAGAACACAGTCAAAATACATCTGCTCCTAACGCATTAAGCAGTTCACACACTAAGATTGAGATGTAGTATTAAAAACTCAGGCTTTTTCTCAGGTAATGGGGTCTGTACGCTCCTTTTATGATTTCTCTGTGGCCTGATACTTTCATCCCTGGTACAGTGATTTCACTTTCCAGGGTTGCTCCGAGATAACACGCTGATTGTACAGTTCCTGAAAAAAAAGTGCACTTTTAAAGCACCTTGAATGCAAAGTGGAGGTGCAAAGTCTTGTTACCAGAGGAGAGGCTCGAGCACAACAGTTGACCCATGAAGTGCAAAGGTTGTGATGTGTTTGACACGTCATTTAAGTAATTTTAACTGTGATTTACCTATGATTCATTCTGGGTTTTTGTAACCTGTGATTAAAGTGCAACAGATATTATGACCCTGTGGGGAGGGATTATCTGAGGATTATGCAGAAAAATGAGTCACTTGTGAAATGATGTAAAATTTCTCATTTCCCTTCTAAATCCTCTCTAATTAACAGGAGGAAAGATGCTCACTGCACTGAAACTGTACTTAGGTACAGCTGAAGCCCGAAACATTTGTACTGTTATTGGCAGGCCCTGCAGCCCCCGGAGTTTGCTTAAATAAGGGCAAAAGGTCCAAATTCAGCTTCCCATTCAGAAAAAGTAAAGGAAGTTTTTCTAGAGAGGATCCTCACTGTACCTTTCGCATTTAACCAGATTTGTTATACACTTGCTTTTTTTTCCTACAGGTCAAAACCTTCTACTCGTATCAAAATGAACCTGGTTTTACTCAAAATATTAAGAGAGGTCTGGCTAGCCTTTTCCAGCTACAGCTGCATTCTGGTGCTGCCCGTGAGGTATGGTACTATATCCAGCAAGATAATCATCATCACAGAAATAGGCAGAGCCTGGTCTGCTCCGAAAGGCAGACCTGTGTCTCCCGCTGACTTCAGAAAGAATGAACTGTGACAGAAATCAGCCCTTTGATTGCATTTGAGGTTGGGGACGTAAAGACAGGCTTCTGAATATTTGGTAACACAAGTTGCTGCAATTAACATAAAGAATTGGTGAAATCAATTGGATTTAAAATGCTTTTATCAGTTTAGTAGAATTTGGTAATAAACCAACTTAAACCAGGTCACTATAAAAGAGATTACACCGATGTTTAAAGTCAGTTGATTCCTAAGCTCAATTCAACAGATTAAGCTATTTTAAATCAGAGTGTCCACACAAAGTTAGCAATGGTTTAGCTGTGTCCATTTAACCTGTGTTACACTGTTAAATTTCTACATTTGTCCACAGAAGCAAAGCTGGAATTTAACTTGAATTCATGAGTATAATGCCAGCTGCCAGGTTTTTCCTGAATTTTTTGTTTAAACAATCATTGTTACTTTTCTTCATAGCTATCTAATGAAAAGTACCATTGCCTATCCAAAGCAGGTAGTTAGAAACACTCAAAACTGGTAAATAAACTCACGCAGTGCAGCATCTCAGGTACAGGATTCTAACAGTGGAGAAAATGTTTCATCTTTGGAAGGTGTTCTGGGGTCCCAAAGATAAGTTCAAGATATTGTCCTAATCTAACTCTTTTTTTCCAAGGTGGACATATCTGGGAAATGCAATACTACTTACCATGTGCGGCAAGATCAAGTGACTAAAATAAAAGCCCTGGACTCCTGTGAAACAGAAAAAGAAGGATTTACCAGCCACAACCAGGTATGATTTCTTTAACAAAATAAAATCTGTTGTGCCTGTTCAAAATATATTCTTAGTACCTATTACTTATTTTCTCAAAAGTCCTTTCTTGCATTACAGAAAGCAAATTCTACATGTACATTTTGTAGTATTACTAGTACAAACTTCATATGTAGTACCCGCGGGGAGAACATATTCTCCTCTTGTGTAAACCACCTTGGCTCAGCTGACATTGAGTACAGCACACCAATTCACATAATTTTTGGATCTTAGCCATAACGTATTTTAGTTTCTATGCAGATTTACAGCACTTTTGTCCTGGCTGTACTGAAGTTTTAATGGATGTGAGGCTTCTTTTTTCTTTGGAGGAAAATAGTAGATACAGCCACAGTCATAGTGACAACAGTAACCTTTTTCCCAGCTGCTAAGTCATAGCACTTAGCATACACAATAAATTCCAGGCAAGATGCTGACTCCTGAATGGAGACCAGTCAGGCTTGCCTGGAAGGTCAAAGGCTTCCCTAATGCACAGGTGTAATGTAGGAGATGTGCCATAGAGGTAACTGAAACCCTACTATGGCATTAGCTGTCCTCTACTACTAGTAAATGCCTTTTTAAGCAGTTACTACTGAGTGCAGGCTGGACACATGCTGAAGGCACTGGGATTCTCTGCATCAGAAACTGACATTTCTCAGCTCAGAGATGTACAAAGGTAGCACACGCTCTGTTAATAAACCCCCTTAACACTATGACTGAATTCTGGATTTTCACACTTGCCACAAAGACTTCATCTTGTTTACAAACAGATCAAGCAAAGTGGCTGGCTTTGCTTCCCGGGTGTGAATATGATGATCTTATTTACAAGACATTTCCCTGGAAAAGATTCTCATTTTATTTAAAGTGTATTTTTAACTAAATGTAGTACTGGGCATCTTCTCAGTTGCAGCCTGCTCCATAACTGCCTCCCCTCCTTCCCCTTTATTTTCCCCTGGTACATATTGAATTTGAAACACATGGTGCAGAAGTGAGTGGCTTCTTGTTGCAGAAGGCATTCTTGAGAACCTGGTTTATAGGCTTAGCTTGAGATATTGTCATCCCACATACACCTTCATCATTTAGCTCTATTTGATTATGAGTTTTGTCCTCATTTGGAACTGTGAGCTTTTTTCATATTCTGTTGTTTATTGATCAGCCTTTTTTTCTGGTTTATTTTTAAATTATTTTCAGATTTTAGATGTCAGTTCCAAAGCCACATCTGCCACAATTTATGTGCTGGAAGACAGTTTCATTAAATCCATTAAGGCAGAAGAAAATTATGTTTTCCTCCTGAATTCCCGACGAAAAACAGGTGCCAAAATAGTTTCAAAGTAAGTTGGGCAATTTGACTGTCATTGATGGTAGCAGGACTAGTGGTTCAAGTCAGGATATATGTGTATGTCTTATAGCATCAAGATCTAAGGCTGTAAACTCTCCAGGTAAGGATTTAGGTCTCTTTTGTATCCATAATGTACCTAGCCCAACTTTGACTAAGGGTTCTACCATACTGCAAATAATAAAGAATAGCATTCATAAAAAAAATAAATTAAAACAGCTGGAATTGGCCAAAACATTTTAAGCAACACATTACTTCTGTAGGTGTTATGTTTCTGCGTCCTCTCATTTCTTAAGAAATACTTCCAATGGATCTCCATTTCTAGTATGTGAAAGTTCAGAAGTATAGAAAACAAAATCTGCTGCATAGAAAGGAAACAACAGTGAAACCTAGATCTGTGTTAGACTCCAGACTCCAAAACACTGAAAGTTTGGAGATACTCATACAAGATAAATGATTCAGAATCTCCTTAGTATTATGACATTAAAAAAAATTTACATTCAAAATCTCACTTTCTAGATCTTCTTATGAACAAATATATGAAAAATTTCAGAATGTATATGGTTACTGAAGGCTGTTTACCAGGTCCTATAAATCCATACTTTAGGAATTTAAGGTATTTTATGCCACATACCTCTAGCAGTAATTCTACTGGTATTAGATACTTCTGTTACCTTAAAAAAGCCATAGACTTGCCATGTTCCAAACATTTTAAAATAAGACTTCAGTAAGTCTGTGTTCTATATTTTTGGTCTGTGGAGGGTTATTTTTTTTCCTCTTGATGTGATTTCTGCATTTCTGCTCTAACATTTGAGCTCTAACCATGTCTTCACTGTATGGATACACAGGCAGAGGCTGGAACTGAAATCAGTACAAGCTGGCCCTGGACTGATCGCTGGGAAGCAAGTTGCCAGTGTTATCAAGACCTTGGACTCCAGTTACGTTGCTGTGTCACTAGCAGCAGAGCCGGTCAAATCTGAATGTAAAAAGTGTCCTTCGGTAAGTAAACACGGGCTTGTTGGATGTCAAGTGTGTTAGCTGAGCAGAACAAGTGTGAAAGAAGTTTCCGTCCAAGCAGCCCACTCAGAGGGGTCTAATGTAGCAATATAAAATATGACCCAGAGTGTGGACCACGGTAGTGATGCAATGGTGCTCCACCGCACAAGGGTGTTTTAAGACCTACCTCTAAAAGTACCAACCTTTTTGGTCTCTTTCAAAGACTGAGTGCAGTATTTCTCAAGACCACTAGAAAATACAACATCCTTTTGTTTTATCTCATCTTTGCCAACCTTGAGTTGGCAGGAGCTTATTTCCTCTGGGTAATGGAGTGGGAAATTACTTTTAAGATGGTTGGCCAGTGTTTATAAACAATTCTGTCACGGAGGAGCTGAACTGCTCCTAGAAATTACAGGTAATTAGCCATTTCTTAGGCAGGCTAAACATTTGTTGGTAATACATCTAGCCTCTTCTTTCTGCCTGACCCTGAAGGAAGTCTTTTATTTAAAAGACTTTATAGGTATTTTATAAGTGTAAAATGGGGCTTTCATATTCTTGGCAAGTCCAGTACTTTTCTCATTTTTTCCCTGGAAAGAAAACAAACTAGGTTTTTTTATATATAAGACATCTAAAGACTGCTAAGATCCTAGTACTGTACATGCATCATCCTTTATTTTACTGATGCTGTTCATCATAAACTAATACAAATTTCTGCAGTGATTGTTAGCAAACAGTTTTAATGCTATTACCTTTGTGGAAGGAGTTTAGCAGTGAAAAGGAACATTCATTTCAAGATTATTATTCTCTGTCAGTTTTTGATTAGCAAGGTAAGGCTTCTATTCAGCACACATAATTTTAATCCTCCAGAGATACTCCTTATGAGCACAAATACCTTAGTATATTGGAACCTGTGCTAGTTATTTGGAAGTTGCATTGCACTGTAATCATTTATCTTGCCTAATGCTTGTTGAGCTGCAGAGAAGATAAAAAAATATATTGGGGGAAATGAAATAGAAATGATGCTGCATGCGTGCTGGAGCAGTTCTGAGCAGGGAACATCAAGGGATCTCAAACAGAGCAGGGACAGGTGCTTTTTCCCTGACTCTGCCCATTGGGGTTTGTGCTGACCAATTTGTCACTTGGAACCAGTTTGTCATAATAGTTATAATTTCCAGACCAAGACAACAAACATAGGGTATAATTCCACAGCACTGCCTGGGGACTGAGCTATGTCATTATAAACCTAATGGCACGATGAGAATGAAGTCCTGCTTTCCCACTGTATTTTACAGTAACTGCTATGAAAAGATGGGGTCTATAAACAGAACACTGTATCCAAAGCAGCAACATAACATTTGGTGCTTATATATCATAGTATACATTAATGCCATGCTGACATGGTATGCCCTACAGTTTTATGTTTTCAAACCCTTTTTTTAAATCATAACAGGTCTTATCTCTATCTTTGGTATCTATTTGGTAAAATAACCATGACTATCCCCACTTCACAGATGGCAGCACTAGCATCTGTGAGGTTATGGCCAACATTTATATTTAAATTTAGGCCTAGATTTCTGTGTTTAGACATCATAAAGCATACTCTTTTCAGAAGAGCTCTTGGTTCTTACTTTTTTTTTATGCTCACGGTTCCTACAGGAATGGATGCTTGCCCTTCTAAAATTGAGGTGGGTTTGTTCTGTCTTGTGCAGCCAACCTTTGTAGGTTGGTAAAGCAGCTGTCAGGCACTGACATTCAAAACCAGCTCCTGCTCAGTTTAAGACTTCTTGGTTTGGCTTGAATTTTCCTAGAATGCCCACAAGACCTCTGGCCTGATCTCTGTGTCAGAGAGACAGAGACTCATGTCTGAGCTCGGCTGAGTTTCCATGTGGAAGCACGTGCATCTGTGCCTGAATCCTTGGGGTATTCAATCCAAACTGCCTGACATTCACATCAGGAGAACAAGGCCCCTTGCAGAAGTCAATAGTGAGTGCTGTTTTTTAAAGTCCTGGTCACTGCAGGAGACAGCAGCTGCTCCCTGTAGCAGTTGTACAGTTAGAGCACCTCCCCAAAGAGGAAGACTTGGTTTCCACTCTCTTTTGCTTCAGATGGCTCCAGCTCGCATCTCCCACCTTGCTTGTCTCTAGGGTATAGGCTGAGCTGACTAAGAGCAGCCCACACAGCTGGGCTCTGCACAGAGGAAAATACAGGATTAATGAGGTTAGAGGTTTTTTGCCAGGCTATGGTACAACTGCAACAGGGGGAAAAGAAAATGCCCCATATGTTTATCCAATTTTAGCTTATAATAGCCACACTGACCTTGGTACTAAGCGCTAATCACCAGTTGAGGTTAACAGACCCATCTGTGCCTCAGAATACAAGCTCCTCCCAGCTGGTCATTAATCCTCAGGAAATATCCTATGTCTCAATCATTGTTGCCTAATTATTGTTTGTTACAGTTGATGGAAGTTGCACTCTGTACTGCTGAATGATACTTCTATTTGCCAGCAGGTTCAAGTGTTATTGCCTAATACAAAACCCACGAAGAGGGGAAGTATTTTAGTAAAGGTCAAATGGGTGCTAGTGTTATTTCCCACTTTGGAAAACTGCAGTAAATACTGCTGCAAAGAACAGCTGAGTTTTCACCAAAGAATGTTCTCGATAATTTGAGATAACAGAGGCAAAGGCAAGTGAGAAAGGAAAGGTCAAAATGCCTGCACCAGTTTCTTACCGGATTGCATCTGGAAGGACAGATGTATGTGCTGTGGTACCATCTTGGCTCATTCAGGTAAAAAATGTGGTGGATGGAATAAATACAGCAACAACATATGAAGAAGCCAATACCTGTTCTAATACCATCTTACCTATCATTTTATACAATACTCACAAATCCCTCCCCATCTTAAGCAGGTTTATGAATAAGAAATTGGAATTAATTATAGCACATTTACTCCTGTTCCACACTAACCACTTACAAAAATACCATCTTCTAAGAAAATATGATTAATTTGTGAATTGGGGATTGTGCATCTCTCACTTTAAAAAAACTCACGAGAAAATGGGAACATAAGGCAAACACTGTATTCACCAGAAAACGCAGTAAATTTGCATGAGAAGAGAATTCACCTCATTCCAGTTATAGTATAAAGAAACATGTTTTGTTCCAAAATAGACTGTATTTAAGGCAATGTACATTATCAGGAAAATACTGAAGTGTTGGAAGAGAGACTGCTATAGAAAGGTTTCAAAGATATTTGTGCTGGGGTATCATAAATTAAATAACACTTAGCTAAAGGATCAGTAATCTGTTGGATTTCAGCTAATTTCAGCAATAGCTGGCCCACATATGTGCATTTAGTAAGTCTGATTTTGAGAACTGAAACTACAGTCTGAGATTTGACATAACATGAATTATTCTGCAGCTTTCTGAACACTGGCAGAGCATCAGAGAACATATGTATCCTGAAAAACTTTCCAAGGCTGAAGCAGCAAGAAGCTTTTTGTCCTTCATTCAGAACATCAGAAAAGCTACAAAAGAGGAGATACTGCAGATTATTAGAAGTGAAAATAAAGAACTTCTGTAAGTCATCATGAAAAAGCTTTCAAAAGGTTTAAGTTACTTAAAAGTGCAGAATGGCAAATTGCTTGCAAACAGATTCAGTTCTACTGATGATCTCCCAGCAATGCAAAAACAGTATTCAGTACTGCCTGCAGGAAAAGGATTATTTTTTTTTAAACCTGTGTTTGTTCTTGTAGTATAATATATTTGCAGCACGCTGTTCAGCTACCAGGATTGTATCTACAATGCAAGGCAAACATGCTTTGTAGCTTACCCAAAGCTTCTCATCCCAACTGCTTGTTCTGAAACACTCTATAACTTGTTTTTGACTTGTCCATTTGTTTCCTTCAAAAGGAAATACAGCAAATACTGTCCTAATATTAGAGTTTGGGTGTGAACAGCAGGCACACCTAGACTTGGGAGATGGAAAGCATTTCCGAGTCCTGCCATGCAGCCAGGATCTTTCAAACAAATTATAACAGTTGTTAACAATAGACATAAACCTGATAGTAACTCAGGTAGTGTAGTTGCCATTGTGCATTTAGAAATAAAACACTTTTTTCCATTTACAACCTTGTCCTGTAAACTTTAAGACACTCGACAGTTCTGGTTTTTTAATACTTTTTTTGGTCCCATATTTGCATAAATTCAATTATTATCCATGGCTATGAATAGTTTCTGGAGTTCATCTACCATTTTGAGGCCAAAGAATTCAGAGACATCATTTTTTCCAATAAGAGTAAAAAATTCTGTCTCTTACCTGCAATGAAGGTACACAAGCTTCTTTCCTTCTATATGCAGCAGAGTCTTTTCAGTATTTTCTAAATCATTACAATGATATGCTCATTTCCACTTCTTTGTAGTCCACAGGTAGTGGATGCTGTAACCTCTGCTCAGACCCCAGCATCACTGGAGGCCATACTGGAGTTTCTTGACTTTAAGGATGCAAGCACTTCTACCCTGCAGGAGCGATTCCTGTATGCCTGTGGATTTGCTTCTCACCCCAGTGAAATGTTCCTGAAATCTTTAACTGTAAGTCAAAGGACAAAACAAATACAATTGAGTTAACACTCTTGAGTATCAATCCTGTGGAAGTAGAAGGGAAGAAGAAGTGACTGTTGCTGTTTCCAATTTTCCTTTCTTTATCCCTTCCAGGGTATACTTTAAGTGTGCCAGTAGCATAGAGCCTGGAAACAACAAAAATTCATAGGTCCAGACTGAAAGTCTATTTACTTTGTAAAATGTTATCAAAATCTACTACTTGGAAAAGTATCATAATACTGAGTGTTAGCAAAACAACTTCAGGGTTCTTTGATTGTTGCCTTATCAAAGTCCTGTAACCATTTAATACTCTTTTTTTTTTTTTAAAGATAGCTTCAAAATGAATCTACTATTTGAGACACTTAACGTAACTCAAGGAGAAAATGGCAGTCATTTATTATATGTAATGATAGAGCAGTGCTCTGCTTAGCCTGAACCCAGGCTGTTGTGGTCATCACTGCCTTCACATTGCACTGATGTTCATATGAAATGAGGGAGGGTATTCAGCCCACTACAGACTGTGGTTCATCATATTTAGACAGAGAGACTAAGAGCATTGCTTTTGCATAACAGGCTAAGTTCAAGGGTGATATCGCAAATGAAGAAATCAGAGAAACTCTTGTCATTGTCATGGGAGCGCTCATCAGAAAGCTGTGTGACAAAGAAGGCTGCAAGCTTCCAGTGAGTATCTGCTGTTCACTTCTGGCCAAATTCTGGTCTGCAACACATGTGAATGATCCATGCTGATGTTACTGGGAGAGCATGAGAGACACAGGGAAGAAATAAGCCCATAAACTCCTATGTTTGATAGAGACACGACTTTTTCTTTCTTTCTTTCTTTTTTTAATAATGGCATCTACTTTGTCAGCTTTAGGCTTTAATCTGGCCTCTTCCCATTTCTGTGGATTTCTCCCAGTTTGCCCTTGTTTGACAGAACTTTTTCTCACTGCCTAATCTGTCAGCAGAAGCAGTACTTGTCCTCCCTTTTCCAAAAGCTTTGTATGTCCTCAGAGAAACACTGGCAAACTCAGGATCTATTTAATATTTGCAATCACCTTAGGTTATTTCAGCTCTGTGAAGAAAATTCCTTGGTTCCAGTACTCAAGTCTGCCTCAAACATGCACAGAACAACCCAGGAGGAAGGCTATCACCTTGACTATGGACTGAGTAGATGCTGATGATAGAGGATGAGGATGGTCAGACAAGGCACTGCTGCCTGCGGGATCTGTGCTGTTTGGGATTGCAGCACACTGCTGAGAATACACAGAGCACCTGAATGGCCCTTAGGAATCCCTTTTTCCTTACCCTGTTAATTGCCAAGCACTGTTATAACATTATGTTATGAAGCATTAAAGAACAGTTCCCTTGTCTTTTTTTACGGGAACATGTTGGCCCACAAGTAAGACCTGTGAAGTCCCTGAATCAGGGCAGGAGCAGCCAGCAAATGGTAACACTATGGACAAGGTGTCACTGTGGCTATAGCCACTTTGGTTATGCTTGAAGAAAGCCATCGACATACAGTTTACAAATCACACCTTTGCTAACCCTGTGCAATGATGCTTTGAAACAATAACATGCTAGAACCCAGTCCTAGCCCTCCTACTTCTGCAAGGGAAAAAGGTAGATTTATGATCACCATTTAAATATGCCATTGACTTTCTTTAGGCTGTTGTGGAAGCCAAAAGGCTGATTCTAAGTCGACTGGAGAAGGCTAAGAAAGATGACAATGTGAGAATGTACCTGCTGGCACTGAAGAATGCACTCCTTCCTGAAGCAATTCCGCTACTTCTGAAGTACACCGAGTCAGAAGAAGGGCCCATCAGCAATCTTGCTGCCACTGCCTTACAGAGATATGATCCTTCTTTTCTCACCAAAGAGGTAAGAAAATATACTGTCCAAGAAAAGAAGTGCCAGAGACTGTATTAAGCATGAAGTATAAATTAACAGACTTCATTTTTCAGTCCCACTCTTTTTAAAGATGGCCCACATATTTTTTTCCTCCAGGAAATCATTATACACACTTCGGTTCCAGCCAGAAAAGTCTGTACATTCCTGCTTGACAAAATCCCAGCTCCCAGTCTGCCAATGCTAGTCAGCCTTTGGTTCCAGAGTCACACGCAGCCATTGAACGTGGCAGGCAGTCTGCAGGGAAAACTGGTCTCCCTTCACAAGAGCACTGCTTTCTATGTGATGTACAGGAGACACTAGGGACACTCAGGCAACTGCGTAACCCCCATTCTTTCTTGTGCTTTCACATAGCCAGGGAGAATGCATGAACTAAGAGAAGGGTAAAAGAGCTGCATCTTACCTTGCAGCCTCCAAGAGTAAGAGATGACATACAAAATAGTAGAGGTCCTGCTTCTGCTGCATCCCATTTCATGCCTACGGCTGACAGCTGTGACCAAGGTTGTCAGGGTGCTGCTCTGCAATGAACATGCTGGAGGCCATTCTGTCAGTGGGGCTACATGGCTCTCCATGGATTTAACCCGTAACAAAGATGGGTCACAACCTGCTCAGGGACATGAGGCCACCACAGGCACTATCTAGAAAATTAAAATAGCAGGATTATTGATTGCTTTAAAGTACATATTCTCATAATAGTCAAGCAAATCTCTCTCTTGATCTTACCACTGACACCACAGTATTTTGATCTTAGTGCTCCTACTTATGTACAGCCCCACTGTGAAAATCAGTGTGGAAGGCTGTATTTGGACTGAGGCTGAAAGAACATAACAGATGCCCCACTTGCCCATGTGGTCACTGAGCTATACATGTCTCGTACATTCCAAAAGGACCATGAAAATCAGGGTGCTGAAAATATATCCTTATGTATTAGCCTTAGCTATGGAGCTAGCTTAAGCTGATATTATAAATGAGATTCCAACCTGTACTTTGCCCAGTCATCTGTGTTAGCACTGACTGAATAATCTGTTTCCTGACCAGGTGAAGGAAGCAATGAACAGGATATACCACCAGAATCGTAAAGTCCATGAAAAGACACTGCGAACCACTGCAGCTGCTATCATCTTAAACAGCAACCCGTCCTACATGGAAGTGAAAAACATCCTGCTCTCCATTGGTGAACTGCCTCTGGAAATGAACAAGTACATGCTCTCCATGATCCAAGATATACTTCAGTTTGAAATGCCTTCAAGGTACATTAAGTTCAGTATAAATAAATACAGCTCATCCTTATTTCTTTGCAGAAACCCAAAGAATACACAGGTTCTCATGAATTCTCATGAATTACTACTGTAAAATTTAAGGAGAGTATAATTTTTGTGATTTTTTTGTGTCACTTTTAAGTATTGATATTTCAGAATACATATCTGCATTTCAATGACAGTAATTTAATAGCTATTCACATTTTCAGAGGTACAAATAAGAATTAGGCATCTAACTTACATTACTGTAAGAAATGTCATCTGTTGGTCTTAATTCTCTTGGTGGGGCACTTGCTTTTATATTTAAGAACCAGTGAACCAGAAAAATTTCAAATATCACAGCACTAGAATGAAAATAATCAAAATATCTCTTCTTCTCAACAACATTAATTTTCAAGCAAGAGCTTTGCTTGTCTTTCTACCTATGGCTGCAGGAAGTAGCTGAAACCAGAAAAGAGACTCTGGGTTAGGGCATATTTTTAGTGGGAAAATGTAAGGGTTTTGAAGACCCTCTTTCCTACAGGGAAATTCAGCCTCTCTCAAATTTGTTATTTCTACAGAACAGTAATACATTTGGTATTGTAACATTTTTGTGTCTCTGTTTTTGTTTGTTTTGAAATACTACAGCAAAACAGTTCGGCAAGTTCTGAAGGACATGCGTGCCCATAACTATGATCGCTTCTCCAAGATGGGCTCTTCCTCTGCCTACTCTGGCTATATTACACGTATGTAACCATGAAACTGCCTTTTAACCCTGTTTGTATTCCCAAACGTTTGATTAATGCACTAGTTTAGTCACAGGTACCTTCTTTCTTTTTTTAATTAAGGTGGTCCTGATGTATCATCTACATACAGCCTTGACATCCTCTATTCAGGTTCTGGCATTTTAAGGAGAAGTAACATGAACATCCATATTTTCGATAGAAATGCTGAACTTCATGCCAGCCAGGTAACTGTCACACCGTACATAAAAACTAAGCCAGTATGTTGTCCTCTTCTTACAGCTCCTAAATCAACTGAGATAATGCTTAAGACCATGAGGATTGCTGCACTGGGCAGAGAACAAGCCAATACAGGGGGAAAAGAAACTCACAACAGCCAATGAGGCACATGTTTGCCCTAACCAAAAAGACAGGTGTTTTGCTCTGTATCATATATCAAGTTCTGTCTCTGGTTAAAGCCTACACTGTTTATCTGAATTAATCAGTAAAAGCTTTGCGAGTTTGTAAAATCAAATCCCATGTTTCGGGTATAACGTAGAATGGAAATATACAGAGTAGATCAAATGTATGAATCAAAGAGATTTAAATGAGATGCCTCTGTTTTGGACTTTTCTTAATGTTGGCAAGTACCTTCAATATTATAATCCTCCTGAATTTCTGCAGGACAAAAATTGTGCAGCAGAAGATCTTTGGGTTTTCCTCCCAAGTGTCTGTGGAAAATAGTCGTATGAATAAAGGAAAATGTGTTTGAAAGAAAAGTAGGCTCAGGGTTGTGATCTGCATGTGGGCAAATTCTGCCTCCATCTAAAGGGAAAATACATGCCACGAGATTATTTTATCTTCCATCTTTGTAGCTGCTCTACCTAGCTCCCTTAAGTCTTAATGCCATACTTTTTCATCTACAACTACATAAATTAGAGGTAGGCTCTTAGACATTAAGAAAATGTGTAGGGTTTTTAACAGCCTGGGCCAGGCAGAGTTTTTTCATTGATTCTATGTCACTGTTGCTTCTTAGGTGGTGATTGAAGCTCAAGGTCTGGAGTCCATAATAGCTGCAACTCCTGATGAAGGCGAGGAAAACCTGGACTCCTTTGCTGGCATGTCAGCCATTCTTTTTGATGTCCAACTCAAGCCAGTTACATTTTTCCAAGGGTACGGTGATTTAATGTCTAAAATGCTCTCAGCAACTGGAGATCCCATTAACGTGGTGAAAGGACTTATCCTCCTGACAGATTACTCACAGGTACTAATAGCACAATGTTTACTTCTTTTTCTGTCTCTTAAGCACAGATGCTCCCTCCCCTACACCGTTATGTAGGACATCTTATTTTCTTTCCATTCAATGCTGATAAACCTGATCGATGTTACATGGGTTTCGCTTATTATGGGAGCAATAGAAAAGTAATAGGTATTAAAAACCAGAATGAAATTACATGAAAAGCAATCGAGAACAAAGGTGAGAACACATACCATTCTAGAAAACAAAGTAACACTGAATAATAGCAAATCCAACTGAGTTTTCTGTAGAAAACTCATATTGCTATCAGCCACAGCCTCCCCTCCCACAGTTTCTTGTAATACAGTATTGTCCCATGTGACCACCTAAGTCTTCCTCTTCACAAGTTGTCCAGACACCTTACATCCAATTAGGCAATAACTGGCAGGTTCCGAATGAACGAATCACTGGTACTCGAACTTTCCCAGAGAACTAGCCTTCCAAGAACAATGCTAAGAGGTCCAAATTTCAAATGCTTATTGCTAGGCAAAACAAGGAATTAAAATGAGGATTACACAGTTGTTATGCAACTGTCACCCCAAATGGTCTGATAATTTTATGCTCAAATTAGACTCATATACAAATATGACCAACTACATAATGTATTACTGGAGGACTGAAAATCTAGACATCTCTCAGAAAGCACACAGCCAGCATTTGGTTTGATATTTTTGTTCTTCCCAAGCGGGGATCTCCTTAGAACCTATGGATTTAACAGCAGCACTCAGCTCCTGAAACATCTGGAGGCTCAAACTTTACTTTTTACTTGTCCCCTTTAATTCTTGGCAGAAGAAAATGCCAAAAGCAGATGATGAGAAAATCCATTCTGATAAAAAATTACACAGACCCCCCCCCTGCACATGACAGCTGTCCCCATCCTGAATCCAGCTCAGCCCCTTTATAATGGTATTATAAGTCTAGAGGGCTTCCCATGTAGTGCACAAATTGGCTAACTAAAGATCATTCCAGCAATGCTTTACAGTTCACACGCAGATTATGGGCAAAAACTTTACCGTGACCTATTTAACAAACAGACTGCAGAGGTGAGAAAGATAATCATGTCCAGTCCTGAGCATTTGAGCATGGTGTTTACAGAACTAAATATTTCCAACTGCTGTGCATGCACCAAGCTCCATACATACCCTGGCTGAATCAGCTGGCCGGGCACCCTGAGAGCTCTACCAGCCAGCAGATTCTCCACTCCTCGTCTTTGGAGAACCTCACAAAAGTCTGGGGCACACCAGGGCTGGGACTGCGTGCCATTTTTAACTATGTCAGGGTATCACATTTTCAATCAGTCGCTGACTCTGGAAGCCTGAGCAGCAGTGTGATGGGATAGGATCCCTCCCTGTTTTCTCTCTTGGGTGGCCACTAGCACAGTTGCTGCCTAAGCTCTTTGGGACTCGAGTGGTGGACACAACCAAAAGTGCATATTCACAACCAAAAAGGCACTTGTTCTTACCTCTACGCCCCACAAAGGCAAAAATTGTTTACAGCACTGTTGAACACAGCTTCAGGCTGAGCTGTGTTTTAAACACAGCACACCTTTCTAAGAATGCTTTTACAGCTACGTTCCAGGTCAACAGCAACATCAACATGGTTTGGGCACTTCCACATAACCCAGTTAAGCTTCATTAGAAATGCTTTCACCTGTCAACTCCCTGAACTGTGATTACAACTGTACCAGAAAACACTATCAGAATGGAAGCGTGAATGGCGTAACACTGGAACTGAGGAAAAACAGTGCAAGAGAGCCGTAATTAATGTAGCTTCCTGACAGTTGAGTACTACCTCCTCTTTCCCTGGCCAGCATGGACAAGCCTTGCCCAGAACATAAGCCCCTTTACAAATTCAGACTGTAGACAACCAAGCCAAATGTGGATTTATCTTCTTTCAAAGAAGGGAACCAGGCATGGGAAACAGTGCCCATTCTATGATACCAAAACTCAGTGTGCCGCAGCTGGCTGCAGTGTGATTTCAGAACAGGCGAAAACCACATAAGATACAGACAGGGCAGTTGAGATCAAACATCATAAGGATGGCTTGGAAGCCAAGACTGGAACCTAAAAATGGGGCAACTGAATTGTCAGGAAAGAACTTCTGTAATATTCAGGTTGCAATTTTTGCATTGGCGCAACCTGATTTTGAGAAAAGTGATTTTTAAATATTAGAAAAGTTCTTCTCCCCTATTGCTGTTTATAAGGATCATTTTGCACAGAAAGACCAAAACTGAGTTGTACTCAAAGTGCTGTCAAATCTACCAAATAACTACCCCCCTGGCAAATAAATTCCTTTCATTAACTTTACAAGTGCAGTAATCACAATAGGCACATTTTGGAGAGGTGATTTCCAAGTTAATAATACTGCTTCTAAAACTTACACTCCCACTCACCATCTGTAATATCTTTTCTCATGTAACTCCACAAACTGAAATCAGAGTGTATTTTACAGCCATTGCCAGTTCTCACAGCGTTGTCTGAGGGTTAAGAATAACCATCCAGAAGTTATAATTCCCTCTATAAAATAAACAGCTCTAATAAAACTTTTTTTGAGGCTCCTAAGTCACCTACATTGAAGTTCAGTAGTGTTAATATTTCTCCTAGGCAACACACCTGCCAGAAGCAGAGAGAAATTAAATACTGTATTAATAGGTCAGAGAAACCGTATGAAAGCCAGACCCCAGTGGAAGATAGCCAGGTCCAAAAGAAGTGCCTGTTTCGGCGGTCTCTGCATTTGCATTACAGTAGCACTGTCAGTGCAATACATAAAGAAACTATGTTTTTATTGAAAGATAGCACATTTCATCATTTTAAACAGCAACAAACTACCGATTCTGATCTTTCAGATCACATTTTCCACTGCAAATGACACACAAAGCTTAAAATAGGAAGGGAAAGGAAAATACCGCTCCTGAGGAGGCTGGGTCCCTGTGATTTATACCTCCCATCAGCCTAGATTGGATTTTCACATGAGGCGAAGGAAAGGACTGACCTCTAAATAAGGAAAAAGATGAGCTAGTAAAACACAAGACAAGTGCTCCTTAGCTTCTCTGCAGGTTTCAGTGACAAACCTGACTTAATTCTAGGTAGCCTTTAAATCCTTAAACTGTGCAGCCATTGCAAACCAAGCCTACTCTAGTATTATTAGGTGTAATTTGACAATGCATCTAAAAATATCTGCTCCTCTGGTTGTGTGTACATGTCTCTGCCAGAACATATACTGTTACATCCTTGCTCATTAACAGACACCCACCAATTCAGTCCCAATTAAAAGCATATTAAAATAAAGTAAATCAAGCTTTATCTCCACATCTAAACAGACCAACAAGGAAAGTATTCTTTGCACCATTGTAGTCAGTAGAAAAATTCCCTTTGATTTCAGAAAGACCACAATTCCAATCCATGACTTTTACTTGGATAAAAATAAGAAATCAGAGCACAATATGACCACATTTTCCTGGGGGTGTGCTGGATTTATAAGCCACAGCCAGCCCACTGCATTCTTACATTAAATCTCACACCCACCTCAGCAGCAACTGACTGCCAAGTTGGTTCTGCCAAGGAGATTGTTTCAGAGATTGTGCATTTACCCTGAAAGATGACGTAACCATATACAGCCACCATAATTATCTGAGTCCTTGATTACAGCAGGAAAACTTTAATGGTCTGAATAAAAACCTCCCCAAATACTGCTCCTTGCTATAGAAATTAGGAAGCTAGACTGTCTCTGCCTGCTCCTTTCAAGAGCTGGGACCTCAGGGCTACTGAATAGCTAAGAAGAGAAGAGAGACTTTCAAGGTGCCTGGACATCAAAAAGGGGGAGGAAATTGGGTATTCACATGCCCTACAAATGGCTGCAGCATTACAGGTGCTGAGAACACTGCAGGCATGGAAACCCAGGAGGAGGGAGAAAACCAGCTGGGAGAGAGGAGGAAGTGTCCTGGACACAAGGGACATGATCAAAATAAACTTTTCTCAAATTAATGGTTCCTTTAAAACAGTGAATTAATCCACCAGTTCTTAGGGAAGCCGGACAACTATATAAAGTGTCAGGCTGAGTGAACCTTAAAATCTTGGCTGTGTGTCAAAACTTAAAAGTAATGAGCTGCCATGACCCTGAGCTATATTATCACTTCCGAAATGGACTCCACGTGATGCATTTACAGTCCAGCTGCAGAGGTTTCAAGAAGCCATGAGCACACTTGTTGTTTGATGGAAAATGCACTAAATGCAATTTCACAGTGGCCATTAAGATGCCTTAGCTTATGGGCTTGGCCACCCAGTACAAAAGGGAGTAGGAAACCACGGAGGTCTGCAGTCAGTAACAGGGATCTACCTGTGCTTTGTGACGGCTCTAGGAGATTCAGCTGCAGTCTGGGCCGAGGGCCAGTGCGGAGTTCCTGGGTGGCCTGGCCATCGACATCTCCGGAGGGATGGAGTTCAGCCTGTGGTACAGGGAATCCAAAACCAACGTCAAGAACCGGTGAGATACTCCCAGCATGCACTACAGCTGTAGAGAGCTCAGGATCATGAGCCCCGGTAGCCCCAGTGAGAAGAATTTAAATATAAAAGATCTTGCAGATGAGTTAAAATTAAACAACAGTTATGTGCATGGGAGAACCTTTGTACTTCTCTTTTCCTTTCCATCTGGGTAATACCCGTCCCTACTGGTCTCATCTGAATTTATATACCTTTACCTGAAGAACAGTCTCCTTTGAGGGCAGTTTTTATGGATGGTAGGACTGTTTGCAATTTAATTGCCTTTTTCTTAATGTGTTTTGAATTAATTGAAATGCCTGAATTTATTTGCAGGGTAGCCATGTTTATAGCTGGTAACACTGAGGTGGATTCCTTCTTTGTAAAAACTGGTATGGAAACCACTTTGGAAACAGAAACAACGTTAGACTTCATCTCCACAGTGCAGTTTTCACAGTACCCATTTTTAGTCTGTATGCAGATGGACAGAGTTGAGTCTCCGTTCAGGTAAGAAATAAGAGCACACAATTTCTGAGGTGTCTTTCCAGCTAGCTGCTGAATCTGGAACTTTTGGTGTTCACAGCCATGAGCGATTAAAAACAGAGGCCAAATTTCAGCCTAACACTATCAGGTGCAGTGCAGGCAGTTACACACACCAGCCTCTCTTCTAACCCATTCTTCCATGTCCCTCACCTCTGAGCTTCAGAAAGGGCCTTTTTGAAGATCACAACTTGCTCTGAATGTGCACTTTAGTCCAATTCTCTAATTTGGTATTGCAAGTAAACTAACTCAAGTGGCAGGACACTGGTCCCCTTGCGTACAATCAGTTCTGATGGTGACCTGAAGGTTTGCCAGCAGTAGTTCTCTATTACACTGTTGAGAGAGGAACGGCATAGCCATAAACTAGCTGAAGCGGAAAGTTTTCTTCATCATCTGCTATTTACTAGTGCCAGCAAAAGTACCTGGTGTGTTAAGCTCTTGCAACCATCAAGCTCTATCATATTTTATTAAGGCACCAACTTTCCTGAAAGCTAAACAACTGTGCAATAAGGTAAAAAATATGCTTTCCAGTAGCCAAAGAGTAGTAATTGCATTGGCATGTGAGAAGCTGGGTTTACTACTCCCTCCTAATCCCTATTTGCTGAGACCTAAGGGCAATAACATTTGCAAAGCCTGTGCCAGATTTCTGTTCGGGCTTTTCTAATCCAAAAGATGCTAAGCCTGAAAGGAATTAAAGGACTTGATGATCTCCAGGAAATCCTAAAAAAACAGTATCTGTTATTCTGCAGATACTAAAACATCTTCTGATTATATCTACACATTGTGGAAGTGTAATGTCATCTGTATGTACAGTGTTTATCTCTAGCCTCACCAACAGGGTACAACTTTTGCATAAATTTGCTAATGCCAGACCACCATGTTGTGTCTTTACAGGCGTTATGTGACTAAGTACGAAAGTCTACCATCCGGCAGACGGTACACTGCAAGGAGAGGGAAAGCAGAACTGTTGGCAGGTAATGAATACCCTCTCCATCAAGAGAATTCCAACATGTGCAGGAAGGTTTTCGGCACAGTGTCTGATTCCTCCAGCAACTGGTTTTGAAATGAGCACCTGAGCTTTTGCTTTCCTGAATCCATGGCTCCGCAATGACTTTAGGCTTGTATGTACCGTACCAACTTGGAGCTTGATCTTGCACTACTGCAGTTAATGGAAAATTTGCCATTGATTTCAACAGGCCAGGATCAAACTCGCAGTGCATGCACAGTGTTTACATATTAACCTCTATTTAAGACTTTTGTATAAAAAAGCTAAGGCAAATAAAGACCAATTTGGTAGTATTCCATGCACTCCCTTAAGGGTGGTGCTAGTTCTTTATTTTTACTTTTTTGTGCCAAAAGCAAAAATAATGCCTCAATTTTCTTTCTTGGGGAATGCCGAAGTCCATGTTTTTGACATGCAGTAAGAACAATTACGATGTATAAAGAATGATTATTTATGAATATATTTTAAAGTATTTAGGTGCTTTAGGCCTATGACCAATCCTCCTTCAAATATTCAAGTACAATTCACATCTAAATGGGACCATGAATTCCTTCTTACTCAGTATTGCCTGTTCACCAAAACGCAGGTTTTATTTTACATGATTTTACAGGGGTTTCCCTTTTTTTAAGCAGTCAGAGCTTGATTATTATTATTATTATTATTTATCTTTTGGGTTTTTTTTATTAACTGCTATAGTTAAATACAATTGATTAAAAATGTGGTGTGACATTTCCAGACTGTTGCCTTAATTCTGTTCCCATTGATATCAATGCTATAATTTCTGCAGTTATCACCAGGAGCAGAGGTAAGCCAACAGTGGTTGCCCTTCAAGGCTGCCTCCTGAAAATCTGTGTCCCTGTGTGTAATCAAGGCAAGTGTATTTCAAAAAATGAGCACCCACTAAGGCAATTCTGAACTATGTTGAAGGAAAAGGTCCTGAAAGAAATCCATTTTGAATGCACAGTCCAGCAAAGCCTGTGCAGAGCCAAAACACTTTCTTCTAGGTAAGTTAGACTCATATTTCAATACAAAAAAGTAATCACTACTCATGTAAGTCCTCCGATTAAAATGACTTATACCTCTTTGCTCGTTCAAGCAGGGTCCTTATAGGAACTATGTAAAAAAAACACACAAAAAACCAGCAACATTTTACCTTTACAGCATTGCAGATTAAGAAAGAATACACTTCATTCCAGCTCAACTGATCTCTGACACGATCCATGTGATTTAATTTATATAGGACAAGGTGGGTGAATGCCGGTCACAAAAAAGTAAAATAAAAAGCCAGGAACAATTGTTTTTCAAAAAAACAAAACTAGGCAGGAAAAACTCATAGATTTTCATGGGGAGAAAAAAAAATGTATTACAAGAATAAATAAAAAAAAAATCCAAACTCTTTTGTGCTGTAAAAAACCCAAGAGTGCAGAAATCTGCAAAAATCACTCTGCTTGTTGTCTTTCCTGAAAATGCTGACACACTTCTAGTCAAAGCATAAATAAAACACGTAAAAATACACTGTGAAAAAATTGTTTGGTTTTCAGTCTTGGTTTTTGTCCATTACCTTCTGGGTTGGGAAAGCCTCTCGTTAGGGAAGGAATGGTGTTGATAAGGGCAAGAAGAACCATTTAATTCACCACCACCACATAGGAACGAGTAACAGAAGTCGGACACCCACTTGTCCTGGGCTCCCCCTCTAGTCAGGAGATGGAGGTATCTCCAGAGGGTGCTGTGGACCCCAAGCAGGATGCACCACGTGTGGGAGGTGCCTGCCCAAATCCTCTGCCCAGAGGAGAGGTAAGACGGAGGCGCCCTTCTTCAGTGTCGACACTTACCAGAAGTGAGTTAAGGCCAAAGCGATACCAACGCTGCTGGCAGTGACACCACCTGGTGAAATAACATGGCCAGCGCTGCCAGCAAACCTGCTCCTGCTCCTCAGCCTTAAACGCCCTCTCACTCCCCTGCCGAAGATTTTACACAATACCCCATCCCCAGGCATTCCTCCTTTCTCAACAAGGGGCAGTTTCTCCTTCCTCCCTTCCAAACTTCCTCTCCTTCTCCCCAAACACAGTCCTCCTTCTTTCAGGCAGGCTCCCACAAAGCTGTCTCTTGCCCTCAATAGCCACGCTCAAAGTCTGCACCCTCTATTTTGTAGGCACCATCTGATACCTCCACTACTGTTTTAGGAACTGACACTGAAGACAAGCCTTTACATTTTTTATTACTACGTGCTAGTTGTGTTATATAAAACAAAACTAAGATCAGAGCTAAGTATTCACACACCTAGAAAGAGGCAGTCTCCTCCTGCAGTGACCTGACACCCTAAATATAGAAGGTGGGCAGAGTGGCACAAAGAAACAGCTATCATCACTATTTCGCTTGTAGAGAATTGAGATATCGACAGATCACGACCTCAACTCCTCATCCCAATTTGCATCAAATCTGCCAGACTCATCCATGACTTCACAACCCAAAATCAGAATAAAAAGGTTGTAGATAATACAATTTGTATCTGTATGAGCTGTGTCTGGTATCAGCAATCCCACTGCAAGGCTTGCACCCTCTCAAATTTATCAAATCTAAGAACCTTCTGAATGTGTGCCGGTAAAACGGGGCCCTTTGGCACATAAAGTAACATCAGTGCTCACTTTTAAACAAGCATAAAATATTTTCTGATTACAAAAAGATTCCAAAAAAAAAATCTGGCTATTGCCAAGTATCTGGCTACCAACATCAGGTGTGCTTCTCTTTCAAGTGAAATGCACAGGTCTGTTTAACATAAAATGTCAAGTCTCCCAGAGATCCTCATCTGTGTCTTTTGCTTTTTTATTTACTCATCAAGCCCTGGCATCGTGTGCCCATCTGCACTATTGAAAACTGGTCTTTCAGAATGGGACAACCAGCCTGTAAGGGCAATTTTGGGGCTTCCACAGCTTTGACAACTTCCTGTGAAACTAAATGACACAGAGCCTCTGAGGCCCATGCTGCTCCTTCAGAACTGATACGTGTCCTCGTGGATACCCCCTGGTATCACAGCAATACACTCGCTTCTGAAGCTATCTGACCCTAACAGCTGGACATAATGGGGATTCCAGAAGGGGTTTAGTCCAACAGCTGGGCAATGGGAGGCCACGGCTTCCTTACGTGGGCTCCATAGCTACGGAAAAAACAAAACTGACAATCTGCTAAAAATAAGGTGAAATTAATACATTGCTTAAGCCTGCATTTGAAGCGAAAACACACTTAGGGTTACAACCAAAGAAAACATTATAAGCATTTATCAGATCAGTGTGGATTAATCACAAATACGCAACATACACCTTTAATAGCTGCTACTGTGCATACTTTTAAATAAGCAGCAATAGTACTAATTAAGCAATCATTCATACCTGACGTTTAGAGAAACAATCAAATGCACGGTCCTTTCTAATCAGAAGCCACAGAAAGAACAGTGCAATGATAATTCAGCCAAGTCCAAAAAGCAACCCCTTGCAAAAGAGATTTTGAAACTTTCCCCTTAAACTTTCAAGGAGTGCTAATTTTTAAAGAGTATTTTTCATATACTCGTCAAAAAATATTCAGATTCCAAGATTCAGTTTCTCACTCTACTCCTAAACATATTCTGGTGCAGAAAGCACAGGAAAATATAAAGATTAATGGTTGGAAGGCAGACCTCCTCATGAGGTTATGAATTAAGCCATCAGTGCAGTACAGGTTAGCAGATATGAGGACTAAACATCGTTATTTTTGTAACACTTGACTATAAATAACTGCTGGTAAAATGCATTCTTTCCTACCAATAATGGATACCAGCCAGAGCTGCATGGGTGTAAATCAGCGTGATCTCAGAACAGCCTGCAAACATGCTGACAGCATCTTCCTTTCCCTTTGTTAGTGGGAACAAGATCATAACTGTAATTCTTTTACTTTTAATAGAATTAATTGATATGCAGTGAAAGGTGCTAGGGTTAACACACACGCAACAACTTGTAAAATACTTAGCCCGGATTTCCAGTGAATACATGTTAACTTACAAAGTAAACTCTTGATTTACTGAGCGCATCTAGGAGAGAATTTGTCTGGCTACACAGCGTAGAATGAACCGCAGTCCTTAAGTACGGATATATTTTAGGAGTTACAAGCCCATATAATGCATGCTGCAGTCATACCTTAGAACACAGGAGGATTTGTCAAAAATAACAAAATAAACAGAAATCCTGGTTCAGCAAGGTTTTTAACCACATTTTCAACTTGAACTGGGTGCCTTGTCCAGCAGAGGTCAATGGAAAGCGGGGCAGCGGCAGAGCTGGGCTGGCAGGCACTATTCTGCAGCATCAGGTTCGAATTTGGTAACTAGATGATAGGTCCTTCAAAATAAAATAGCTGGATAGACTGGGGATACAGTTTGGGTTTGGCCAGCAGATTACTTGTTCTCAATTCTAAAAAAGGTGCTTTCTTTTTTTTTTTTTTTAAAGTGTTTTGTTTTATCCTGGATAGCTTGCTTAGATCTGACATCAGGGAATTATTTGCTTCTCATTTTGCTTTGTTCCCACTCCTGACAAAAAGTGCTGCATTTCTACCTTTTGGTCTTGTCATTCCTACCAGTGATGTTTTAAAGACTATTTAGAAACTCTTTACAGATTTTCTCCACCAATCCTTGAAAATCCCAGACATATTTAATCTGGCTTTCAGTTTAGTTTAAGGTATCATAAGAAACCCTCTCACTTTAATTTCAGTGAATTCTTGTAGCATGATGTGATTTGCGGTTTGGACAAACACTAGCTGCAAGACTGGGCCCCTTAGGGAAAGGTTAGAGTTCATGTCTCAGCATATTTACTTTTGACCTCTCTTTTGTAGAGGTTTCAGCTTAACATGTCCATCTATCATTAGAAACCAGCAGTGCTGTCAAGAGCTCGTTACAGAGGTCCACTGAAATCAGGCTCCAGGAGCTCTTCTTGGAGAAAAGTAAAGGAGCAGTTCCCACATGTGCCTGTTGACAACCCCAGGTCCCTTTGCAATTTCAGACTCCTCTAGTTCAAACAAAGTGATCTAAGGCCTTCCACTCCGCTCTACACACCCACTATTAATTTGGTTCTGTTGTAGTCATCATTTGATCTCCTGCAGTCACTCAGCTTGCTCCTGTTGAGCTAAGCCTGTGTGGCTGCACTCTCCCCACTTCATTCCCCCCTTTTCCCAATTCGTCCTTCCGACATCTATTCTCATGCCTCTTTTAAGTCTCTTGGGTCTGCCAATTCACCCATTTGTATCTGTGTAGGAATCACTAACTATACATTGGCAGTGAAGTCACTGATGACATCTATTCTAAATGCAATGCTAAGGTATAAGTTCCAAAGAATCCAGAGAGAGAGAGAGAATGTCACAAACACCAAACCTCTGTTTTACCAGTAAACTTGTGCTTCCAGCAAGGTAGGAAGACTGTGTAGCCATGTCTTGGAATGATACGGCAAATTCACAGTAGATGTCTTCATACTGTATTACTTGCAGATAAATAACAAGGTGGGAATCTCTCTTCCTTTAAGCACCTAGGGCACATGACTAGAAGGAAGATCATTATAATGTGTCCCTTACATTCTGAAATGTAAGAAACCTGAGAAGTTACAGTGTTCCTTTAAACTGCAAAATGGATCTTTTTGTTTCCAAGTCCATTTTGTGATTTTTTGGTGTTTGACTCATGCTTTTTTAAACATATGGACCTGACTTAACATCAGAAAGCTACTCAAACTCCATTAGGGTAGAAGGAACACATGAAAGCAGCAAAAGGTTTTTCCTAGCAATAAATCAAGCAATACTGCTATCCACTAATAAAGTGATCCTATTTTTGATTGTATCACAATATTAGACAAGGAAAATAACATAGAGAATGAACAGAAGAAAGTTATTCACCCCACCATTTGCTCTCTCTGAACCCATTACAACAGACAAAGATGCAGTTCTCTGGATACCCAAACCCATATACCACTCAAAGTTAGTCCACTGAAACTGGGGAGTTCTTTTTTCATTTAAGTTATATCGGGGGGGGGGGGGGAATCAAAGTGAGTCAAATTAGGCAATGCCCCCAACTTCCCCTTTGTCCTAAGAGGGCAGAATAAATGGTGAGATCAGGTCAGAAAGAGACTTACGACACTGGCAGAAACTCAGGGAGTGCGGGGTTTTGGATCTGCTCTCCAGTAAAATCTTTTCTTCTGTTACCATTTACATGTTGAACCAGGTTATGCCTCTGTTATCACTTGTTCTGCACAACAGCAAAGGTAACTTCGCAAACATACGACCAAGCAGGGAACTGCAGGCTTACTTGCAGTGTGTCTTTTACTGAAAAATACATTTTATTTATCATAACATTCAGAAAAACCCTGAACATAATACAAATGCTAACTCATTCAGTTACGAACTTTGGTACTCAGTGGTTTCAGACAGTCCGTTCTCACGTGGTCGTGACATACTGAAGCGTTCCCGACGTGCAACACGCTGCTAGTGCAATTCTCAGAGTGACTCTGCTGTCCTTCAATCCCAGGCTCATGGCATCCTGCAGCAGGATCACTCTGGGCTTCGGCTCCGCACTTGCCACAGTGTCATCTACGTTGAGAGCAGCTCAGAGAGTCCATTTTTCTCCAGTTATGTATCTTCTTTTTTTTTATTTTTTCCCCCACAGGCAACAGTTATCAACACAACGCGTTCATGGCATTTTCTCCTTTCCCTAGTAGCCCACAGCTCTCTCATCAGACATACCACCCACATCCTCTTAACAATCATTATCCTTACTTCACATTTGCACTTTTAAATATCCTTACACTGATAACCCACCCCTTTAAAAAAGGGAGGAAAAAGAAAAGAGAAAAAAAAGAAAACAAACACAGAAAAAAGGGAAAAAAACACAAGCATTTTTAAAGTATGTGTCCTCAGGTAGCCACAAGTTACTGGTAATTTATAAGCATAAGGAATGACACTTTGGCCATCAACACTAGAGAGTAAAGGTAGCTTTGAATGCAGACAAGGGAAAAAAAAGAAAACCCACACAACCCATAAATACATTTTAAATCATTCACCAAGTGATTCACCAAGGATTAAATTTAACTGAGTGAAGCCAACCCTGCTGCAAAAGACCAGAACAACATTTGTGCATCACTCCAGTCCCGCTCAAACTTTTATTGGATCCTGACCTAAAACGTGCGGAAGTGGCTGGCCAGCTGTTGCAGACCCCGAACCCTGATGGCAGGGCTGGGACGGAACTCGAGTGGTACACAGGATTTTGCCCTGCTTTGCACACAGGGTGAATTTCAGCTGTAACATACTATGACTGCACCGTGAAACATATAATACTAGCAGCTTGTGAACCCTGACACGAAAGGCTTGACTCTAATCCAAGATATGTGGTTACACATCACCCCATTGGCTGGAGAAGTTCACCACTGGGTATTCATGGAGGAGCACCATATTACCAGATTTTTTTCTGGCGATCTTTCATGGCATTATCTGCTGGGTCTGGCTAGACTCAAGCCCAGAGCTCCAGTTTTATACGTATAAAGTGACGAACCCAGGACTCGGGTCTGCAAGGCACTCCGCGCTCTGAGCCAAGTTCAGCAAAGCATTGGGTTGATGGGTGAAAAAAAAAAGATTGTGCTTCCACTGAAGTTCCCAGGAATCTGCTTAGATATTTGAAGTTGGAGATGCATGTCAAGGCTTTGCTGGACTGGGTCTGCGAAGCGAAGCTCCTTGCAAAACTGACCCCTTGATGCAAACATGGAGTCTCTTTAGTAATAGACAAAATTAAGCAAACGCTGTTTGACATTAGGATTGACACATTCCACTGAAGAAATCTCCCCTGAGAAAATAAATAGCTATTGGTATTGCCTCATTTCATTGCTTTCATCTCCACAGGCAGTTAAAAAAAACCCTGCAAAAATTTTCCTCCAACAAATACATGTTGAAATCCTGGGCACTTATTTTCTATGCATTTTTTTCCTTTCAAGTACACCGGGTGAAACTGTAAACCCTGAGTTTGTGTGTGCAAACCTGTATCTTGTAAACTGCAATGTGAAACTTCGCTCTAAGCACCGATATAGGAAAAGAGAGGACAGAAACATTTTTAAACATGGATGCTAGTATTATAATGTATGTACTGTACATGTGTATGTCACAGTGGACCATCTACTCTGGTACCTGCACTGTCCTGCAGTCCAAAGTACTGTTTCGTTTAACACTGATACTCCAGTCGTAACATCTACAGACTTACCAGTCATGAAAATGGTGACGAAGCATTCATTTTCTTTAAGAGGCATTCAGACTGAATCCTGGTAGGAAGTTAAAGCTTGTAACAGCAGAGCGTACAACCGAAGAGCGCAGGCGTTAAGCTTACATGCTGTATGCTCTAGCTCGGCATGTCAAGCTCTTTAAAAAGGGTTAGAATAACATTTTTTCATTGGATTTCCACAACAATGAAGATAAATGAGAAGATACATGTTAAATCACTCGCTATCTGTATACTTGCAGTGCATTTCATCCTGAAGGCAATTTCAATTTGTGCCTGTAAACAAGTAAATCGCACTGAAATACAATATCACGTGTATGGTTAAAGACAGTTGTAGCTGAGTTTTCTGCATTTTGTGAGTTAGGAAAGTGAAAACCTGGGGCTTTCTTTAAGAATAGAAAACCCTGGAACTTCCTTAGCAGCAGGAAGTCTTGTGAACAAGCCCAGGAAAATCCTGCCTGTGGGAAAATGCTTAAGTACAGACTTTTGGGGTTCGCATTTGGATTTTAAACTTCCAACCTGTTACTTCAAGAAAGCTTTATGCTAAATAATTTAGGCTTGATCTTACATTTATTGACTTCCCAAAGTGCTTTGCTGAACTGAAATTTTGGGCAGGGAACACGCTATTGTAATTTAGTTTTACTGTCGTGATTACAATTCTCTTTTGCTGAGACAAACTGGTTGCTGGCAACAAAAGAATCAGTTTAAGTAGAGTTTGACATATGGACATATATATATATATATCACTGCATTCTGAGTAATCTTATTTTAAATTTTCTTGTTCAAAAGAGAAATAGTTTCTTAGCAAATACAGATAGCGTGGATGTAGCCTTCAGATAAACCTGCCAAACAATAGCTAAAGAAACAACTACATACTATTGGGACTGTAACATTAAAAAGCTCCTCTCACAGGGGAATCACTAGAATTATGTTTTCAGAATTGTTGCAATTTAAGAAAGAACAGACTGCACTCTTAAAGAAAAATAAATGCTGTCCTCTCCTTTAGAACCAGGATCTAAAAATACTACATTCAATTTCTGGCTTTCCAGTATTTAAACAATGTCATAATTAAGGCAGCTTGTGATGTTCAACACCGTACAGAGGAGCAAACAAAAAATGAAAGCAATCAAATGTGTTTTCTGACATTTAAACAATCTGTTTTGAACCATGCCAAAAAATGAACACTAAAATCCTAACACTACAGATCTCTCCGATTGCAATTCTAAGTGCAGAAGTACAGAGTACAAAATAGAAATCTGATTGCAAATTGTCACCAAAACTTATGGAGAAGAGCCTCGTTCACTGCAATGGGAGAGAGCTGAGTGCTTTATTTTTTTTAAAGAGTTGCAGGGCTGCACTGAATCATCACAATACGTTCCAGGGACCTGGACGAAGCTGTGCATCGATCTACACAGAAACACCCTGCATTTCATTAACAGCTGTAGTGGCAGGCACTGCTACTGCTAGCCACCAGCACAGAGGCAACACCTAAAGCCTGCAGACTTGCTTCAATACAAAAACAACTTTGCAGAAAATAATGCAGTAATTTAGTGTTGCTTGCATAATTAGATGTATGCGAACTCCAAAACTGGGGGGTATTTAGAAGAAAACAAGAAACTTACGCACTTGTTTTGTATGATGAAGCAAAAAAATGATAAAACTGTAGAAACAGTTTTTAGGATGAATGTTTAGAGTTACCAAGTGGTTTTCAGATTAAAGGAGCATGATTCTTCTTCCTTGTCCCTGTAAAAAGAAGAAAAAAAGAGAAAAGCATCATTAATAAAAAGTAGATTGTTAGAGAGCTGCCACAACTATTTGAGCAACCTTTACTACTCTGGAGAAGTGCACAGTATCTCCTTCATTGCCACGCTATTCTTGCTACTAATTTCCTAAGCGACTGCCAAAGATCAAACAGCACCCGACTTTTTAAACTGTCAGTGGCCGGGCAGCCTTATTTTTTGAGCAGAATTGATCTTTGCTGCTCAAGGTGTGAAATGTGCAGTGCCTTAAAGCCCCACGGTTCCTGGGGAACCCCATGCACGTAGGTAGAAAGCGGGCAAAGCGATCCATCTGGGATGTAAACGATCCACCTGGTTAAGTTAAAGACCTGAGCACTTCACTTACCACCACAGCGTCCAGCATGGTATACGAAAGCAAAAGTGAAACAACCCGTAATCATGTGCTCCAGGATTTGTGGAGTTAAGACTTAAATACCAGTTCAGAAAAGCATCCTGGGCAAGAAGAGTCATTAAGCTCACCGTTAACTTTTATTGGTATCAAGGTCAAGTGTGCAGTTTAGATGTTTCCTAAGTAGCTATAGATTTGAGCACAAGCTCATGCTTATTTCCCTTGTAGACTGATTTACTAGATCAAATGCTGAAGCCCTTTTAGTTCTTGGAATATTCCTCCTGTATATCCCACTAAAATTGGATGGATGCTTTACTAAATTCTCAGCAAAGGCATCAGTAGAAGTAAATCTTATGTACTGTATATTGCACTGCAAGTTGACTTTTTGACTATATTTATAGACTATACATTCCGCTGAATAGGGCACAACTAAAACAGAGTTTAAAAATATCAAGTCATGAGCCTTTAAAAAATCATTTGTCTATGCTATCCACACAAAATTAATTTTTAAAGGCAGGCATAGATTTTTGGATGGCAGGTAGGCAGAAACACAACTAATAAGTATATCTGCATACTTTGGTGACAGAACTGCTCACATTTGCCTTAGCCTACTTTCACCACAAAAATAAACACCCCGTGTATTCCTGTAACTCTGAGATGGCTTCAGTTTAGACACGTTTGAAAGAGCAAGGAAAAATACCCTTCTAATATTGGCAGTACAATTTAATACAGCTACTTTCTACTTTGCTACATGTTATTTTCTCATGTATTTACCTAACAGAATGCAATAACTGCCCAAAATACAATGTGGGAACAGATACAAAAGTTCAAAACACATTTTCAGTCCTTCGGGGTGGGAATGAGGTCGCTTCAGTCAGTCTACTCACTACAGATCGGCGCTCTCTAGGTTCAGATGCAGGCAGATTGGTTAGTTCACTAGAACTGAAAATTAGCATCCTTTTTTTTTTTCCCGTATGAAGGAAGAAGTACAGCAAGCAAGAACTGTGCTGCTAAAAGCTCACCAACTACTGTGAGCGAAGAAGAGGAGGGAGAAAAGCAACCTCATGATATCTCTCAGAAACATGTACATAGTCTCTAATATTTGCTGTATATCAAAGATATAAGAATTGTTGAGAAACGGCATCTTGGATTTTGCCAGAATCCAAATTGATAGGATCCATTCTATCCCACTGATTACGCAGAAAAGAGCACCAGCCGGAGAAAGAAGTGCTGGAAGGGCAGCGGATGTGCAGAGGATTCAGTATTAACAGTGCCACGAGCACCCCACCGCCACCAAAGCTTCAGGTCAGCTGTACCACACTGATCTCCAAGAGGTGACGGAGACCAGGATGGAGCAGTCCTTGAGACAGTGACACAGTTTGTGAATGAAGACATGAAAAAAATAAGAGTAAAGAAGGGAGGAAGACGCATGTGCAGTGCAGAAAGAAATACAGAAGTGGAAAGAAAGAGCATTTATTCAGCTTATTTTGGCTAGTAAAGAAAAGGGACCTGAAAGGACAGTATTTTATTCAAACCCCACACTCATGTGATGAAATCTGGCTGGTTTAAAATCCATTTTAGGATCTGCACAGCATTGCTGCAATCACAAAAAAACCCTGATCCGATGTGAAAGCAATTGGAATGAAAAAATGATCAATAGTTCACCCTCCGATTCACATGAAATTATACTCCTGTTCTTGCTAAGGGAAAAACACTATCCCAAACAAATGTGTTTAATTAGGAAGAGAAAAGCAGAAGAGATACAAGAAAAGAAGGGGAAACAAACAAAAAAAGCAGATAATAAAAGTGAGAAGAGAAAAAATTATCACAGGGAGGTGAAAGTTATGTAGGTGAATGAAAATGGCAAGTAGGTACAAGGACAGAACAGAGTAACAGGAAGAAGGCTATAGATATGATTCCCCTCTGGCATGTACCTTGTCGTCCACTGAGAGCTCTGTGAATAACCAAAGTCTGATGACAAGCTAAACGTGTCTTGCAGCATGCAATTAAAACGATTTGTTTTACTGACTTTCAGAACAGCTCAAGAACAAAAAGCCACAATGCATCCGTTACCACCAGCAGGACATATACTTCAGCAGGTCTGGGACGGCAGGGAGGGGGCATCATCCCTGTCTGCATTAGACAACATGCATCTTGGCATCATTAACGGTAAAAGGTGAAAGTCTTTAAACTGCTCAATGACATTCTGTAATGAGTACGCAAGTTTTTGCATCACCAGTCTTTTGGGGCAGCTTTCACACACCTGTCTCGCAACGGTAGAGTTCCGACATAACACAAAAAAGCAGAGCATCGATGCAGTTATTAACTTCACCAACAAGAAAGAGCAATTTGCCGAGAGCGTCACCCGCCTCACTGATACACCAGGCATTCTAGGCAAGCTAGCTGCGTTACTGTCCTGGTTTCAGCTGGGATAGATTTAAGTGTCTTCCTAGTAGCTGGTACGGTGCTGTGGTTTGAGTTCAGTATGAGAAGAATGTTGATAACACTCTGATGTTTGCTAAGTCATGTTTAGTCTAAAGTCAAGGCTTTTTCAGCTTCTCATGCCCAGCCAGAAAGAAGGCTAGAGTGGCACAAGAAGTCGGGAGGGGACACAGCCAGGGCAGCTGACCCAAACTGGCCAACGAGGTATTCCAGACCATGGGACATCACATCTAGGATATAAACTGGGGGGTGGGGATCGCCGCTTGGGGACTAACTGGGTGTTGATCGGCGGGTGGTGAGCAATTGCACTGTGCATCATTTGTACATTCCAATCCTTTTATCATTACTGTTGTCATTTTAGTAGTGTTATCATTATCATTATTAGTTTCTTCTTTTCTGTTTTATTAAACCATTCTTATCTCAACCTGTGAGTTTTACTTCTTTTCCTGATTTTCTCCCCCATCCCACTGGGGGAAGGGGAAGTGAGTGAGCAGCTGTGTGGTGCTTAGTTGCTGGCTGGGGTTAAACCACGACAATGACACAGGAGGATAACCCCTGAGAAACGAGGGGCAAATCACACCAGGAAATAGGGTGGGTTTCACTTTTAAAGAGTGATATAAGAAAAGCTAGAGCTTTTTGTTTAAATAGCTGCTGTAAGATAGAAATACATCTACTATAGAAGACACCTTCCTTCTCAAAACCAGCAAGTCCCTAAACTGAAATCTAACAAATTCCTCCTGCTAGCAGTCTGAATTCAGCCTATAGACAAAATAGAAAAAAAATCAAATACATTTTGCCTTTTTATCTTGATACTCTTTCAAGACTTTATGGACAAGATCAACTTGAGTAGAGCAGAGCTCAACTTAAATTGGTACTTTTGCCTGAGTGACCCCATAAGGGCCAATGAAAACAACCTCATTTATATCCAGGATAAAAGAATGGCACTTGCAAGATAAAATATTTACATGCAGAGAAGTAAGTGTATAAGTCATTTCAGTAAGGTTTCATTCAACAAATAATCTACTATCCAGTAGCAGATGATGCAAACTAAAAGAACTACAGCAGCAAAAAAAAGATAAGCCAAACGCTGGAAGAAAAAATTTACCCTCAAGCATGCGACTGACAAAACTCAGCACAAACCGGTGACAAACCCAAGCCTCCAACTGTTGCCGCTGTTTCTCTTTGCCTCTTGATAAACACCATGAACAAACCCCGTGAGTCTTCAGTAAGCCACAAAAGACTGGTAGTTCTGCCCGCTACTGCGCTTGATAAAGACGAGCCATGTGTTTTAATGCAAGAGACAAAAGGAGCAGCGACACCCACCCTGAAGGCACTTTCTTAATATTTCAGGTATTCTAAAACAAAATGTCATCATTCCTTGGTTATTTTGTGCAAGACGCGCTGCACCCTGGTTTCGACGTGTGCCGTATGCCCAGTCCGTGCCCTCCTCCTTGGTCCAGAACAGGCACTCAACACCCCTGCATGCGCATCCCAGATCTGGAGGCTGGCCCTGGGTTACAGCGCGAGGTAACCGGACACTGGCGGGACTGCGGCGGGCCGAGCTCGGAGTAGCTGTGCGAAATTGTGATTTGCAGCGGTGCCTGCGGGCTCCGCTGGAGCCCTCCTGCAGTGCAGGCAGCTGCGGGCACCCCTGCCGCCACCCCCATGGCACCGGGGGAGCACACCCGGCTCTGCCCCACATATTTCGCTCCCTCATCCCGCTAACAAGCGGCGCCTGAAATAAGGGTTTGCCTCCATCGGACCCCTCTCCCGCTCTTCCCGAGGACAAGGAGAAAGAGGGGCCCAGGGCAGAGAGACGGGCACTCGCCTCCCCTTGGGAGGAGGAGGAGGAGAGAGGTGAGAAAGGGAAGGATGTGCAGCCGAGGCGGAGGGGCCATTTCAAGGCGAGCAAGATGGATCCAGAGGAGGTGCCCAGCTGCACACCCCTCCCCAGGAACAAGGGGACCCCACTGAGACGGCCCCCCCAAGCCACAGGGCTGCACAAATGCAGGCTGCGTGATGAGCAGCTATGGCATGCTTCTAATGAAACTGCCTCTGGGCCAAATAAAAGGGGGTATTTACCTGCTCTGAGGGCTACCGAACTGCACCGGTGGGCACGTGTAACCTTTGCCTTTCTATCTTATGCCTATACCTTAAGTTGCAGTGAGGGCCAGCCTGCGGACCCCGGGCCCGTTACTTACCCGCCTCAAGGAGAAGCTGTGGCACAGCTCTCGTTTTTGGCAGGCAACTCGGTCGGCCCTCAGCCGTCGATGGCCAAGCCTAACGGCTTGCACCCACTCACTCACCCGCGCTCTTCACCGGTGCTCCACCACGAAGCGCATGGTGGTGCCGTCAAAGGAGGGTGGCGCGACGATCCGTGGGCCAGTGGCTGGTGCCGTGATGCTGATGACCGGCTTTGCCTCGGCTGCCCCACGCCGCGGCGGCGGCGGGCCCTTGCCGGTAGCCACGTAGTAGGGGCTCTCACCGAAAGCCGCCTCTGCCGCCGCTGCTGCCGCCGGGCTGCCGGGCTCAGCCGGGGCACTGGCATCGCTGCCCGGGTGGGACAGCGGGCGCGGCAGGGTGCCGGCAGGCAGCATGGCAGCGGCGGGCAGGAGGCCGGGGTAGAGCATGTAGGTGGCACCGTAGGCCCCGGCGTTGAGGGCCAGGGGCGAGAGGGGCAGCGGGATGGGGGCGACGGCCGGCTGCTGGGGCACCGGCACCTCCACGTACTGCCCGGTCTCGGGGTCGAAGAGGCGCCGCTTGAGGGGCTGCTGCACCGGCGTGTCCACCAGGTAGTACTGCCCGGTGCTCACGTCCAGCAGCACCTTGCGCTGCGTCTGTGGGAAGGGCTCGGCCGCCGACGCCGCGGCGGGGACGGAGGGCGAGAAGCAGAGCAGCGGAGGCGGCGCGGCTCCGGGCAGGGCGGCGAAGGGCAGCGGCGGGCGGTAGAGGGCGGCGGGCGGACCCTCGGC
>JANZLQ010000007.1:34197499-34226842 GCA_026212715.1 Elanus axillaris | reverse complement strand
CTCTTCCCCTGCTCCAGTGTGGGGTCCCTCCCACGGGAGACAGACAGCCCTTCACATGAACTTCTCCAACATGAGTCCTTCCCACGGGCTGCAGTCCTTCATGAACTGCTCCAGCGTGGGTCCTTTCTGTGAGCCGCAGTCCTGCAGTCATAGACCGCCCCAGCGCGGGCTTTCCCATGGAGTGGTGGCCATCTTGGGGGGCCTCCGCTCCCCTCCATCGGCTGGGGGGGGACAGCCTGCTGTCTCCCCATGGCTGCAGGGGCATCCCCTCCTCTGGCACTCCTCCTCTCCCTCCTTCTGCACCGACTTCAGGATCTCCATAGGGGTTCCTCTCACATCCCAATCTCCTCAACACTGCAGGTTCCCCTTCTTAACTCTGCTCTCCCAGAGGCGCTACCACCATCACTGATGGGCTCGGCCTGGGCCAACAGTGGGTCCCACTTGGAGATGGGGAAGCTTCCAGAAGCTTCTCACAGGAGCCGGCCCTGCAGCCCCTCCCCCACCACCAAAACCCCACCACACAAACCCAAACCAGCTTCTTTCACTCTTCATCTTTTCACTAGGTTTAACAGCCCTAATTCACTTAACCTTTACCCGTGGGATGTACCTGCCAAATCTCCCATCGCTGCTTTTTGGACTTTCTTTAGGACATCCGATGTACGTGCAGTGCAAAGGAGTGGCCACAAGATGCAAGGTGGAGCCTCACCCCTGGTGAGGAGAGGGGAGGGATGACTTTGTGTCCTGCTCATACACCCCTGAGTATCATCCACTGTTTTCACATTAGCATGACCATATCCTTCAACTCAGACCCTACTGCGAGCACGTTTCCCATTCATCCTCCAGTTAGTAATGAAAATACTGAACAAACACAAACGTGTTGACCTCCATAAATTCACTACTAATACAAATGGTGCGGTATTTGTAACTGATCTTAGAGCATCATCCAAGCAGTCATTTCTCACCTCATAATTTCACCTGCATAGTGCTTCCCTAGCTGGCTGAGTATCATGCCGTACCAAAGCCAAATGCCATTTCTACTCTCACTGCAAAGCCCTTTGCCCTATTTTAGAAGAAAGTTAAGAGGGACCAGTCAAGAACAAACCCCATCAAACTCATGCTGGCTGTTATTTATCCGTTTGTTTTCTTTTAAGGGCCTACAGATAGCACGTTTATGCCAGTATTTCTCCAGGAACTGAAGTTACACCGACTGATCTCGACTTTGCTGCTCTTTCCCCCAGGTCTGTTGAGGTCCCTCCTCCACAGGACCACTTCTCCCAGGTCACTAGGTCCGCTCAGGTTTCCCATCATGGGCCTAGCCTTTGGAAATGAACTTTTTGCAGTGACCCTATTCTTTGTACAGTATTATCAGGTAACCTGAGAACTGCAGATGTATCTGATTATTGGAACTGTGGAGTTGATTGCCACAAAACCCGAAACCGTGACCTTTCCTTGAGGTGTTATCAGCCAAGCTGGTGGGAGGGACAAGAGAGCTGATTTATGACCATTCATTAAAATTACATGAAACTGATTATTTATAGGGGTAGACTTCTGCTGAAAGGCTTAGGCTTAAAACCTGTCTTCTTTACAGTTCAGGGTGTTTGGACACAGGAAAACAAGGAATGCGCTCTTGAAGCAATGTGCATGTAACTGGATTATATTTTATTGTATTTTTATTATGTTTTGCATTATAGATTAAATATGTTTTGATATTTGTGTTTTATAATTTTTATTTAATATTTTATTAATTTTCTCATGGGTTATTATTTTTATTAATAGAATTTATAAAACCTGGTTTTATTATTTTAATCTATTTTAAAAAAAGAAGTCTATTTTTAACTGGCCAGATGCCATCAAGTGAAAACATAAAGCGGTATCATTGGTTTTCACTTACTTTAGAATTAGAAATGCAAACAGCCGGGCTGGATTTTATATTGGATAATATCATCCCTTTATGCAATCAACTGCTTCGGGCAGGGGTTTTGGATTCTGGCAACAATTTGTTGGAGTAGAAGAGCTCCTCCAGGCGAATGCATGCCCAAGCAGTAAATTGCAAATCTGGTATCGTGAGACTGTAACATGAAATTGCCATGCTTTGGAGAGCAGCCAGCATCGGATTGGGATTAATTTGCTCGCAGCGTTCAATAAATAATGTTCGGAGGGCCACGTGAAAAGCGATCCCTTTTCGTTATGTACACCTCCCTGCCACAGGGCCTATGTTTGGTCACCAAGCTGAAGTTCGTGCAGCAGACGTCTTGGGGGTATTTCTCACCGGGCTTACAGTAAAAGCCAGCTAAAGTGCCTCCCACCGCCTGGCAATGAAAAGGAGGATCAAGCAGCCCTCGGAGTGAAGCCTGTCCCGGGCTGAAGTTTCTATATATAGGGAAGCTCATAAACACCATTATGAACTGCATGCAATCCGCCTGCCCGGAATTAAGGTCACATACATACTTTTGTATATGTTTCTCCTCTGGCTCACTTAGCTTACAAATTAAGGAATTACAGGTGAGGAACTGGCTACATAATGAGGAGTTATAAATCCAACCAGCTCCCATCTGACAAACCTCTTTAGTCAGTACACAAGGCAACTGCAGGGGAAAGCAAGAATAAGATTTTTAAACCCAGGTGTAAAATCCATTGTAAAGGTCAGGTTTATAAGGAGACCATCCCAAAACGCTAATGACATGACAGTTTTATGAGTCTGGAAAATGATAGCTTGGCTGAAGCCGAGTAATACTAGAGCGAGGGATTTATTTAAATTGGACTACTTTTTTTTTATTTTGAATTTTGTCCTTGATCATGCCAAATCTCACTGAGATGAGAAATCCTTACATGTGTAAGTAGGCCCCACATTCAGCTGGGCAACTGAGGTAAGAAAAGGTTATTTATGTAAGTGAGGCATTATTCTGCAATCTTATCTTCCAAAAGTTTTACATATTTTTCTGCAGTGTATATAATTGAAAGTTATACAAATTTTAATATCTGTACTTTACAAAAAAATATATAAAACATCAATTCTTAATAGCTAGCCCCAGAAACAGAAATTCTAAGAGTTGTTACACAAACTTTAACACAGTTTTAACTTGGAGAAACTGCATTTCCCTGTTGTAGTACAGGAGGAGTACCTGCCCAGAAGAGCTTACAGTCAAATACACACTTTTAACAGAGATGCATACAAACATAGCCTGCACAACCTTAGCTGTGCACCCTAAGAATAGGCACTTGTGTATCTAACGAGAGAAAAAGTACACATAAAAATCTCTCTCATCTTAATACTGTTTCAACAGCCAGTCTGCTTTTTTTTTTTTTCTTTGTTGTAATCCCTGTGCAGTGACTTAATTCACCCTCTAGAAGACTGCAAGCCCCTGGACACATCCTTCATCAACTGCGAAGTTCTTGTCATGCTGAAGCATAATGCAATTTTCATTGAATCGCAGTTTCAAGCTTTGGCCTCTAAATACACAGTGTCTATCTACAGCAATGTAAAACATAGCCGTAGATATGCTATAGCATAGTATCTATCTATGGTTATATAAAACATCTATCTATAGCTATGCTAGGGTTTTCTTATATAGTTCCATGTTTCCCACAGTTCCTTTAATCAACAGTGATTTAGGAAAAATAGGAATATTTTAAACATAAAAAATGTCTATTCTCTTTTCTCCAAGCAGTCCAAGATTCTGTGACTAGGTCTACTCTTTTCCCTTCCCTCAGTATTTTGAAAACGCAGGTGGTGTTTCAGCACCTGGGAGTGTGGGGTTTAGTGGGGCTCTCTGCACTGAGCATGCAGGCCTGATCCTGCAAGGTGTTGAGTGCTTCCCAGGAAGCGATGAGCTCTCTGAAGTCCCCGCAGTTCAGATCCCCAGGCCAGGCAGACATTGACCACAACTCCCTGACACCCTCCTGTGAATCCTCCCCTCTGCAGCATGCACCAACCACGTCCTTCAGTCTTGCCCTCATGGAGGTTCTCCATTAATAAATTGCTCATCCTGGTAATGAGGCAGGGTGAATTTCGGGCAAATACCAGCTGCTGTGGAGACCACTCTGCCAAAATGCTGATGTATTTGTCCGCTTTCTGACTAGAGCACGTTCGCACATAGCTCCTCAGCGAAGAGGGCTGGCCTCCAAACCAGCTGGGGTGATGGGCTCCTCATACAGCCCAGCTGGACATGGCAGGGTGTTTCCCTTCCCTCAGCCCCACAGCCCTGGGCCATACCAGTCCCACAGGCAATGCTCTTCCTCCAAACAAGCCTATTCTGCTCAGAGGCTCTTGCAGTTGCCAGGCGGCTTCCTACCTCTCTGCCCACACCAGCGCACCATGGCCAGGGAATCACGCAACTGAGGATGGATCACCTTCTGTTTTGGGTAAGTCTCTCTTGAGAGAAATCAAAGGGAAAAGCTTCCCCCTCCTGCCTGTGAATGCTTTCCAAGCCTCCCCACAAAGTGAGATCGAGAAAACAAAAACCAAACCAAACCTTCCGTTCCAGAAAATTTAAACACCAAGTCCTCCTCTTTTGCCAACTAAAATTATTTGCTGAATTTAACCCAGATTAACAAATGGATCTGAAGCGTTCAATAAATAAGTAACCAGCTGGGAATTTTATTTGGCCACACTCTAGTAATTGTTTTCTTTCCTATACTCTTAGTATATAGCCTTATATAGCCTAGATGACACAAAAGATTGCTACACAGTGACATGAGTAACAACTATATTAGCTTGTAGCTGCAGCGTAGCACGTAGCACAGAGATACTTGAGCTAGCTTTAAACTGGCTAGCTGGGCTGCTGGCCATTTGTTCATCTGCAAAAGCAGAGAGGTTAAGTTGGACTGGGACATCTCACCTTTTGGTATCTTTGTGTGAGCACTTTTTATTTCATTACCATGTCACAGTCCCCTCCGCAACAGTGAAGACCCCCAAGGGCCAAACCTGAGAGTGTGCTCCTCAAAAGAGAGATTTTATTTCTTTGTTTCAGCATTTGTGATGTGGAGGAGATTTAGAAAAGAAAAAAAAAAAGAAAAAGCCCAGATTTTTTTCACAAAAGCTGTTTCTCACGTGCTGCTCTATGCTTTAGAAGATTGGAAAACTGAAACTTTATCTGAGTTTTACCCCTTTACAATTCCTTTACATATTTTCATTCCTGTTTCCTGATGCCACCAGGATGAGGCACAGGTGGGAGAAAATGCTTCTAGAATAAGACTCTTCCCCAAACCTTAAAGAACAGAAAACAAAACCAATGGCAACCTCTCCAACTCCCTAAATCCAAAATCATCTGATACAAAACAGACAACATTCCCTTAGAAATCTCCCAGCCTAATTTTTAAGGCTGAAAGGACTCCAGGGAGACTCCTTCACTTCAGTGCCTCTCCAGCCAAATGCTGAGGTTCACCAATCTGTCATTCATCCCACTTTGCACCAGGAACTTGGTCGAGCTGCTCAGACTAGGAGCGCAGGCTCCTTTTATAGCCAGCAAAGGGGAACTCAACCCACCTAAAGTCCCATTTGCTCTGTCATTAGCCTACAGTAATCAGCTTCTTACTTCAGATGAGCCACTTTGGTGCCCAAAGGCATGTAGCGCAAACTTCCCCATCTGGCTGTAACAAAACTGCCTTGCTTCCCATTTACGAGGAAAAGCAAACAGGGTTTCCAGAGGGACTGCTGCCCTGAGTCTTTTTCAGGGACTCAGAGAGGTACATGATGTACTAGAAACCCACTGCTGGATTTTCAGCAAAAAGATCTGCCAGATCAGTGGTCTCATTGATCCTATGTAGTTAAAGGGAAAGCAAATGAAAACTAGTTTGTGCTTTGGGCTGGTTTTGTGAATGGTGTCAAAACATTCAAGTAGGTTCATATGGAAAAAAAGTAGTCATATATAAGCTTAGTGCCTGACACCTCGCACAGCACTGCAATGATATATTTAGCTTGAATGAACTCCTAAGCCTTAGTTCAAATGCGTTCAACTTGTGCATGTTCATCTCCGTGCTGGAAAAAGTTGAGTCCACAAAGGTCTTATTCTGGTACACCAGCAGTCCAAGCTAGTTGACTTTCCATGCAGTAAATCATACGAAGTGAATATAAAGCAGGCAGAGAACAGAGACTAATGGTTTTCTACCACTGGCTGATAAAAGGAAGCACACGCTGACATTTTTTGACAAATCACTGCTCTCAGCTGAAACCTCCATACCTCCTCCTCTGAATATGTTGAAGAGGGTGGGCACTTAAAGTGATCTGGGCTAAAGTCAAGCACCACTTGACGATAAAGCCCTAGTTAACACATATCCTGTTTGGGCTGCACAGTTGTTTTTAGTGATCAGATATAGCAAAAAGCAGTTATGGGGATATGATGGCAACTTGAGAAGAGCTGTGCAGTGACAGAGAAAGTATAGCCCATAGATTGAGCTGAGCAGACCAATACCGATCTCTAATGTACATGGCCAGGCTCTCAAGTTACACTATTTAGTCCGTTGCTTACCAGGAGCGATATAACTAATCACGTATGTTTAGGGGAAAGGCATGATTTATCAGATCCTAACCCAGAGGTTCATGTTCTCTCTCCTTACCTAGAAAAGATGGTCATCCAAGGTTATGGGAGAAGTAGCTGAGAGATCAGCATGCAAAAACTTTCATGGCAGCTGCCTTCATCCATTAGGCAGGCTTTTCTAACCCAGAGCAGATGGCTTTGAAGTTGGCACAAAAGCCAAACAGACAAGACATAGATACACGTACAAAAGCTTTCTCACCCCCGCATGCATTAATGCCCTCTGAAGACAAGTCACACTGGGCTTTCACAGAGATATCTCTGGGTACAAGTGTGGAGGAAGTTCATTACATTATCCTTTTTAACAAATCAGTTTAGTTCCCAAGCTTTGTTACTCAGGAAATAATTGGGTAGCTGAAAATTCAATACTGTCACAGTACGCTGCTGCAAGAGATGAAGACATGTTTATCCTCTACTACATTCTGTACAGGTTTTATTTTCAGATATCATGTTTATAAACTTAAGTACTAGAAGTAGTGAAAAAATACTTAGTAAGAACATATTAAAAATGCACCTATGTTAAAAGAGCATCTTAAAAAGGAAAACACTGAAAATTCAAGAAATAACTTTTCCTTCTGTGCTTATCAGAGGATGACACAGTATATGACTTAATTTTGAATACTGTGGCTTTGTTTTAGGTGGAAACCCACACACACCATTAGCAAGAAGAAAAGTCAGAAGAGCTATTAATATTCCTGATAATGCTTTACAGTTTTCAGCAATTGTATAACCTTGCTGCTGTTCCTGTGCAGAGTGTTTCCCTGGATATGAATACCAATAACCCCTGAGAGAATAAGGCTATCATTTCCTGACCGATCAGCTGACCTACCAGAATACAGATTATCTGATCTTCTTTAACGCAAAGTGGTTGTCCGTACTTTATGGCTGTAACAGCTGGTCAGTGAGGCAGAACAAAAGACCAGACTTGCTAATAAAAATTAACATTTAAAATAACTTACAATTAGTTGCATAAGTAGAAGTAAAACACAGAGAGAGAAGGCAACATCCCTTTAACAAAAAGTTTGTCTAATTTTTTATTTGGAAAACTAGAGAAATAAAACTAGGTCCTGCGTTCATATCTGGGCACTTCCAATGGATCGGGTGCCCCTGACATCAGTACAAGGTGAACCTTCTCCCATTCTGACCAGAGGATCCCACCAGGCTGGGCCTGATGACTTTACAGCATATCTCCAGATTTACAGCAGCATGAAAGCAGAATCAAAGGGTCATTCCACCTGCTGAACAACCTGCAGTGCTGCTCCAGCATTTTTACCAGGCACAAGATGGAGATTTCCTCCCAGCTGGACATTATCTGACCTCCCTAAAGCAGAAAAGGATTCCAAGTTTCTAAACAAAACAGCATGGCAACATACCACGCTGGATTTGTATTGATCAGGCAACATTTTAACAGCTCTCAGCCTAATTTTATGTGCAGTGTACCATAGCAATAATCCCCATCCTCCCTTGTCAGCTGTACAGGACTAACACATGTCTCAGTAGAAGATAGGAAGGTGAAGTGGGACATCTGAAATTTTTTGCCTTAAGAACCTGGTATCTTCCACAGACACTTTTAATTTTTTTTTTTGTCACATTAATGCTGACATAAGCATTAAGACAAGGATGCAATAGCTGCACTGGCTATTTATAGAGGCACTATATAAAGATCAACAGATGTTTTCAGAACAGCCATGTACTTAATGGTTGCTTGCAAAAATTTCCATGAGAGAAGGTGGAGCATTAAAAAAACTATAATGCAGAAACTAAAATATAAAAGCCCTGAATTGTTGAGATTTTCTAGAGGATCCACCAGTTAGGCTAATTGCTGTTCTAGGCCAACCGTTGCAGGCTGCTTCAGTCTTTGATCAGTATTGATTTAAAACACGGCAGTGTGGAAAAAGCAAGCCAAAGGTTGTGACGCTGTCAATAGTTTGCACCAACACCTCAGACAAGGTACATGTTAAATTCTTGGTACTAGATTAAAAGTTAATCATACTGTTAATCCCAAACATTTAAAATTCAAAATTAATCAGATTTTTTAAAGCAGTGTAGATAGATGTACTGGTTTGGAGTGTCCATTGGTCACTCTCAAATTCCACTATTAAATCACAGGTAACTTCTTAATAAAAGCTGACACTGAAAAATAACCCACATACCAAAACACAACACCAATTCTATCACTGTCATGGCAAAGTTACAAAGCAGCTGTGGGGTTTTTCCTAAATGCACAGAAAGTACAAAATACAAATAGAAAGTATCCATTTCAAAATAAGGCACATTTTGGTGAGACTGACTGCAAAATACTCCCAAGGCAAGTTTCAGCTAAGTCATTATAAAAGCATAATTATTGGTTTTATCTTTGAAGTTGGATTTATTTTACCCAGTCCTGTTTAGTGCCTACAGGTGCTAAAGACACTGCCTAATTTTCAGGGTGGCCTGTCTAAGCAGTAAGCTATTCCAGAGTGCTTTAATCTGTAGGATAAGTATATGCACCATGTTTGCACAAAAGCATTAAGTAGTGCAGGCTGAGCAGTCATCGGGCATCTACAGGGTCAAGGCTTTTTTCGTAGCCACTGGGAGCAAAGAGTGAAAATTAACATCATTATCACTGCTAATGAAGGATGAAGAGCTCAAGCTACCCATGTGGTAGAGCCATCAGGAAGGATGTCAAAAATCGGCTAATAAAATCTAGTAAGTGTGAAGTTCATGTGACCTTTCTATAGGGAAAGTGAGCTCTCCATAGAGAGCACCCTCTCAGAGCTGCCAGATGGGAGGAAATATCTGGTACAATACCTTCCCCGCTCTCAGTTTAGCATGTGGAGGAGAACAGAGCCTGTGCTTTCGCTAATCTCTCATTGCATCCAACGAGTAGCATGGATAACCACCAGGGAAGATATTCTGACCTTCATTAGACAGTCACAGAACCCTGAGCTAGAAGCAGCTAACTTTACCAGCATCCTGATAAAATTCACCTCCTGCATTTGAAGGCAGTCTAGAACAAGATACCTTATTTCAGAATTTCGAGATTTAATTTGAGATACCTCCTAGGACTGAGGTCAGGAGTAGAATTTGAGAAGAGTTTTACTGCCAAACTAAAGGCACCCAACCAAAATCCTGGCTCCAAATAGCTCCAAGTTTTGTGATACCCAAAATGCAAACTTGGCATTTTGCAAAACATCACATAGGTTTTTCTGTTCCTTTTAGTCCACGCCTGTTACACGTTATTAAAACCTGAATGGCAGCTCATCAAACTCATGTAGTATCTCTGCACATCAGATGAGCAATTGGCAAGTTAGTAGACCTCCAAAATTAAGCATCTTAGCTCTTTTAAGCAGAACAGGGGCCCTGCTGTAGTTGTCCTTGCCCATACTGTGGTCCCTGCCAAAGGCTCCATTCAGGACAGGGTCCCAGCTGGGGTAGGTGCTGTAAAATCAGAGTCCAAACCTCACAGAAGAGCTCCAGCAAAAGCTTTGAGGGGCTGAAATGGAGGCAGCAAGGAGAGAAAGTGAAGTGATGGGAGTAAACCTGGCACACATCCTGCTAGACTGCAGGCATCAGACAGCTCTGAGGACATTTCATTTTAAATTTGGCTTTGATCTATCTGACCCAGTTCCTCCCTTTGTAATTCTCAACTAGGCCTATAAGAAAAAAGAAACACAGTTTTGTTTAAACCACATAAAGAAAATAAGCCTTTTCTGTTACTCTGAGCAGCAGACAGCAATAGCATATGTTATGTTCAGGCAAAATACAATTTTCTCAGATTCTGAAGCTTCCTGCACGTTTCCATGATCAAGAATTTCCTCCAGAAAAAAATCTTCATCTATAAACAGTAGCAGGACCTCTTCCAATATGAACACCGGGAGGTACAGGAGTAGGGGAGTTACCTCTGCACTTCCAGCACTGTGGCAATTAGCACAATTACTCTTGGTTCTGGATTTCAATGAAGACTGTGAGCATGACTGCTCTTGTTCTCTCACCTGAACGTGGCCAAGCTGTGCTTGGCTCCTTCATGTAGTCTGCTTGTGCAGTGGCACAGAGGAGGGGCAGATGAGACGTTTCTGGCTAGAAGGTCCCAGTGAGGCTTCAGTAGCCTTTGTCAACCAGTCACTATCCTTCTGCTGTGCTGGTTCTAAATTAGAGACATTTGCTCAGTTGCTTTAAAACTTTCTATATGGTACAAAGAGACAGAATGCACAGTTTCCCACTGAGGGATTAGGAGTGACCTCTGCCCAAAAGCTTGGCTACTTTTGCCTACCATGAGGCAAAGCTGGGCTCCTTTTGCTTTTGCTGTGCAAGGACGGCAACTTACTTTATTTGAACTTTTTCAAACTAGTCTGATAGCCCCATGGGAACTCCCAAAGATATTCATGTTGTTGGAGATTTCTCTGACACCTTCTTGTCTCCCAGCTGTAACTTACAGCTTGCTTTCAGTTTAGGTGTTCACCTTTTATAGGCAAGTTCTTGCAATACTACATGCTGTAACCACATTTTAAATGAGCTAATGCTTAAGCGGAGAGTTTTAGCAGTTCTTCGAGATGGGGCCAGTGTCTGCAGGGACTTCGTAGAGTCCTTTGCTAAGTAGCAACAAGGGAGATGCACTTAAGGGGCACCTAAGGGGCAGATTGGCACCTGTGGGACATCTGTTGTACCCATATTTTAGCAGCACTAATCCGTGTCAGGAAGAGCAGGTTTGAAGCCCTCAGGGTTTAAATCAATCATATTGAAATGCCATGGACAAGAGGATCAGGGGCGGTAGACCTCTGATCAAGGTCTAGATGGGTCATGTTCATTCAGGGCAGAAGACATTTGGGAATTTTAAGGAGAGCTAAACCCTTGCCAGCCGTGCCTCACTGCCATAGGTGGCAAAAGGGAAGAGAGACGAGCTGCAGCTGTCTTGTCTCAGTACAGGAGTGCAGGGTGCATGTAGAGCTCTCACAGAGCTATTTGAGAGGCTCCAGCTTTGGACACGGGAACAGCGTGCATAAGGAGACGTATGCAAGGACACCCAGAACATGCCCCATCTGGGCAAGGCAGTGCAGGATAAGTCCCCCCCCCAATCATAACAGATACCTACACCTCACAGCTTTGCTGTACAGCAGCAGAGACCCCAGAGGCAAGGACTGTACCAGACTGTAACCACATGCATCTCAGCTGAGGCAGTTACCTCCAGCACTGTGCTTTGGTGTGGTGGCTATATTGCTTCTGACTCCAGAGCTAGCTTATCTGGTGTTAACTTTAGCATCTCGAGACCCTGCTCCCTTGCACACGTGCTCTTCACCCGTAGGAAACTGTGAATTTACTGCCTGTGCAAACAGCCACAGATAGGCACACAACCACATGGAGTTTATGCAGCTTTTCTCCCTACAGCCCAGGAAACCATGCCGCATCATGACTTGCCTTCCACTCCCTTTCCTAAGGAACTCATAGTACCAATATATTTCTTAACATGACCCTCATAGTTCAACAGGCCAGCCTAGCTGAGTAAATGTTACTATAGTAACATTTAGTGCCTATTGTACAGCATTGTTCACATCCAAGGGCACTTAGAAGTATTGAGTTTCTGCAGCTCACATGTGGAGACATTTATGATCCTTACAGCTCTATGTTGTAAATAATTTTTTAGTATGGTGAAATGCATGCAGAAAGAATTAAAACATTATGGCTGCAAAGCCGCTGGTGGTTTGGGGAAAAATGTAACACATTCAAGTCCTCTGAAAGTAACAAGACAGACCAACTTTTACCATGTTTTTGATGAGAAAAGCTTATATGTCTTTGTACAGAAATATCCTTTCAGTAATCTCTTAGATCATGGATTTGATCATGTTTCATTCATTTCCTTTAGAGACCACAAGGGGGCAAAGATTGCTTGGTGCTTGGCTTCTGCACAGCAAGATGGCAAGCTGGAAAGCTAGGTCCTCAACACCCAGATGGGTAGAACCATATGAAGCACCCACTGACCTTGAGTGAACAGAAACCACAACTACACCAGCATGCACTCCATCGTTTGGATATGCAGGTTATATTCCCTTCCCATGGGAGGGACATAGGGCAAGGAGCAAAATAAAGATTCAGATGCTACAGCAGAAGATGGGCTTCCAGGTGGAGTCCATAAAAGGCCAGGTCTTCGTGCAGTCCAGGTCTCCAGAGCCTAACATGGACTGATGGCACTTCAAGGCCCCACTGATGATTCACACTGCAAATAAACTTCAGAAGGCAGCAGGTGCCAGCGCTCGTCAGAGGACGAAGTGCAATTGTTTTCTAGTGAACAGAGTAATTTGAAAAGTATTTGTACCATCTTGCCAAAAACATGAACGGAGCCACATTTATTTTTAGATGCAGATATCCCTCTGGGAAGAAACCACAACTGGTTATGTCACACATAAATCAGAGCTACCTGCTGATACCATCAAAGAGCTTACTACAGTGCTTTTTTAAATGGCTAGCTACCCAAATCCAAGGCTACATTTTTCCTGGCCACATGGTGAGCTATGATGCGCTATTAGGTATCCAAACTTCAATTTACATCTCAAATTACCTGCTTTCTCAGGGAGCAAAATACTCATCGGTATAGAGGTCAGGGAAGAGAGAATATGGGGGAGCAGGGCTGCAGCCTTCTCCTCCTTGGCACATTTCTATCCCACACTTTCAGATCCCAGGGGAGTATTTTATGCTCCCTGCTAGAGTGTGGGGGTTTTATTTTTTTTTACATTTCTCCTGTTCAGTGAATAGCGCTGTGCAGAAGGGAAGGGAATGGGTGTGCTGGCCTCAGAGCTAGCAAAGCATGTAATGCAGGGGCTGTGTTAGGGATTTAGGTGGATGGATGCTCTATCCCACTGCGGCAGTTCTGGGTAGTCGCACAGGGGGCAAGCAGGCAGCTCTCATTAACCTCTGTAGTGGATTAGTCACTGGAGGGGCACAAAGGTCTGCACTGGGCTCATCTGAATTACATCTGGTTGTTGCTCAGGTTATTTTTTCTGAGGCTTTTTTTTGCAATCGGCTTTCAGTGCCATGCCATGCTGAGCCCTCTTCGACTCCAGCCTCTAGGCTCTGGCTCCTCACAGCACTAACGTCTGCATTAACTGCGTCACTTTATTCACCCCTGGATCCCGCACAGCCCTGCTGATTTACACACAAAGGCAACATAGTCCTTCAGGTATCAGCATCCCAGTCAGATGAACAGGATTCATGACAGACAATGGAGTAGAAACCATAAAAACTTCCCCCAAGTATTTCCTATATCAGCAACAAAGTTTGTACTACTCAGCAAACACATGAGTCTTAGAAAAGGATGTGCGAATATATGTCTATAGAAGCAGAGAAAGGTTATGTCAAAAGAAAGAAGTTTCTGCAAGACTTCCTTAATAATATTTTCTTATTCTTTTTATGTCATATGCTATGAACAGTACTGGTTATCTGTTGTCTCACATTTCCTGTCTTAAAAAGCTGTCTGACCCTCAGTTCTTTCAAAAAATAATATTATTCATGGTGCAAGGTTCTGCAATAAACTTTCACTATTCTGATCAAAAAAATAGCATTTTTCCACATCCTCTTCACTATTTGGAAAATAAGGTCTGCAAATCCAGTGTGAACATGGACCATTTAACTCATTAAGGCAGCACACTTTCTGACTACTGAACTAGTTTTGAATACATAACATATTTTGAATACTTAATCAAAAGATTAGATGCAAACCTGCACATAACAGTGGGTAACATTAGGGATTCAAAGTTCTGGTTTAATTCAAGTGTTGCTGGGGACTAAGAGCTAAGAGCTCTGGTTTCATTTTGTCTTCTTGTTCCTCCCAATTTTTATCATCCTCCTTGCTTTTTATGGCTACATAATGAGATAATTACAATGCATTTACTGCACTGACAAAAAACTGTTTTGAAAAACTCATGCAAGAGCCTTTGATAGGTGCACGGATGGTAGGCAACAGCCTTATGGACAGAGGTTGGAATAGATGATCTCCAGAGGCCCCTTCCAACTTTAATTTTCCTACAACACTTGAACGTGTACACTTATATGCCAACATTTAATATTACCCTTCTGTATGCTAGTTCATCTGAATAGAAATACCCCCACAGGGCAGATAGGCCTTGGAGGCTCAACTTCCTCTGCTAGATCACGTCCTGTGCCTTGCCAGATCGAGCTCTGAGGAAAGGCAACATGCTGCTCTCTGAATATCACATGAGCCCCATCCTTGGGGAGCTCAGCAGCAGTAGAACCTGGGAGGATGGACACACAGACCTGGCACCTATTGGGTTGAAATGGCCCACTGAGAGAGCTGGTTCCTCCAAACACTGAGCCTCTCTTTCTCCTTGCAGGGCAAAGACCTTGGCGGAGGTGCTGGGGTGAATCATCACACCCACCCGCAATGAAATTCTCCAGCATGGGTGGATGCCGGGGGTAAGGAGCGCTGAGCAGGGTCTTGCCAGCTTGCTTTGCCCCCTGCCATTGTACACCTCTTGTGTTTACCCTCTGACTCCCCCACACCATGGCTGCCAGTGGCCTCCAGATCAAGCTTCCGATAGAGCCTGAGTACCTCTGGCCCCCTCACATTTCTGAAATCCTTCACCCTTTCGCTCTGGCCCATAAAACAGAGGTAAGCCATTCGCACTTTGGCTATTGAGAAAAACAAGAGGGTCACCTGTGTCTGTTAAAAGTGACCGTTCCTCCCAGACTGGCCCTTCTGCAGCCTGACACTGAGAATGATGGGCACTGTTTTCACGTCATGTTAAGCTAATGCCAATCCCTGTCCTGGTTCACAACCGTGCAAGCAATAAAGCTTTGTGTAGTCCCTGTGTTTTCAAAGGCACCATCCATTTTGGACACGTAAACTCTAAATATAGCAAATTCTCATGTTCCAAATATCTACCAGCTTACTACCTGCCCAGCACCCAGGCAGCACCTTGCAGCAGGCCAGTATACACGTACCTATCTCAAACTGCTTCTCATGGCCCCTGCCTACTGGTGTTTTCCTCCTCTCAGATACATGTACATGTACGCACCCACACGGTGACTTCTTTGTTATACAACATCATGTTGTAAGCTATGACTTTGCAGTGGAGGCCTAGTTTCTCTACTGCAGATTGTGTACTGCTTTAGAGATGCTTAGTGTTAAGATTAAAGAGCTATATCTTTATATAAAGTCCAAGTTTAAGACTTTTATTTTCATTCTAATGAAAATATATATTCCCATAATATATATTACCATTCTGGAAATGGTAATACTAATATCTACTCAAAACCAGAAGCAAATCCATCTGATATTCTTAGCATATAGCTTGCATTAAGAAACCCCAGACTGACACGTGTTTACAAATTCCCATTTTGTTTTTCTCCTCAATGACATTAGCTTTGAGGAGGAGCAGCTGTTTATACCATGACCCACAGATACCGAAAGCTATTTAAATATAATCTGGACAAAGTACCCGCTACAACTACAACTAGGCTCTGGGCTTTCTTTTTTTGCTATCTGCCTCTCACCTTTCCACTCGAGGTTTTGTCTTTCTTCCATCATTCCTTCTTCAGTATTTTTAGTTCCTATCTACCCTGTAATTACTCTTTCACTCACTTGTCTGGCTCCTGCCCATTTGCTTGCAAGTTTGACAGTGCATGTCCTAATGCTGGAAGAAAACACCCAAGCCTTCCTTAGCCTTCATGTGCCCCCTCAGCTCACAACCTGCTTCCAGCACCCGAGCCCCTGGAGCAAGCTGGTGCATTGCTTCAATACCTGGGGCTGCTCTCATCCATCTTTGTTCTCCTGGCATTATGGAAACACATCTCCAGAACATCATTTCCATGCCTCACCTCAGAAACCTTCAGTGACTTAGAGGTTCTTTCCCCATGTGGTATCTCAAAGGCTTTTTTCCCCAGTTGTATCTCAAAGCACAAATAAATTGCATTTAATTTTTCTACCCAACAGTTTCTAAGTTAGATATATTTTACGAGTAATGTGAAGTAACAAGGAACAAAACACTTTTCTGATATTTAGTTTAAACAAAAAGTATGCCATTGCCTGCATTTTTCTTTTGGTAACAGTTTTTCTCCTTCACTACTGCTTCAAGTGGAAGTGGTAAAAGCATTTAAGTGAAAGAGCTGGTTAAGAAGTTAAAAAAAGTAGGAAAAAGGAATGTGTTTGGAAGAGTATTTTCTGTCCTCAACTCTTTCATTTCTTCTCATGCTACTATTATTTTCTTAGTGCCACAGGAACACTCAGGGGCTTTGGTTTTGTTGTTTCATGCTGTGTATCCACACAAGCTGAGAACACCTTACTCTTGGTTTCAAAAGGCCTGGACTCTGCTAACAGTTCAAAATGCAGTTGGTTTGTAAGGTAGTGGCACCACCTGCAAGCCAGTGAGGCTGCAGATGTCTGCAGGGTCTTGAAGAAGTGTGAGCCTGCAGGGCAAGCAACAGAACCAGTGGGAAGACATTTGGAAGAAAATATTTCAATACAAAAAAAGTCTCCATGTTTTTCAGCTAGGGGAAAAGATTGATTTTTAAAGCTAAAATTAGAAGCTAGAAGAGGTAAAAAAGTTAACCACCTTTTTTTGAAATCAAAAGATGTATTCTGCTGCAAAACTGCAACTGAGCTGAAAAATGTTTTTGATTCCAGTTCCTGCTGCTCTTTCTCTCCAAACACGTGCCTCTTCAGCCAACTCGACTCCACGGGGCTGCGGGAGGAAAAACTGGGCTTTCACTGTAGATGCCAACCCGTGCAACCTTTACTGGGGAGCAAAGGAAAGAGAGAGACTCCTGTGAGCCCTGCTGACTGCTGGAAGCAATGTGGAGAATCCTGCGCTGGCACCCACTCCCTTCACTTTCCTGGACACCCTCTTGAAACGCCTGTCAGGTAGTTTCTTCTAAGAAAATTTATGCACAAGAGCAAGAGAGTAATGCATTTCCACCAGTAGCAAACAGGATGGATCACACTTCATTAAAAAGGAAAACCAGAAGTCCCTGGCTAATCCTCAAGACATGGATGTGACCCTCTGAACCTCTCATTCTTTCCGCTCGCCTCCCATGGCCCAAAGCAAGGCAGCTCGGAGGTCTGGATCCAAAGTCAGGAACAGCATCAGCCATGTTACATTATGTGCAGTCTGCAGTATGCATTCTTTATTTTCTCTTCCTGCTTGTAAGACGCTGGGATGAGGTGAGGATGCTGTGATATGACAACTGCACAAAGAGCACAACTGCTAGGTGAAATCCCATCTGTGTTTCTCCCCTTTTTAAAACATGAAACAAAACAAAAAAATCCAGACTAGGTGATGAGAAAAAGCGGGCAAATCTATAGCTGTTGGACAAAGCCTTGCCAAGAAGGACAATTCCATTTTTCCGTTCCTCTGGCTTCAGATATCATGCGCTAACCCCAGCTGCAGAAATTTCAATCTGGCCTTTAAATTTAGGTGACAGGCCACCTTTATGGCTCATCTGGACACCTGTAAGGCTATTCCAAGTGGAAGGGAGGGGGTTCAGAACAATCGTGTAGTAGATGAGTCTTCAGGTGTCACCTCAAAGAGTTTCAGGACTCTTTCATACCCTTCACAGAAATTACAAACTGTCATTGCTAACTCTAGTCTCTGTCCACTCTGTTTAGACTTATTTTATTCCATCTAACTATATTAAAATTATATTCAGGTTTACTCACAAAATAGTAACTACCTTCATTTGTGCGTACAGTATTTGCCTTTCTGATTAACATCCCCAAAAAAGGAGCTCAGAGAGCAAAAATTAAAATACCATTCTCCAGCTTGCCCCCACAGATGCCTCAGGCAAAACCAAATGGATGATTTACTCCTGCAATTTTGCATTTGGCTTCATAATTGAAAGACTAGAAGAAATTTTAGATTTTTTGACAAATTATTAGCTGCACTAAAAATAGCCTCTCTTCCTTTCTTGAACTCTGTAATTGCTCAACTAAATTAACAGAACCAAACAAACAAATTTAATGATGTTGGAGGGCAGACTGTCAGACTTCTAGCTGATAAATGAAGAATCATCCTCCTGAATTCTGTTGTTTGACAGCTCTGATGTTGAAACTTTTCTCCAAAATAAAACAAGTATTTTAGATTCACCTACCCTGGGGACACTTCTGGAGATCTAAAGCAGAACCCTGTATTATTTCTTCTCCTTTAACTCCATTATAAGTTTTACACATGTTTTCCTATGTAGAGACTCCTAAAGTAGCCCAAGCATTTTGAAAATCTGTTCCAAGTCCCACACATATATTATAATGGAAAAAGGCGCTGGATTTTTTTTCTGGAAAATGAAACAAAGTAAGATGAGAAACTCAGCAGACATGCAACATGCACCTTCCTTGTTTAAACTTCCCTGTGCTACTAATCTCTCCAGACCCTGAACCTGCCAAGCGTGAAGACCAGTGGCCATGCAGCTAAAAGCAGGTACCCCCTGCTTAACCCCCCTGCTCCATCACCACCACCATTGCCCCTCCAGCAGCCTGTGACCTCCCTCTTGAGCTGTGACAGGTTTCCCTGCTGAACCCCAGGTGTGTGCTTGCAAAAGCAGAGGTGGATGAAGCAGGGCAGCCTCAAGCCTGCACTCTGCACTGCCTGGAGGGGAGCTCCTCTTGGCCTGAAAACTAAACAGCTATACTAGCAGGCCCATGGAGCCCTGTGCTCTCCTGCAATGTACAGATGCTATAGGAGCAGCAAGCCTTACAGTTCATGTCTACCATGGCATTGCTAACAATGATGCTATCATTAAGAAAAGAGGTTGCACCCAGTTTATCCCAACATCCCTCAACATACATACAGGCACAAAGTCCCCAGGTGGGAGTTCAGCGATGGAAGAAGTCACAGTGCCCGAAAGCAGGCCCAAACCCTCCCTTCCACCACAGGAACCCATTGCTAAATCCTATTTGTACCATATTCAGATCTCTCAGTGACAAGAGTGATATATAGCTGTCTAGCAGTATTTATACCACAGCAACCACAGCAGTATCTGGGGAGTGTGGTATAAATACAGACCAAGTGATAGCCAGGCAAGCCCAAAGAGTGGGCGAGGAGGGCGAGTGGCCAAAGCAGCTGAGAGACATGCTGATTCAGTGCATCTCCTTCAGCTGTCCTCAGCAGCAGGTTGCCACAGAGTGGAGGTCAGGAAGCTTAAAAGAACCAAGTTATCTTTTTTTTCCCTCCCTTTAACAGCCTGTTTCTCATGCTTTGCTTGAGCCCACAAAGTTCTTAACCTGAGTATTCAACCACAGCACATTGCACTATTACATAAAGTATAATAAACACATAACTATTTCTTCTAAAGTGATGATTTGGTTCATGCCCACCAGCCTGCAGTATTCAGCAGATGAGAAGCAGATGAGCAGTTGTCATCCCTGTCTTACAGATGGGGAAATCCATGCAAAGGGAAACTGTCTTGCCCCAGCAGGCCTGTGACTTTGCCAGAAGTAGAGGAGAGGTTCATGTTCTCACCTCAAAATCCAGTCACAGAGCTTTTAAGATGGCAGCTTGAAACATATTCCTGTTTAAATGTGAGGGAAATGGAAATGGTTGTTTAAGAAAAACTGGATGTGCATCTCATTCACATGTTTAGTTTCTTCCCAACACACATTAAAGGCAAGTATTTTCAGCTGACTGAACAGGACCCTTCAGCAGTGAAATCGGTGAGAATTTGAAATATGAGCTTTGCATGTTGACTTCTTTCTTCTTTATAAATAAATTACAATTCTCTATTCCTAAATGCAACCTTTGAAATAAAATATAAGCAAGAAAGAATCCCTCATACAAACAGGGGATTTGCAACAGGGTTTTGCAAGCACATAGGTGGTTTAGGGGAGCTTCTTCCCATCTGGTCTCTTGCTAGAGAAGGCAGGTTACTTTATCATTTTGTTCTATTTTTTCCACTCAGGATACTGCATTTTTTCTGAAGAAATATGACAGATGCAGCAGCCTACTTACTTGCTGCAATTCCCACAAGAACATTTTATTTTCTGACTCCACTGCTCTGCAGGGAGCTGGTCTTCTCAGCAGCACCCCATCACGCAGGTCAAACACTTGGCAACTACTTTCCATCACACGTTCAGAGCCCCTTGTATGGCTGGAAAGGCTGGAGTGAGCTGTTCTCAAGGGTAAGATCGGATTTGGAGCCCCTTTTTGCTTGCAGCAGTGGAAATGGAGCAATGCATGGGACTGCACTGAAAGCGCAAAAGTTATCTATGGTTTTTGGAATTATCACCATTTGACTAATTTGGGCTATTTCTGCCCTTACAAAAGAAACATTCAACTCAGGTATTGCTAGAAAGCACTAAATTACTACTCATCTCTTTGCACGGCCACTCATTCAAAAGGGCATATGGATACTACTTCTTGTGAACAGCATTTTTCAAGCTGTGCCTCCTGGCTTGATTCACTTAACAGCCTGGCTAAGGACCCTCTCTCCCTGCTAATTTGGCACTCCAAGCTGTTTTGTAGACAATCATCAAGGTAGGCAAAATCAAGCCCAGTGTTATGTGAGGCCCTTGCTTCTCAGTGTACAAACACTGGGAGAGCTTTTGGGAAGAGCTCTCTGACAGATACCTTCATAACCCACTTCTCTGAGGAAGGTACCACAGCACCAGCTTGCTTTGCCTTAGTTGGATTGCAATATATGCTCAGTAATACTCTGCAAGTACAGGATATCTTTTAAAAATATCATAGTCCTAGTCATCTTCTCCCCATTTTTGCAGCAGACTTCAAGGGCAATTTTCACAGTGACTTGGTTGTGGATGCTACTTCTTTGCAAGGAAAAAAAACTGTAATAAGAAAAATCTATTTATCAGCTTGGCAATACAAGGGCTCCCTGAAGCCATGGGTTTTGATCATGAAAGATCTGATGAAGCCTTTATTTTCCTTGCAGTTTTCCTTGTGTAGACAAGGATCTGCTCTGTATTGGTCTGAAGGACCTGACAGTACCCACCGTAACAGGAATGTGCCAGCTCCTGCTGGATAAGATTTCCTCTTTCCTCCCCTGCTGCTGTTACTCACCAGCAGCGTATGTGTTTGTGCTTGGACATCCCTGAGACAACTCTGCTTCAATGTATTGTATTTCTATACATTTCTAATGTTAAAGAAAAATGGAATTTAAGAGCAGGAGAGAGAAATAAGATGTTTTCTGGCATCAGGCTGTTTACTTTGCAAGGAGGATAGTTTACCCTCCCAGTACTTCAGATCCTAAAAGCAACTTTCAGTATTTAACTACATGCTGGTAACAGAGAGCAGCCAGTCAAGCCAGCTCCCCACAGTATGAAGAAGCAGCACAAAAATGTGAGCAGAACCTGTTGCTTATAACCCCCAAAAGCAGTCTTCACCTTAAATCCCGAAGAAGTAAAAGCTTGTTTTTCAAAGTGCTAACAGGGGCTGTTGCTGCCTAGGTTATTTCTTGTAACCATGATAGCAGACAAAGAATCAAAGTGACATTTTCCTTCTTGGCATCAACTAACTTGCCCCCATGTCCACCCCCGCATCTGACTCCACAGGTTTTTTTCTGGAGATGCTGAGTGTGATCCCTATTTGTGAGCTGTGAGACATCTCCAAGGTATGCTGGATGTGCAGCTCTCCTTTGACAAATGTGATTATGAGCATGCAACGGTTATTAAAACGGATTTTTATCACTTGCAAAACATGCCACAAATTAAATGCTGTCCAGCTTCTCAGGGCTATACTTTTTGTTACATCCAGACTGAATTGCTATAAATTCTTTGTCTAGCTTTGCCAGAAACACTCTGACATGACTTGCAACCAATACAGAAGTCAAAATAATTCTTATTACCTAAAGCCGATAAACATTTTTCTCTACTCTGAGATCTCTACATTGATTCTGCATTTTTTTATTCAGAGTGGTTTTAATGGACTTTTCATTTACATTCACATTCACTATTTACATTTACATTCATTTATTTCTATCAGCCTCAGGACTGCTATTAAACCTGCACTAAAACAACTATGAATTTCAGCTGCATTTCCTAAACAATCGAGCTTGATTTTAGCACTTTAAAAATAGTTTCAGCCTCATTAATACTTTTCATTGCCATACAATTTCCTTCCCAGAAGCCAGTGATTTGCAAACCTTCATTAGCAATGCAGAAAGGGATTCGCTTGTAAAAGCACCTGGGTTCTGCTCACAGCTGTGGTACAGGTTGCTTGGCCTTACCAAACTGCACAGCTCATCTGGACTTCTGACTATGTATCTCCAACATTTGGTGCGATTTTGTGCACAGTTTTGAACCACGCCATGAGCATGAAAGCTCACAGATCTCTGTCTGACACTGGCACACCCTGTGAAACCCTCGGATGGCACATTTCTAGGTCTATGAAGTAAAAGAGCACCTTTTATGTGGTGAAGTGCTATGAGCCCCTACAGCTCTGGAGTGAGCCTCTTCACTTCTGCATATGTTTGTTGCTTATATTAGAGAGTGACTTGTATCTGGCCCTCAGGACTCCAAGAATGATTCCCATAGGCAGGATCCTATGGTCCCTACAGAAATATGGCAGGGAAGTCTTCTGCTTAGTATATCAAGCTCTTATGCTTTTTGTAGTAACTTATATATGTGCAATATATAATTTTTACACCAGTTAGTAAAATGCTTTCTGTGGGTATAGCATATTCACTTTCGGCAGCACTAGCTGAAGCGACCATCTGTGGTTTTTTAAGGCTGCAAAGATCTAGGTTATTTAAACTATATTTCTTGTCTATAATAACTAAAATTTCCTAGATATAAAGGGGGGGGTTGCCTTTATACATGATTACACTTCTCAATAGATTACAGACCATGGGCTTTTGTTTTAATTCCACCTCTGGCAAACAGACTCCTGGACTGCCAAATGCTTTCAAAGCAAGGAGGAAGTTCATTAAATTTTGATGTTCATAAAAATAATGATGTTGAGAGCTAGCACCTCATGAACCTCTTGTCTCAAATTTAGGATTTCCTGGGAGCCCACACATAACACACTCCCCCTCCAACCCATGTCATGCACTAAATGTAAAAAATGGAGAAATGCCAATAAATAAAGGTGGCCAACAAGAGGTCCCAAATTCTGATTCCAGGTATTACATCTTAGAGTCTGTCAGGGCTGGGAAGGAAAGCAGACTCATTTACTGAATACATGTGCAAACTGAATTTCTGAGTTCAAAGAGGAGATTCTTAACTTCATGAAACCAAATCAAGCCATAGTAACAATACAACCCTCGTGCTTCTAAGAGCCTCCTCCTCCATTTTCTTTACAGCATCAGGTCTGTGTCTCAAATCTCAATTTCCTTAATTCTTCCTCTTCAACCAGAAAAATCCTCACTGGTTTAATCTCGGGTCATACACAAATTCTTTCTTTGTTCAATTACAGCTTATATTTCAGTCGTCTATATTGCGGGATACAACTGTCTTTTAATTAGTTTTGCCTATCTGCAATGAAATTAGATCAGTGGCTATACTTGGAGCACATCCACAGTGTTGACAAGGCTTGAGCTATACCAACTTTGCAACAGCTAAACATGAGTGAACTCTGCTATGCTGTAAGGTAATATAACCAAAGAACGACAACCACTACTCTGCAAATACACCATGCAATATTCCTTCCTTGCACAGCTAATTGTCTTCAGTTTAGCCAAGGGGGGAAGCATTTTTTTGCTGCAAAGTGAAACCACTACATGAAAGCTGTATTTTGTTCAAAACAGAGCCGGTCCACTATGCCAAAGTCATGCTGGCAAGGACACATCAAAACCAAACTCCCCACCCCCTTGCTACCTTACTTGTTTATGTCAATCAGTTTGGAGATCTTTAACATTTGAGTTATGTTTATCTGAAATGGTTTTCAAGGTCTAATTATAACACGTGAGGCGGGGTGAGATAGCTGCTGTGAAAGTCGCAATATAAATAAGAGGACTTGACGGGCTGAATGATATGTTGGCACAGACCAGACAAGTATGTCACGTGGAAGCCCAGTGCAGCTGTTGTAGTCTATGGTACAATAAATAGCTATGGGGAAGCGGCGCGGTCATGCAGCATTTTTTAATACCACCTACTGTGCTACTTGGCTGAATGCACTCACCTTGCAAAAAAACCCCAGGCAATATCTGCAGTTTAAACACAGAAAAGCGACAGTCTTAGCAGAACAAGGCTGGTGCACTTCAAAGGCTCTGCAGGAGAACATGGCAAGGGTTGCCTGCCTCCCTGCCCCGTCCTCCTTTCACACAGTCCTCCAAAGAAGATCCAAGCACAACTTTCCACTCGGCAAAACCAACAGAGCACGTGCTCTTGCCTTGTTGAGCTGGGATAGTGTGCTGTGCACAGTAACGTACGCAACCTCTCCTCCCACTGCAGGAGAGATCCACTGCAACCGCCCGGCAATGGGCATGCAAAGATCACTTCTGGCAGCACTTGCAGAAGGATGTCTCAGGTAAGACTAGGCTTCTGGAGAGGATCTCTATTTATAACCTGGACCCCGATAGGTGGCTGGTCTTGGGTGTTAATGTGACAAAGTATTGGTTTTTAAAGTCGCTGAAATGCCTCAACAGGGAATGGAAGATGAAACCGCTGCTGGCTTGCAAATGGTCATTCATGCCATGTGCTGGTAAGAGAAGAAGCCATCAATACTGGGTATTCACAGTGCATTGAGCGTCAATTAAACTGATAAGGGTCCATGAAATATTGATCATAAAGCACCTGCACCCTTTCCAAGGTTAGGTTCTTACCTGTTTTAGAAAAAAGTTGTCTTGCCACAGGGCATATGTATCTTTAAATTAGCAACTGTCAATGAACTGAGCTTTTGACAAGGCTCTGGAAAATGCCTGGCATCCATAATTCCAGAAAGATGCCTTCTGCATTTCTATTACACAGATGTGAGCAGTGTATTAGCCCACATTTCTCCAAGAACGGAAAAGACGCTACGATTGCAATCATTGTCCTCAGAAAGTAATTTACATCCCCTTTTTGACACAGATTCTCAGTCTCCTGCTTATGCAGCAGCCGTGCCATAAAACGCAAAATGATGCAACATTCAAATGTTTTTGGAGCTACCAATGTAACATAACTTTATTTGGGTAAAATTTTTCTCCCTAGCTCCCTTCTACTCAGCTCTCAGTGTTACCCATGAAGTTTGTCCTTGTATCATAAATAGTTGCAAAAAGTGACAGGGCTACCAAGTTTGATAGAGCATGGATACATTTCATATGTTATTCAACCTAGACTCTGAAGCTGTAAAAAGCCAAAGTAGCAAATTTCAAAGGAAAGGAAGAGGGAAAGGGAAAGGGAAAGGGAAAGGGAAAGGGAAAGGGAAAGGGAAAGGGAAAGGGAACTTACATAAATGAGCTGTAATAAGATCACATGAGAAACTGAGTTTCACAAAACAGCAAGTAAAACTATTCTCCGCTTTTTTTCCTAACCTCCTTTCTAGTTTAAACAGTTTTAGTCTGTATTTTAAGACACTTTTACCTAAGCCTAAAAGTATATTCTTCATCTCCATTCATTTTGTTGCCTATTGTTGGACACTGGTGTCTGTGTTCAGTTATGCTCTGGATGCACTAGCAGTCTCTAAGCACATCAGATATGTACTGTAATCCCAAGCGTGATCTGAGCTCGAGCCTGTGGTCAGGTGGGAGCTGTAACTCATTACAGATGTGGAGCTGGGACCCTGGGTCTGCTGCAGGACAGAGCTATTGTTTGGCTTCACAAGCAAGTGGGAGAAGAGCAGGAATCCCTGGTGGGACTCCAGTTGTCAGGAGGTTCAGGTATCTGACCCTGATGCTGCTCCCATCCACAGAGCACTACAGCACAGACCCAGATTCGAGGGAGTCTGGAGAGCCTCCTCCTCTCTACATCTTTAATTACCAGGTAGTCACAGTGCACAGACTTGCCAGCCAGGCGTGATGCCTCTCGGACAGAGACTTGACCACCAACAGGTCACTTGGCTCAAGGCACCGCATGGCCCACAAGAAGAGCTGCCTGGCTCCATCCACGCCCTTCACCCTGGTCTTTGGCAACAAGACCCATTCTCCTCCACCTCCTCATGTGTACTGCCCCTAAAAACCACTGAAACTCACATTTTCTCATTTAAAGATAATTCCTAGATGTTTGGGTTTATTTCTTGAGATTATCTTGGAGTTTGGCTGGACAGAAAAAACATTTGCAATGCATCCCATCTATTTAGAGAGAATGACATTGCTCTAAGGTGAGAAGTTTTAAAGAGACTTTGGTTGTGTCTGAGGAGACCTGAAAAGCATGTTGAAGGCTTCAAGCACAAGTGTGCATTAAACAGTGCACTGGGAAAGTTCCTCTTGCAGAACTTAAAACTGGGAATGTGTAATCTTCACGTCATTATCCACATTATTAAATCTGTGAAAACCAAACCACATGCAATAACACAGCTGTTCTAACTAGAGGCATTTAATCTCTCACTGTCATGTCATACATGTCATGTATGTGCTCCAGCTCTTCGTTATCTACAGAGGAAGCAAGGACTAGAAAAGATTAAGCATCAAATCTTCCTGTACTGATTTCTGTGTCCCTGTTTAAGTTCACAAATTGGAAAAAAAACCCTCCCTTACTTACCCCTAAAGGGGTAGCTGAATTTCCTGGAGCTGAACAAACAAGAGAAAGTGTTATGTGGTTAGAAATGCTAACTACATTTGGTCTCAAAAGTCACATCTTTAAGAGTATAGGGAATGCTAGGTTTTTTTACCAAGGGCAGAGTTAAGAGACTGAAAAAGCTGAATTATTAAATAAATACCTCTGGGATCCCATACGTAATCATATTCACATGTGACATGGCTGTTCCCATCCTACTTGGCAGGAAACTCTACAAAGGCTTGGGAGGACATGGCTGTTGCATCTCTTGCCATACCAAGGTGATCTTGTGGTCCTAACCCAAGTCTATGAGCCTTCACAGCAACACAACTACTGTGATCTTCAGAGGCAGAGGCACTGGCCAGCCCAAACTGTGGGAGAAAATTGGGGAGGGAAAGCCTTTCCTTTTGGCCTTTCCCTAATTTTGCATTCCTTTCCTCACCTCTGTTCTGTGTGTCTTATCTGAATAGATCACAGGCAACGTAGGGTTAGCTGGCATGTTTTGAAGACGCCTTGACCATGGAAACTGGGAATGCATAAGTGTTAATCACGCATTAAATAAACATACCTCAGGCACCTCAAATCCACGAAGAAAACTTACCCCTATGCTGATATTCAGTATGTTAAGTGTTTTTCCAACAAAAAAAAATATTGTTTTCATAAAACACTCCAAGACAAACGGTGATATATTCAGAAGGCAAGAATCAGATTAATTGCAGAAGATATTAGCATGTATACCATGTGTGAACACAGTGGAAGGATTTCTATAGTTTCTTTAGTGGGTTTCACAGTATCCCATGGGATCATACCTGAGTGTAATAGGGATTAGATATCTTGGACCCTGCAAAATTGTCAGATGTAATTACCTTAAAAGGAATAAATTAATTTTCAGCTCTGTGTTGTATAGGAAACCTGCACTCTGCAGGTGACCACTCTGCTCTAGGGGAGACTGACCACTCCTGCTGACTGCAGGGTGAAGCTGTAGGAGCTGCTGAGGGCTCTCCATCACAGTGCGCCTGCAGTCACTTCACACCTGCTGCTGCTCAGTGCAGTGACAAACCCCATCCAGAAGCTCCAAACCCACAATGAGCTACAGTTCCGTCACAGCCTGGCCCTCATCCCAGTGTTGATGACGGCTTTGTGATATTTCTGTTCCTTCCAGTTCCATTTGGATGAAGCAAGACTTCAAGACTTTTTTTTTAAATTAAATCACACTTTGGTATATGATGACTGACAGATGTGAGCAGATAAGAAGAAAACCAAACTATCCACTGATTTTCAAAAAGACACCTTATTCTGCTGTTTCTTTCGGAGGTGCTTTGTGCTCAGCAGCGCTCCAGCCAGAGCAGCAAGCACTAGAGCACTGCTGCTATCTACAGGTCTGCTCTGCGCAGTGCTAAAACTGGACACTGAAACCAAGCCCTGCGATGGGGATGCTCCTGCTTGAGAAAGGGACTAAAACTGTCACACTGAAGTATGTTGGCTTTTGGGAAATGCAAGCTGCCATCTGTAGCCTGTCTGTCCTGTGGCTTACGTATGTTAAAAACCCCAAATCAAGTGGACTTCATTAAAGGGAAGGCTGATGTGTGCTGCATGAAAGTAAAATTTCTGCTTTTATTATTTTTTCTGTGAAAAAAGAGGAAATGTTGCACTCTCAGGTGCAGAGTAAGAGGAAGCATCTTCTCCCAGATGGGAACCCTCGGACACCGCAACACACTGGTGCGCAAAACATGGTGGGGTACACAAGGACTGGAAACCACCTTTGAGCCCATAATGCTGAACTCTTAAGATGATTTGTGATGTAATTAGAATTCACTAAAATGTAGTTGTGGCTTTTCATTGTTTGGAATTTACTTAATTTTTCTTTCTCTGCTTTTTCCTCTGTAACACAGAAATTTTAATAACCACTTTTCTGCCTTGTTTGACAACACAGACAAACAAGATAACTCGGAATGGGTTCAGCACTGCTGAAAACAAACAAAGCAGCTTTCAGAACAGGACAACGATAAAAAATAAATCTATCCAGCAAATACAAGCAAACTGTCGAGACGTCAAAAGCAAGTATTTAACCAAAGGTTGTGGATTTCAGGATCAGGTTACCAAAGACAGTATCAGTGCACAAGATTTCACTAAGCAACAGAGGAACGGGCAAACTCAGAAAGAGTAAAAACATTTTGTTTCCTAATTAAAAAAAAACCAACTATTTTTTTCCTAATGACACCACCCCCCCAACACCCCCCCACCCCACCC
>JANZLQ010000007.1:34182341-34194710 GCA_026212715.1 Elanus axillaris | reverse complement strand
TCCTAAAAACGTATCTACGGGGTGGGGGGGGGGGGGAAAGTGTTGCAGCTGCTGTGGGAAGCATGATTCCCAATTGCTAGACTTTTAATCATTTAGACCATATGGCCTGAGTTGATTTATGCCAGGAACATGTGCTTATAAACATCCTCACTGGTTGGCAAGGAGTTAGTCCTCATAGATGATCTTGAAGGACTGCAGCTTGATGTGGTACTAGTGAGAAGGAAAGGCTACAAATAAGCATCTCTAAAGCTGTAGCTCCTTTATTTTATTTCTAGTTCCATGGAAAACCTAAACTTTTCACCCTACCACAAAATACTAAAGCATCTCCTTCAGGGCAGTGAGTTGACTTAAATGCAGTAAAGGTGAATTAGTAATGCCAAGCAAAGATTCCCTTCAAATCATTAAAAAAAGCCCTTTTCCCAGCTAGTACTAAAGCCACCTTTTTGTTTGCTGTTTTTCTGAAGAAGAAAAAGAAGTCCTTACACACCAAACGTTCTGGTAGCATAGTCTAAAAGATCTCTTAATGTAAATACTTCTTCACCTGTGAGAAGAGGGCATGTCACTCTCTAGAACATAACATTAAATTCTCAGCCACTGCAATGTTTTTTTACCCTAAACTTAGTCCCAGGTGCTATCACAGTGCTGAGTTCCCCTTAGACCCAACATAGTATGTAGCACGATTGAGACCTGATTCTGGTGAGGAGTATGTGTCATTGCCATAGTAAGACCAACAGAGACAAGGGTCATTCAAATGAGCAGCAGCTCATTTGACATTCACATACCTTTGGGGGGGGAAAATTTGAAGCAGGTTATTTTAGAGTGTCTGTTTTACTGTGAAAAAAATCAAAGTTGTTAAAGGTTTGAAGAAGTGTGTAAAGGGAAGCATTTTTTCTTTACTTTTGAGACAAAGGAGATTGGGTACAAGGCTATCCTCATAGTTTACCAGGTCAACTGGTCATCAGAGTAGAAAGTTAACAGCAATGTAGATGGGTGTACAGCATAAAACCTGTCTAACTCTCTGTTAAGTTTGGAGGGCCTGGTATTTGCTAGGCTGTTCTAGATTAATGCTGCTGTATTTACACTGAGAATATCAGAGCTGGTGAGAGCAAGGCAGGAGTGAGGGAGAAGAGGGGGAAAAAAATCAATATATACAAACCCCACCTTTATTTTACCCCTGCTCTAGAGGTATCGTATCCCATGTGTCACAAAAAAAAAAAAAAAAAGAAAAAAGATTTAAGAATCCCAGTTATCATCAGGGACAATCACAGTCTCTGAAAGATCCAGACATATCTACAGCTGTTTATCAGATTGGATTGTTTTTCTCCAGAGGTTCAGTATTTGTAAAGATGAACTTTTGGACTTTCACATCACAACAAAAGAAAGCAAGAGTGATGGGTTTGGCCTGGGTTTTTTGTTGTTTCGGGTTTTTTTAACTACTTCATTCAGTCTGAGGTGGCTTATATTTATTTGGAGAGTTTGGGTGGTCAAACAATCAAGAGTTCAAAGTGAAAATTCAGATCACCATCAGCTTCATTCTCAGTGTGTTATGGGTGGAACTAATGCCTAATGAAAAGGTAGATCAAAATCAGAATACGTTAAAAACAGGTTACCTCATTCATTAACTTCTTCCCTAAATCTACCAAAATATTTAAAAGGGAGCACTGAAGTTTGTCAAAAGAGGCATAAGCATGTTGGCTTAAATGGGAAGGAAATTGACATCATGATTGTTCTTTGAAGGTCTCTTTGGCTATTTCTGGAGTCAACCCTTTTTCCAATTGCATTTATTGCTGTTGCTAAAAGCACAGCCTGCACACTGCAGTGTGAAATTCCTGTAGCTGATCACATACAATGTGAGTTTGGGGAATTCCCCATTGTAGTTCACATTATTTGCGCAAGAGATGAGAATGTGGAATATCTTGTCATCCGAGTAATTACAGGCTAGTCTGGTAACACAGCTTCCATCCCAGCGTAGCATAGCTTTGGCGACATTGTCTTTTGGAGGTGAAAGGAATGGGACAAGAGGAAACAAGTTTTTGTAACCTTTTTCCTTTTGCAGTCCAAGTGCTCTTTGTCATCCCTTGCAGCACAGCTTTTATGTTCCTCCAGCTCCAGGTTTGACAATACCATGACAGATGGTATTTGGTAAGACTGAGCGATACATTGCATGCTTAGTTTTAGTAAGAGAAGAGAAATTAGATCACAGACCTAGATCAGATCATAAAATTGGAGAATAGAGGAACTCTCATGACTGGGACAGGTCAAATGGTAATAAGATTTTTTTTACTTCATCTATATTTCTAATGTAAACAAGGGCAAAATTACAACAGCTAGAAAGTGGGCAAAAGAAATCAGTAAAAATCAGAACAAAGCCAGTTGAGAGAAGGGGTTGAGAAAATGGAAGTAAAAAGCAGAAGCTGAACTAGTGAAAGCCTGCAGTTAGAAGACATGAACATTAAGGCTGGATACACTGATGTTACTTTGTCATATTTCTATTTTTAAATTATTTTTTCTATGAAATGACAGCCTTGTATTCCAAAAAAGTACTTTACATAGATGTACAATTAAGTGTTTCAGTGTGACACATTGAAAGGATGTCTCATAAATACCAATTTTGGTTGTAGGCCACCTATAACATGTATCTTAGCATTCTCACCCTTTTGTAGGTTCTCTAGAGCTCTGTCAAATTGTGTGCCAAAAAAACCCCACAACAAACCTTGACAGATCTAATCTGAAATCCACCATGCAGGGAATAAAAAACTAGTGGGGCTATTTTGTAGAGTCATTTTTTCAGTACAGGCAGGTGAAGAACATTGCGTCCAGCCAAAGCAGATAAGTCAGTGCTTTCCCGCTCACTCCATCAAGTAGTACAGTGGACTACTCCTTTAAGAATGGGAATACATCTTTGAGGGTAGTCTGTAGTTTCAAAGTGTAAGAAAATGCAACTCATTGTGGTAGAATATATTTTTTTAATATAAAAAAAGGTGCAAAACCTGCCAGCATTTACCACCATAAAAACCCCCAATCTCAGGGTAGATAACTGCTCTGAATAACATTGAAGTCCTACTGAGAGCACATCTGGACCATCTCTCTCTAATGTGGATCTCTGGTCCTTTTCAGAGGTGGATGAGAGATGAATTACATTTGCTGTGTTTCATCTGGGCTGCTGCAGCTCCTGCAGCTGAGGTGCTTTCCACGGCGACAGTCACGCACCGAGGAGCACAAGCAGTACTGCACCTTCTGCAGTAGGGGAGGGAGCTTCTGGGAAGGGAGCAGAGAGATCACCCAGCTGAATACTGAGAATCTCCTTGCTGCTTCAGAGAAGGAACTTTGAATTGCCTGACTCTTTACAAAAGCAAGCCACCCATGCACACAGTTTCTAACTATCTATAGTTTCTATAACTATCTAAGAACATAATCTTATAAAGACACAAAAAATAAGCATGACCTCTGCCTACTGCATTTATCTGATAGCTGGCCATACCTCAGAGTTGTCACTGCAGACACTAAAAACAAATGGCAGAACTTCTAGCTGTGCTCTCTTCTGGCACTAGCTATCTTTCATTTTTATGAGGAAGAAAAGCAAGTGTTTCTACTGGGTGTTAGACAGTTCCCATGTAGAAATGGCTGAGAAGGGAATTATCCAAGTCACTCAACATTCATCCTTGGGTTAACCATGGGTGTTTGTGTTCCCTGTGTATTTCCGTATTGTTAAAAAGTTAATCCACCTGTGCCAGCTACAGGTTTATTCACCAGCCCCTATTTACACAGGTAGAAATGTTTTGCAAAATATCCATATGGTTTCTTTGTCAACAGCATTGTCAGAAATTACAGATGCCATACCTAAGGGCTGTCTGATCTGCAGGGGACATAGAAATGAAATTTCATTAATGTTTTTCTTGGCTTGTTAAAGAAAAGAACGAATGAACATTTTGAGGATGATGTTCTTACCTGAAGAGGGAGGGAGTTTTCCACCCCAAACATCGCTGTAACATATTCCTGATCATCACTGCTGTGTAGGGAGGTCTAGTCACTGCATTAACCACACAGAGATCTTAATGAAAGAAGAGATTTTAATGTGAGTGCATCCTATTTTGGAGTTGTGATGATTAGCATAGCTGGAGTGGTATGGCTGGCCAGCGTAGACATGGCTTGTACTGTGGCAGTCACCAGCTTACCCCATGGGGAAACCCCACTGGTGACTGGGCAGACAGATCCTTAGGGCAAGGCTGTATGCTCCGATGAGTTTTGGTTCTCTGGGGCACTGTGCATCTCATTTCTTTCTCCTCCTTCTCTTAACAGCAATGTCAGTAAAGCTGTTCCTACACTGTCACCAATGCGATCTGATCTAAAGAGTAGGCTGATTTCTGAAAGCACTTTATTTTCCAGAAAGAAACAAAACAAAGGTAATCTTAAGATGGGCACACAGCCCTAGTGAGACATGTTTTCATGGACCCAGCTGACTCTTGCACTCCAGAGAACAGGATGGTTTCAACAGCACAAACTGACAATGCAAACATGCTTACAAGTATGGGATAAAGAGATTTAATGTAATTTAGGACAGAGGTAAAGTAACAAGAATGGATAAATGACAGCAATTATAAACTCTGAAACTGAGATTGCTAGTCAAATCAGCGATAAAGAACCCAAAAAAGGGGAGCATGCAGGATTTTCTATGGGAGAAATGAAATAATTAGAAAAGAAAAACCTCCCAGAAGTATGTATGCATGCATTGTGAGACAGGAGGGTGTGCAAGGCCAAGGGCACCCAGCAGAAGTGGAAAAGGACTTTCCTTTATCTATCTACTTGTGTTTCTTTAGAGCAATCTGAATCAGGAACCCCAGCCAATTTCTACACTGTTTGTGATTTTCAGTCTGACAAGTGTTAAAGCACAGGGCATATTTCTGGATTTTTTTGTAGTGAATGCAAGGCTCCGTAAGTTAGGTCAAATAAAGATGACTTGGAAGGACCTTCAGAAACAGCCCAATATGCAAGATATGCACCATGGTTCAAAATGAAGAATTAAGACAGGACAATTCAGCATTTTGAAGGACTTGCTAGAAGTGTTTGTAAAGCTTTTTGATTCCTTAATGTCTTATTTTAAGAAAGCAGGAAGGCAGATATAGTATTATGTTTTCTATCAACAGTTTCCTCCCCCAGGTATCAGCTGGAAGACAGCCAAAACTTAAGCTAAAGGTCACTGCCCTTTAGTGACTTGTTGAATGAGCCATGTCTGCCACCTTGATTTACCCACAAATTTCATAGAACTGCCTAAAAGATTTTTTCTAAACAAGATAAATAGGATTGCCCCTCTGACAAATACTTGAATTCAACTGAAGTGTATCCAGTAGTGTCTAACCACAGGGCTGTTTGGTTTCTTTTTAGTCCTGTTTACTTGTATTTGTGTCATCAGGCAGGCTTGACTGGGAGAGCAGACTATTTGCATAGGTGTGTATTTATTTACCTTCCTGGTGATCTGTGTGCAACTGCTAAATTTTTCACAATATTTTTAAATTTTACCTGTGTTCATGCAATTGGAACAGATTTTGAGTGACCATTTTCACAGTGGTATATCGAAGTAACCAACCTGACAGTTGTTACTGATTGAACCATCTCTGGCAGTCAAGGGGAGAAAAGACATAGCTATGTATAACACCATCATTTTGGCACTAGGATCTGTATTATAGTCTCACATCCACTTCTACTTTTTAAGCTGCGCAAGAGGAACACGGTAACATTTGGGGGATTTTTGTCTGAGTCAGCATATTTAGGCAAGAAGAGTGGTGCAGCCTTGGTAGCAAAGATTTAAAATTGCACTTTAAACCAACATTATTTTCCCAATTAAGTGGGTGGGGTTTTGTTGTTGGGGTTTTTTGGTTTGGTTTTTTTTTTTGGCATAGTAGTAAAATTTCATTAGTCACTGGCCTTCTATGTGTAAAGAGAGAGTAGATTTAAAATATTTTTTAAACTTAAGTGATTTCTATTTTAAATTCTTAGTAGAAGGCTTTTTGGAAATACGGTAACTGCACTTAGGAGCAACCACAAACTGAATATGCCTCCTTATGAAGATGGACACGTACAGATTTTCTCAATGTATGCTTCTTTTGCACAGAAGTGAGAGAAATAGCTTTAGGAAATTCCGCCCAAAACGCAGTGCTGTCTTCTCAGTTGTAGGTACAGCCAAGCATGCATGCTGATATGATCTTCATCGCATAAGGACAGATCTGACCTTTGACTGTTACTTACTTGGGCAGTAAATCCCAAAGCGGATTTTGGCTGACAGGTGTTTCAGAGGATGGCACTTTGATCTTTAAATATTCATTATTTTATTCTACTGTGTAGATAGTCCACAGAGCACGTTCTAGAGCCAAAGCAGCAATATCCTGCCTGTATTGAGTTTCAAATGGATCTTGTCTTCCACAGGGTTAACAATCTGGAGTCTCTTATAAAGTAATTTATCAGCCAGCTGGCCTTTCAAATAGGCAGCCATCTAAATTCAGAGTTAAAACTTTGTGTGAGATGCCAAGTTTAGTGGCAACTTGCAATGAACAGATAAGGAGAGAGTATAGAATTACACCTTGTTTCAATTTGAAGACTGCCATGATGCAAATGCTGGAACGTACTGTGATCACACTTCTGCTTTCAGTCAAACTGTCTTTCTCTGGCTGAAACAGTAATAGACTTTGACCCCAGTATTACAGGCACACACAGTTTAAAGGAAGGAGAAGTAGACTTGGCACCACTCTGCTTACAGACAAGGGGAGAAGCTTGCTCCCTGCAGAGCTGGGTACAGTATCCCCACCACCTGCAACCAGAGGTTCTGGTGTGTGGATATAATTGTCCTTAATATCTGCACACAGCATCTCTTACAGGATCGGCACTCCAGCCTTTTAGAGCTGTGGCTCTTTTTTGTGTTCAGTCTCAGGATCATTTCTAATGAGATCCTTTTCTACTGAAAGATCAGGTGTTTCTATTGTGAATCATTCTGGATGGAAATGAAGCCATAAACAACATTTCACGATCTTCCTTGCAGGATTTGTTTATGTGGAATCCTTGTGGAATTCTTCATATAAAAAAAATTAATGAAGTTAGTTTTAACTGAAGTTAAATGAAGCAGGCATTTAGATGTTTTCCTGCATTGCTCAGACCACATACAGCTGAGCAGCAACAATGGTGAGATTTCCTAAATTTTCACTTCAAATTCTGTCACATAATTTTGGTCCCTTCTTCTTTTCTTTCTTCCAAAAAGGTTATGCTTCAAATGAAAATTTTAAGCTTAGGTAGATGTGTTTAACTGCAGATCTTAGCAGTGCAGGTGAACTGAATTGCAGGAAATAGAGTCTGGGAGGAGTTTGAGGCCTGTTTGCCCCAAAAGAGGAAGTGTACCAAAGCATCAGGAAGTATAGATTCTGAAAATAGACAAAGGATCCCACATACCCCCCAAAATTGCTTTCCCCGTACCAGCATAAATCTGGGTAATTTGTTGCTCATGCAGGGAGAATTTGCAGGGTCTTCTAGATTCAGCAAACTGTCAGCTGTTTGTACACAACTTTGTAGTTAACAAAAAATAGTTTTCTGAGCATGTCGAAAGGAGGCTGCTGAAAGGGGTACAGTTCTGTGTAACCTGTGTGTGCCTGTGGGAAGGATGGTAACTCAAAATTGTATCAGTGTTGGTTGCCTTCCTTTTTCTCTAACTGGACTCCATAATGCAGCAGGTGTCAGTTAAGAGTCACAGTAATGATGCTTTAACCCCTTGTGTCTTCCCAGGTGGTATCATGACAATCTTACCCGACATGCAGCAGAAGCACTGCTGCTTTCCAACGGGCAGGATGGAAGCTATCTCTTGAGGAAGAGTAATGAAAGGGAAGATTTGTACTCCCTTTCTGTAAGGTAGAGTATGGACAGAAGTGAACTTATCTAATGCCTCACAGCTAGCAGTTTTAAAATCTTCACTTACTCCGATGTTTGTGTACGTGTCTCATGCATTGAGATGACCTGCAGATTTCTTCCTAGGGCTCAAACTATTTTAATATATAGTGCTAATGGTGTAATCCTGGTGAATGATATTTTGTTAGAAGAAAAAAAATATTTGGATTGGATTTGAAAATTGCTCTCTTTTTTCCAAACTATGAATTAATCTCATTGGTAAAAAACATCATTCTATGGATTTGCTGTAGACTTTTGGTCTGCAGGATAAAAATCTGTATGGCAGTTATAAGAGTTTAAGAAACAGCTGGTGGAAGTAGAAAAGCTTTCTGATGAGGGTAGTAGTAAATATACCAGTTAATAGGCACTAACTTCACCAGTTTCTGGATCACTGTATAGGAAACCATCATCTTTGCGGGACAATCTAGTGTTTGACTGGATGGTTTTACTCCATTCTGGGTTAAGATTCAGTCTTAGCCAGTAATATGTAACAGATTTGAACAGTATTTCACAAGTGGCAGATGTCAGGCCCTTGAAGTCATCAGAATTACAGCAATTTTACATCAGGTCAGGGGACAGCAGTTCAGGGGACAGCCAATACAGAGCACAGGTAGCCTGGCCTGGGTACTTCACTACTGAACCACATTTAAAGACTCTCCCAAGAAGCCACAATATTTCAGAGAGGCAACATGAAAGTCATATGCATTAGAGACACAAGGTAGCCCCTGCATGTCAGCTGAGTGGAGGTAACAAACCCTACATATGTTCTTAGCCTTTAGCAACTGTATGATATTTTAAGCCTCTACAGTGAAATTTTAAACTAGTGCATTCAAGCTCATTTCTGCCTCAAACTGAGCCTCTGAACAATTAGTCACCACAGCTCAGCTGAATTGCAGTAACTTTTTAAGCTGAAGTCACTTTGATCAGTATAATGATGCTAGTTATTCACAACCCTAATAGACAGGAACATAGCATATGCCCTTGAAATTGTCACTTTCTGCGTATTCAGTACCAGGAGCTGTTACAATTTGGAAGTGTAGTCACTTGGAAAACGAGGAAAGTGCAATTTGTACATACCCTGTTCCCCAGAGGTATAAAGGCAAATACAAATTGCTTCACTCATCTCTGACAGAAGACCCAGGAGCAAGCGTGCCTATAGATACACTGCTGAAATCATTACCACTATAGACAGCCATTTATACAAGGAGCTTGGGGGGTCCCTGACAGATCTGAAGGTGATGTTACAACATGAGTATTCAGAGTAGCAGTGATTAATTGAGTGCAAGTCTTGGGGAAAAAGAATAGTAGCGTTTTTAAGTACTAGCATTCCTTAAAAAAGTAATTTTAAATTAATCATTGTCTTGTTGATTAATATTTTTTTACTTTAAAATGTAACTAAACATTTTTTGAGGTAATCTACCTCAGACAATTTTTAAAAAACATATCTTGATAGTTTTAAAGGGCACTCAGGAAACAACTTAGTGTAATAAAATAAAATTCAATTAGCTGTTCTTTTAATAAGAAACACAAGCTAAAGTGTTAGTTAATGAAAAAAATTTGCTGCCTTAAAAAATTCTAGCCTTAGAAGACCTAGAGAAGTTTACTTCAGGCCAATTCAGCTTGTTCAGCTCTCCATGTAGGAACAAGAGTTACTTACTGCATTTCCATATGAACTGAACATCCCAATCTGGAGTTTGATATTTTATTCTGTTACATTAGTTTTTTGGTGGTACAGGTCCCCTGAAATACTGATTTTAATTTTAAAATGTTTTAATTTTTTTCTAGTGTATGTTTAACTCTTAAGTTTTCCTTTCCATTTTTTACTAATATTAAAACTTAATTTTAGAATAAGTAATTCCATTTTGTTCTCATACATTTTTATAGAAAGTATAATTTTAGCAATTCTAGGTATCATTTTCTTTCTCTCCTAAAATGCCTTCTATGGCTTTCACTTTACTTTCTGCTTCTGCCTCACAAGGAATTCAGTCATTATTATAGTTTGTTTTAAAAGGAAACAAGGCGCAGACATCCCTTGACATTTTTATTGATGGCTCTAAGAAGAGAGATCACACATTGCCTGAAATCCCCTCCCCCAGCTAAATTAGCCAACTTTAAAAAGGAACTGGGAAATAGAGTAGAAGTTGCTCTAATTGCAACATTGTCTTTCTTGTGAAATTAAATGAAAAGATGAAAACCGTGTCATTGCAGTGGAGTTACAGCAGCTATTTGCTGTTGTAGGGCATCTGCACTTGGCGTGGATGTATTGTGTCTCAGCTGACTGTAGCGCAAAACATGCAGGATGTCTATAGAGCCACGTTCTACAATATCATGAGTACTGTTCAAAGATAAATATTTGTTTAAATACCTATTTGAAATTAGAATCTCCTGTGGAAGTGGCAATCAACAATAGAAAAGACACTATAAATCCCTTCACCATATTTTCAGTATATTTGCTACACACATTTTTACTGAGACAAAGTTTTCTCTGGACTATTTTGGATGCTAGTAACATAAACAGAAGTAACTTTTTCACAAGAGAGATACTTGCACTAAATGCTTCACTGACTTCTGAAGTCAAAATAATTGCCAGCCCAGGAAGTGAGGCCTTGCATGCTTCTCTAAATACCATCAGCTTTCATAAACAAGTGCTGTTACTTCCCTGACAAAGGACTCTGGTTCATATTTGACAGTGCCCACCATAGAGGAGCCATTTGCCTGAGTACAGAGACAAAACAGACAGGTTCTAAAGCCTTAGGTATCTAAAAGTTAGGTTATTAAACCCCTGTTTGGGTGCAGAAAAGGAGGCAGCCTATTTTTGAAGGAGAAACAGAAGACATTTTCAATGAGATTGAGATGTTACCTGAAAAATAAGACATATACTGAGTAATACAGGTGCATTACCAAGACTAAAGCCTTGTAAGTGAAGGGATATCATCCTGCTTAGACAGAAGGCTGGAAACCTCATTTATAAACCTTTTACTGATTGCTGTAAGAATTAATTTAACTTGGCCTTTCTAGGCTTTCATGATCTCATACCTGTAAAGCAACAATTAGATTTTTCTTAATAAATCTGAGTCTCAGAAGTGTTGAGTATCAGTGAAGGACAGTAATGGCAGTAGTATTACTGCTAGGACAGCAATTCTTAGCCTGTGATCTGGGCCAGATTTCCTGTAGTAGAAGGTGCTATTTATGCCTTGAAAAATTTTCCTTTTTTATTTTAGGGGAAAAGATTCTGTGAAACACTTCCACGTTGAACATACAGGACCTTCATTCAAATTCGGATTTAATGAATTTTCTAGCTTGAAGGAATTAGTCATGCATTTTGCAAATCAGCCTTTAATTGGAAGTGAAACAGGTAAGAAGAGCCATATGTTTGTATGAACACATTTGTGGTCATGCTTCACAAAGATCTGAGTAAAAGAAGCTTCCGATGTGTTATCAGGTAGATCTACTGCTGAAGCATTCCTCTTCAGAAATTCACATTTGTATTAACCTCAAGTATCTAAGATTTTCCTTTTCAAAAACTCTTTCAAGTACTCTGAAGACAAACTACATGTAAGCTTACTGGGTTTTTGCTAGCCAGGGGCATGAGCTCCCTTTGATTTCTCAGAGAAGGAAGCATTTCAAGATATGCATGTACTGGGAGGAGCAGAACCTTCTCAAAAAGGGCAAAACCAAAGCAGGATGTTTAGTGAGGTAATATGTGTTCATCTATGAAGTTGAAATCCTCCAATAAGAGTAAATGGAAAAGGGAGTTGAAATTGTTTTTATTCTTCATCCAAGGAAGATGTCTACAGTAATATATGTACCTCTTTCCTGTAGGGAATGTGCCCTGTATTACCTCTCCCTTTCTGTCTAGAGTGGATCAGCCTGATGATGCCATCTGCCATCACAGCGATTTGTCTTGTTTATAAGAAAAAGAAAGAGAAAAGCACAGGCTTCATTAGCAGCCAACATGCTACCTGAATTAAGAGTCAAAAGAAAAAAGTTGATTCTTGTGAGCTAGTTGAACACCATCAGGCTAGAATCCCTGGAGAAAAAGATGTAAACTGTCATGATGAAGCCAGTTTTAGGTTTAGCTTCAAATGCAAGAGTTGAAGGTGTGTCAGTACAAGTTAGTGCCAAAAAATTCAGTATCCTGTATAGAAAATGTATGCAAATAACTCAGAGTAGTACTAATTATATATGCAAGTGACCAGTTAAACACTAGTTGACACATGCAATAACTGTAATATGTCACACACTAAATACACGCCAGTGCTCTTGTAACGCAAGCATTAAATTCAAGGGTTGCTTTGCCATTCCCCACACCCTGCCCCCCCCCCCCCAAGAAAAATGCATTGGTACACTCCACATGGTGCTTTTATCTTTCAAAGCATTCTCTTTTTAAGTTGTGGGTTTTCAAGTGTTGTCATGGTTTAACCCCAGCCAGCAACTACGCACCAT
>JANZLQ010000007.1:34165854-34181923 GCA_026212715.1 Elanus axillaris | reverse complement strand
AGCCTTGACTTCATCTAAACACTACTTGGCAACAACTGAAAACATCAGTGTGTTATCAACGTTCTTCTCATACTGAACCCAAGACATAACACTATACCAGCTTCTAGAAAGAAAATTAACTCTATCCCAGCTGAAACCAGGACAGTGTTTCAAACAGAGTTCCTACATGTATCTTTTTTACAGTAAGCTATTTTTCCTGTGAAATCAGATATGCACCCACAGGCCTGACACTGTAAAGATTCCAGTTGATGTATAAAATGTATTTCCCCATTCCTTGACTGCATGTGTTACAGACATTAGTAATCAAGGCATTGGTGTTATGTGATCTCTGTGGACAGGATCAACACTGCTGAATGATGGGCTCACTTGTCACCTTAAAGCTCCCTAATTGAATTCTTCTGCTCTGTGAAACTGCGTTAAGTTGGATGTGCTACAGAATAAGAAAAGCCATTTGAACATCACATCAAGAAACCTTCCACCTTACCTTACCATGGATAGCAGTAGAGAGGAAGAGACAGCACTCAGGCAATATTCCTTCAGATACAGGTGTTAAAAGTCTCCTGGGTGGTAACTGAATTATACCAAAAAGGGGGTAGGGGCTCATCAGAGCCCACTCTAAGCCAAGTGTCAGCATGGCAGACACATGTCAGACTGGCCCAACACAGGGTCACACAGCAGGATGGCAGAAGGGCCAGCAACAGAGTCTGATTTCTTAGGCCACACTTTCTTTCAGTGGAAAGCAGCAGGTGACCTTTGGCTCAGGCATTAGTAGAAAGCAGTTGGACCAGTTTTTCTTACTCCTTGTTATACTTACAAGCAATTTTCTATAGAAACACTGTGAGATCAGGAATGAGAGAGTAAAGGAAGATAGCATGATAGCATTTTTCATCTCCTCCTTGCTTATGGATAGGATTTTATAAAAAGGAGACACATGAGATAGAACATGTAATGGTTTCCACTATCTTCCATTTAAGTTTTGTCTCACTGGAGCTAGTTTTCTGTGTGAAGAGGCACACCAGACTCTCTTTGATCAGTACTTAAACACACGGGTCTGCACCCTGCAAACTGGTCTATGGAGTACAGTGGTTCTTTTGTACTGGGAGACAGCTGCAGGTTTGTGCTTCAGACCCAACAAACCTTGGCTTACTACAGCTTCATTTGCCACTCCAAATTGCTACATGGACTCACATCTATATTTCTGCAGCGTAATGTGTGCACTTCCTTCAGAACTACAGATAATTAAAGCAAAATAGGAGCTACTGTGTTCTGTGAGATGGTTTATTGAACAGGCAAGCTGAATCTATTCAGTAACAAGGTTAAAGTAATATACTATCATATTTCTATATTTCTGTCTATTCAAAGTGACAAGGTCAACATGTTATTCTTACCTGTTTGCTTTTTTTATCAGTTTTTACCTAAATTATTTTGAAAACACATTAAGTCATTACCTAGACAAAAAAGCCAGTTGCTTGAAGCTGACATTTCCAACGTGACTAATTTTCATTCTTCCTTAGAAATAGATATCACGCACAAACATGCGAGAAGAATCTTGCTACAGTGCAGCTTTTACTAGCTCTTTTGTACAGTTACCAGATGATTCCGTACAAGTATTGTTTGTGGAGAAAAGGACATGGAGAACTTACTAGAAAACAATTATTGTATAAAATGTTAAACTAGTCCGCCCAGTCTGCAGCAGGGCTCTTTATTCATGGTATACAGGTGATGGTAGTCTGATTCTATGCAACAGCGTAAGAGTAGTTTCTGTAGACCGGTGATGGGGGAGTTCTTAATTTCATTTTAAATGATAAAGCATTTTTTTCTGCGAGGCCAGAGAGAATTAAACTGATTTTGACTTTTCACCTACTGCAAGTTGAATATATCACATTTGCATACACCCTCTGTGCCTGCAAACAGATTTCAGTTGGTTACTTCAAAAATATGATTTTTCCACTTCCCTTTGTAGCCCTTCCCATTACAAAATATACTTTAAACTTTATTTCAGTTTTAAATTATTCAGTCACCTGTAGGTTTCAGGTCCAAGTTCTTACCAGTTCTAGCATCCCTCCTGTTTAAGAGCTGACAATACCAGCATAAAATGCAAATGGAGCAGCATTTGGTATGCTGTGACATTATTTTTAAAAAATGAGATTAGATGGTGTAGCAGTTACTGTTTTAAGGAGGTTCTTCACTGCTGTGAATGGTGTAATAGATTCACTGTCAAGAATGCAGCTCTTTTGCAGAGAACATGCAGTAAATGACCTTATTTAGAGAATAAAGAATGGCTATAATCAAAATGTTACTAACTGGAAAGAGCTATGGTAAAACAGTTAAAGGCGATGGTAATGTGGGGTTACTGTTAGGAAGTCTGTATCTGAAGCACTGACAGATGAAGTGATTTATGCAGCAAGCAATGGCTTGTTGGCAAAACCAGGACGACTGTTAAGGCTTCGCATCGAGTTTAGCATCCTGCCTACCTACCCAGCCAGCCTCCTGTGCAGGAAGGGAATTTAACGTGTCAAGTGATTCCCCACAAGCACTAAAGGTTTTAAAACAGTGCCATATATTTACAGTTTTCACAGTTGCACGTAAACAGGCATGATAATGTCTGTAGTTACATCTTCATGAATGCAGTGAAAGTGTAGGTCATGTGTAAGTCACCATTTCAGCTATAACTATGAAATCTGTGTTTCAATTTGTTATGGATTACCTAGTTACTCCCTGGCTGGAAAGAAGGTTCAAGCAGGACGGGAAACACCTGCCTTTGAGGGTTGTCTGACAGTCCTGTTCTGTTGCTGTCTTGATTTTTTCGCCACTTACCGTGCATTGCAGAAGGGGTTTAATTCCCTACTGCTTAGAAGAAGTGAAGAGGGTTTTCACTCTTGTTTTCAGACATGTAAGAATAAATTGACTCCCACTGTACAGGGAGGAAGGAATGGATTTAGGCAAGGTCCAGGTGCCCAAGGTACTGAGGACTGAGCAACGTGACAGAGCCAGGAAAGTGAGACTGGGCAAGTGAATCCAGCAGCAAGTGTCCCTCTGTAGTTTGCATGGGTGGATTTTTGTAGAAAATACCCTTCACAAAGTCTAAACTATTCAGATGATGCATATTAGAAGTGTTTGTCTAGTTTTATCAGTATGGGAGAGTCATTTATAGTATCTGATTGTTTTCTTACATGGGTGTGGCCTGAGTACTGCCCCCTTCCAAGGAAAACCCCTTACAGGAAGTGTCACAGAGATCTTGGGGAGGTCATTAGCTCTTACACCTTTTTAATTTTCAGAAAAGGTAAAGTTAACCATTCCACAAACAGGCTGCTAGCACCAGTTATTTTCTAAGACTGTCTTGCCAGATGACTTACTCCTGCTCTTTTTCTCTCCAGGAACCTTAATTGTATTGAAGCATCCCTACCCACGGGAAGTGGAAGAACCTTCCATTTATGAGTCTGTCCGAGTTCACACAGCGATGCAGACAGGAAGGACAGAAACCGACCTTGTTCCAAATGCTCCCTCAGTAAGTTGTGTTCTGGTGGGAGGGATGCTTCTCCTGGCTCGAGTTTAGTATGGTTGCTGGAGAGACCTATGGAATAATGCCAGTAATTCATCCCTTTATGGATTCATAAATACAGAAAGTCTTTGCTGACCAGGGCAAAACAAACACAGACTTGCTAAGCACAGTCCTATGACAAATAAAGCCTTTTACAATTGTTGTCATTGAAACCTTCAATGCTGTCACTAGGAAAGCATTGTCTGCAGCTGACCTAGGTGAGTCTGACCATCCAAACAAAGACTATATGAAACATTTTCATTTTCCTGTTATCTTCCTTTTAGAATGCCATCTTAACAGTAACATTATCAGGAATAAAAAACCCAACCAAACCAACAAAAAGCCACACCACACAACAAACACAACTATTCTCGCATCTTTCTGACAACACTCATCAGGCAGTGCACAACAATACTATGTCAGGTTGAACTGTAAGCCCTTGTTTTGCCACACATCCTATCCAGCCAGTGGGAAGTCTCTGTCTCTCTCCCTCTCCCTACCCCCCCCAGGTGAGGAGAGGAATAGACAAATAGCAAACCCAAGTAATAGCTACAGGATTTACCGCATTTTCTCTCACTCAGTGAATATGAGGATTAGATGACAGGAAACAGATAGTAGTCCTGACAGACATAAACTCATTACCACTTACTATTTTTGCAGTTGTCTTTGTTAGAATTATTTTGCCCAGTTAGCAATATAGTCTCCTTCCTAACTGGGGGGAAGGAAAGAGCATCTCTGACTTTCTAAGTCAGTTAAAAAATGACCTTTTGAAAAAAAATATTCAAAGGTGTGCAAGGCAGGCAGGGACATATTTGGAAAAGGAAACACCAAGCTGAAGCATATTAAAACCAAGTTAATAAGAGTATCTATATCCTGATAGGTACATTATTCAAAAGGGGTTTGCGGTATTTTCACACTTGGATTATATTATTTTAGAATCACCTTGTCTTAAAGCAGGAAGACAGCTTGCTGTATTATGACACAGACTTAAACCCAAAATAGAGTGATATGACAGAAGAGCTTCCTCCCTTTCAGCCCTACAGTAATTCTGAGCACAGTAAAAAGCTGTGTCATATTAAAAGCTACTCCTTACTGGTGTGAGAAACAAGAGAACATCTTCATGTCCATTTGGGGCACCTGCTCTGACATCTGTGACTCACTTGGACAGTAATTAGAGACTTTAAATCCCAAGGAGCTCATATCTAAGCGAGACAGGTGGTTTCTCCAGAACAGTATTGCTCAGAACAGAGGAATGTATTTTAATTAGATACTACATTTTTTTTAGAAAAAGAGGAAGACTTACATTAATAAGGGTTAATGAAGTTGATAAAAGAACCACTTCTGATGTGTCTCACAACCAGCCCTTTATGGCCGAGTTCCCCTTTAACCTCCAAAGAAACTTGACTTCCACATACAACCAATAAAAAGGCAATATTTTTTCAAGAGCAGGTAGTAATTAACTTGGCAAGAATTTGTTTTTCAGAGGTCTGCAGTCTCACAGCTACATCCCTACACAGAGTTTCAGTATCTGAGAAGTCCCAGCAGCACTCATGGCAGCAGAGAAACAGTTCAGAAAACGATTTTTCAATAAGCACATTGAATGTAGCAGGTTTTTCCTCTCAAGCACATGGCTGTTTGTAAGAAGAGAATGCCCAAGTAGAACAGCACTTTTCCCCCCGCTTGCATTTCAAGAGCAATTTCTGTGGATAATTCCACTGTCAGCTAAACCCCAGGTGCTTCTGGTTCCAACATGTACTGAGGCAGCCATCTAACTTTACTAAATAAACTGTAACTGCAACTATTTTGCCGCATTTGGTTGAGAAGATGCAGGCCAGAAGGTTGCCAAGGGAGGCAGGGTCTAAGAGATTGCCTTTAGAGCCAGCACGGGTCTATGTTCACCCTAGTGGTGGATCTGGCCATGTGAGAGGACCACAGGAGCAAGTGGCCACAGGAAGTTTTCCCGGGAACAGGCTGCTTTTCTATCTTCTGGGTGTAGGCAAAGAGCAGGATGTGGGAAACAGAAGCAGAGCTCCGTCTCTAACGCTGATCCCTTTCCTTGTTACTTCACAGCTTGGTACAAAAGAAGGATATTTGATAAAACAAGGCAAAATAGTCAAGGTAAGGAAAACTTCTACTACTTGCTTCCACTCTGCAATCTCCCACAGAAGCTAGAGACAATGCGGAGCTGAAATAGCTCCACCTGTATTCCCCTGCAGAGAGGAACAATTTATGTTGTGAGCAACAGCAAAGCACAACTGTAAACCAGAACAAGTCAACAGCTTTAAAGGTTTTTCTTTCCTATGAAGCATCACACTGAATTCTCACAAGACAATTACCATCCGTTCTTGATCTTTCAGAATTGGAAGACAAGGTGGTTTACACTGCATAGGAATGAACTAAAGTATTTCAAAGACCAGACAGTAAGTAGCAAACACCAGTTCTGCTTTTTAAACCTTGACAGAGGCAGCTGCAGCCTCCTCTTATCTCTGGCTTCTTGCATCTGTATCACGGCTTCCCAGGCTAGAGCTTCTTACACTATCAGAGGGGCGAGACATTTCAAATAAAGTCAGAGTTTTGCTGATGACTTCAACAAGAGAAAGTAAGTTTTACAGCTGGAAAACATTTAATTGCTCTGTCAGTCTTACCTACTAGGCAGAGCTGTGTTCCCAGTGCATTTTTTGGTTGCTTTGTTCAGTGGATTTTAAATTATCAGCACAACACAGCTTTTATTGGTAGCTTTGACACACAACCTAACAGACAGTGGTGCTGTTAAAATATTTCTGCAAATACTAGTAGTATATTTTGCATTCCTTAATTTCATCCACTTATTTCAAGTGGTCACACAATGTACTTAGAAAACTATTAATTTTTAAATGTATTCCTTCCTAGCACTCTGACATAGATTAACCTGCTGCATCTGGGAAAACCAGTGTGTCCTTACAGTTGCTGTTCCATTTCTATCTTAAGCTGAGTAAAAATAAGAAATACCTCTAGAGTTTCTCCACCCTTACAATACCTCCACTTTGGGTTCCTTCATAAACACAGCCAAACTGGTTACCTCTGCCAAGCCCTATTTCAAGCATCTAACAGATTTAAACACGACAGAAGATACAACTTGCCAAACATCACTATTTATAAACAGTTATGTATTTACAGGGCTTTCCATCAGTTTTCATTTCAGTACAAACCAACTTAAATTAAACTTCCAGGATAACATTTCAAAGGGCAGCACTCCAAATGTTTGAGTAGCATTTGTGACTTACCAGGTGAGAAGGTGTCTGTTAGGAATATGGACTCCTCCCGGGCAGCAGCTCCCATGTCTCCTGGCATTCCCGTTGTTGCTGTGAGGTTGCAGATACCTAAGGGTAAGCAACTTGCTGCTGCCCCCCGGGGATGGCATTTGCTAGCATGCCTCAGCACAAGTGGCTTTCTGGTAGCGTAGTGTATAACTAACAGCCACTGAGCCAGAGGAAAATGTAAGGAAGGGTTAGAAAGCAACAGACACCTCCATACACCTGATGAAGGACGATGGGAACAGCTAAGGGCATTTGGGCAGGGAGCAAACTGTTCTACTTCAGCTGTCTCTTCCAAGGTGCTCAACAGTGTGAGGCTGAAACAAATCAAAGAACTCCCACACCTAGAGGCAATGAAATTCTTAAGGGAGGTGGGTTGCCATTCTGCACAGACAATCTGTGTCCCTGCACCTGATCACTCCTGGGCCTGTCCCAAAAAACTTAGATTTACACACGCTGGTCATGCAGACAGACTCATCACTTCTGCTGCAAGCACTACTTTAGTTTCACTTCTATCTATCTCCCTACCCAGCTTCATCCTTTTAAAGCACTTAGGAATTAATTAAATCTCCAACAGCTGGCTAGGCCTGATAAGACCTGTAACTATCCCCTTGTCTTGGTAAACCTTAGCTGGGAAGTGGGACTGGACTTTCTGCTGTATTAGTTATGTTATAATGCATCAACCAAACCCTCAGCAGTCTGCATCTAGCTCAGACTTTTCTGCAGTAGGAATCTCCTCTGTTGTTTGTCTAGATCTGAACTGTCCTGTTTTTTTTATATTTAGCTCAATTCATGTCCTGTTACCACTTGATGTTATCTCTGCTAGTTCGGGTTTATGGTGTTACAGCTATTGTACCTATGTCTGGAAAAACCTGGTATGCCTGTAAAGGTCTAGATGCACTGAAAATGAACCGAGCTACCCTTATTTTATGTTTTGATGTGTTTCCATTTTAAAACCATTTTATTTTCAAGGCCACAGAGCCAATTCGGGCACTTGACTTAACTGAATGTTCAGCTGTGCAATTTGACTATTCCCAGGAGAGAGTCAACTGTTTCTGGTAAGTTGCTGTGCTTTCTCCATCTTGCTGGGAAGGTCAAAATAGCCAGGGAATTTTGAAATGTCACCACTGGGTACTTCTGAAAGCTCCCTTGCCAGTTGCAACCCTGCTGTTCCTCTGACAAGTCTGTTTCTGTCAGCCAACCTTTGTTGGTCCTGCATGGCTTTGCCAGGTTACTGCTGGCAAAAGGGTTTTTTTCTTGGCAAGGAGGAAAGGTGTAGGCCTATGTGTAGTGGGCATTTCATTTCCTAATTCTGTAAGCATATATAATCATCACCTAGACCCATGGAACTTAGGTACAGTCCAGTTCCCAGCTGAGAGGTTGCTATGGGTCATGCAGTAACTGCTTCTGTGCCCAGATGTGGATCTTCTGTCCTTATGGGCCTGGGGCAGTGTCTCCCCAAGCTGTAAACAGTTGTTCTTGGCTAACCTCCCTCCTGGTGACTGAACGGGAGCATGGCCTCCCTGCCCTGCCCTGCTTTGTCTAAATAACTGTTGATGCAGGCCAGCTGGGTTCAGTTTTAGGAAGAACGACCAGTTGTTCTAGCAATTTAAGAAATAGGCTTAATTTTTTACTTACAGCTTAGTGTTCCCACTAAGGACGTACTACCTGTGCGCGAAAACTGGAATAGAAGCTGACGAGTGGATTAAAATACTGCGATGGAAACTGGTAAGATGATGTGCAGTGTTACGTGGCAGTATGCCTCGGGCAGCAGTACCCGTGGTACCGCCATCATAAAGCCCCCACTACTGTAGTGCCCAAGTGCTACAGTTCTCAGTATCTGCCAGAAGGGAGTGCACATTCTGGCTTCCAGCCCAACTAGACCAGAAAATGTAGTTTTTGCATAATGTATATACCTGCAAACCCACTTCAGCATTTTCAGGATGCACTTTTAACAGACATACATTTTAGGAAGAAGAAATTCTTTCCATCTTTAAGGATGTCCTTGTATAGATGGTAAACCATATGGAGCATCAGCACAGACCACACGTATTTGGTCATGAAGGAGGCAATGAGAAGACAATATAAAGGCTTGAAAGTGTTACTTCCTTAAATACCAGTATTTGGGTTGGTTGTACTCACCCACATTCACGTGCATGCAGATAAACAGTAATGGATTGTCTTTCTGTTCTAGTCTCAAATACGGAAGCAAGTGGACCAGCGTAATGCCGCCCTCAGTTCCTAGCTGCGCCTCCGGTACTTCTGCTCCATCGGCAGGAATTGCCTCTTTGCCAAGGGGAAGGTGTCGATCACAAGAGGACGGTTTCATGTGTCTCCATGACTTACAGCGGGCACGCATGTGCCTGTATACCTGCACGAAGACGCTTGCATCCAGCCATGCACACAAAGGATTCATACAGCTGAGTGCTCTCGGGCTGTTGAGTCACGTGTGGAGACAGTTGCAAAATCAGTGTAGATTTGATGTGCACAGTGTATGCCTGTCATGCACTTAATTCAAACACCTGTTAACTAATCCCAGGAGCAGTCACTGTTTAAAACTTTTGTGGTTATTCAGAGCACTCTCTGTAATTTATTGCAAGCTCCATCACAACTCACCATAGTAGCATATTCCATAACCTTGAGCCTGTTATTGAAAACTAGTCCTTTCTGGAAACATTAAGTATTTCTTTTGTATTATCTGTTCAGGCTCTAAACCAAAAGCAAAATGACAGAGGTAATTATATTTTTGTAAATAGTGTCTGTATTACAATCCAGAGAGTATTTCAAGGCCCTTTTCAAGATGATGGATGAGTAACACTTAGTTCTGGTCAAGTATGTTTTTGTGTGGTTTAGATTTGTACTGCGGGGATGGCTACAAGTGAATGTTTGTTTCCAACAGCAGCTATAGGTAACGGTGAGCAGCATCATACAAGCACGCTTGTTTACCAACTAGGATTATGAGAAACAGGCAGCTGGTTCCCAGCGTGCCTATGACAGAGCTGCCACGGGACCCTAAGGATGGGTGACAGGGCTCTGCGGAAAGCTTTGCTTTGTGGCAGCCACAAGTGTTAGTAGCGTTATGAGTTGGGCCCCTTACAATCCCCCTTTAAAATGGGCTGGATTTTGTATTCTTTCCACACACAGAGAACTCAAAATGAAGTTTTGGGCAGAACTATGTTTAGAATTAAACACACAAAAAAGCACCACGTACACTAAAAACATGAATTTAAAACATCCTTTCCACATCTTCTATGTAACTGGATATAAATTTCCATATGTATTTTGGAAGACTCACGCAGATATAACAGCCTCGTAGCTTGCTGCAGAGTTGAGAAGCCAAAGCCCCGTACTTTGGTGCTGTAGTCAAAATAGACATTACATTTTGGAGGCAAAGTTTAGAGGGTCCCGCACTGGAGGGTCCCAAGACTGTCTTGGCCTGACGTCATTGCAGGCCCAGCTGCAAGATGCCCTGAGCAATCCTGCTCTTCCTGGAGGGGTGGGGAAAGAGGGGGTGGTCCCCATCTCCCCACAAAACCATCAAGTTTCTGCTGAAACAGTGTAGGCAAACCTCTCCCACTAGGCAAATGCTGTGGCACAGGGCTTAGTATTGCTCGCACAGCAGGTCAGTGTTCAGTAGAAAACTTTACTGCGAGAAGACTGAAGAAGAGGAGGGGGGACAACACAGTGGAAGAAGAAAGAAAATCTAGATTTGGACATAGGGATAGCATTTTATCTTAACTTAGAAATTCAAAATATTTGTAAATATTTTTATAGACTGTTTTCTGAATAAAATGTCATTATAAAACTACCAAAGGTCTTCTGTATTCACATACTTTATTGTTAAAGCTTCACCTTCCTTTTTCTCTTAAAGAATCGGTTTAACAAACTGGCATCTCTCATTTAGTTAAAAAGCTTTGATAAGCTTGTGTGTGAGAGAGGCAGCATAAGGGGAAGAGAGAGGCAATATTCTCTAACAGCATCACTGTTCTGTGATGAAGGCTTGGAAACGAAGCTTCAAGTGTAACCACAAAAGCAGCCTTCCCCTTTTCACATGAACAGGCTGTGTTACAGAATGTTAGAAGCACGTTCGGTGCATGGAACAGAAGCCAGTAAAAGAAATGGCACTTGGCTGGCATAGGAAGCAGTCGCAGACAGAAGAGCTGAACAGAAGCTAACAGCAACAGTAGGCCCTAGGTGGAACACGAATGCTTTTTGCCAGAAATACACACAGAGATGCCTTGGGGCTCAGTTTCCAGCTGCTTCCGTCATGAATGACCAGCAACAGAAAGCTCACGCCAGGAGCTCAGTTTAAATGGAAAAGGGTTGACTGACAACTTTGAATCTCTGGGACACCTTTTGAGCCAAAAATTCCCAGTCCTTGTTTCCAGCACCGTTTCCCCCCATCCTGTCGGATGCTGAAGGTGGGTGAGGTATCAGTGAGGGGGCAGCAGCACCCCCTTTCCCAGCCTGAGGCAGAGACCTGCCAAGAGCTCTCCCTTAGAGCAGCAGTGCTCGGTTTGAGCACCGGAAGGGGGATGGTGGAGGGAACAGGGTGGGGCAAATAGCACCGGGATCGATCCCCAGCGATAGGAACCCAGTCGGCACTAACTTCTGCATCTCCACATTGGCACAGGACTTGGCATCCTTGTCACCCAGCTGAGAGACAGGCAGGTTAGCTTTCGGCCTATAAACTCCAGGATTTTGTACATCTACAAACAACTAAGAGACCTGTTCTCTCCACAGAAAAGCTGGTGTGCTGTAGAGTCTTACGGCGCAACAGAAGAGGGGACCAGGCTCTGTCATTTAAAAATACTGTATTTTATTTATATTTATTTACTTAGGAAAACCTAAGGGTAAATGAGCTGAGAGTGTCACCAGTGATGAACCCACACAAAGACTACGAGACATGAGATCTTCACAACCATATTACACAAAAACCCCATGAAGACGTGAGACATTGTTCAGGTGCTTTTATCTGGGCATCAGGAAAACCCCTAAAGCAACAGCTTTCATAGAAATAGCTTTCTTCTTAGTGGAAGCAGGATGCAGCTAGCACCCAGATTAGTAGCATTCCCTTGCCAAAGTATCACCCACGTAAGAAAGCCGGGATATTTATTGATTGTACCGACACATCACTGCTAGTAAGCTTGCTCTCACAATACTCTTCCAACCACATCTTTGATAACAACAGACAACCGATCTGCTTTCCAACACGCAGCGGTGGCTGGTCTGAGAATATACCCCACCGCATGCCCGGTTCCCTGTAAAGCAAGAGATCTGTGGGTTGCTCATTTGAGCCAACAGCATCATGCCAATCTGGCTCAGCTGGCTGAGCTAAACTCCATGGGAGCTATTTTGGTGGTCTCTCCAGTACTGCACAATACAAGAAGCATGGCCTAAAGTAACATCCACCTACAACACACTAGTAGATCGTTTCAGATTCAGTACTATGTACAATTGACTCTTACTTAGTATACTAAGGAGCTGTGGTATTTCTTCTGAGACATGTTATTTGACTGAGGATTATTGAATCTTTCTGTCCACTGGGCTGCAGAAGGATGCTGCACTCCGGCTACACCATCAGGTTAAGAAACTTCAACAACCTGCCTCAATTCTTCAAACAGGGGCGTGAGCTCCTTCTCTAAACTTACAATCAGCCCTGGAAAGACAGAAGGGAGAGAACATCCCATCAAATGACGTTACTGAGAAGCCTCTCTCCAAACCCTGCAGCTCCCCCGCCCCCCCATCCCCCGGGCCCCAAGTCACAGGCACTCTTTTCCAAAACAAAAAAGGTTCACGTGAGCTGCTCGCTCTCCAGGGCAAAAGCAGGAAGCATCCCCAGGCAGGTGCCTGCAGCCCCCAGCACCAACAGGGGCACAACCCATGCAGCGCAGCTCTCCCCCATCCTGCTGGTTGCCTCCACTATCGCCTTGCTGCTTCCCACAGCTACTGAGGCCCAAGCAGCTGTGCAAGAATTAAATGCCTTTTGCTCACCCTCTTATTAGCCAAGGCCCACATGAGCAAGGCCAGGTGCCCTGCTGAAGGACAACCCCACCCCACTGAACGGAGAAGGCGAAGCCGCACACATTACTGCGGAATGTAACTTGGAACCGATGGAAGGAGACTGAACTAGTTTGTACGGTACAATCACTGCCAGCACAGTGAACGCTCTCAGGCAGCAAGGGTAAGGTTAATCACAGGAGAAATATACTTCTAACAGAGGAACAACTTCAGCAAGTCACCTAAAATCTACGAATTTTTACTTGCACCTTTCCCTTCTCCCCTTCACAATACACTCACAAAATTCATAGCAGGAGCAAAGTTAGTATACCTTGAAGTAAATTTGGGTAATTTATTTTCAATTATTTGAACACCTGGGCCTTAAAATATTGCAATACTTAAAACACATATGAAGACATACCAGTATTAGCATTGCTGCTAGCAATGAAACTTACTACCAAAGGTAAGCGATTGAACTGCACCACCTGCAAGGAGAGAGAACAGTGTTCAACCACCAGCTAACACACACTGCATGTCAGAGCTCCGCCACATAAATTCTTCCTGAAACAAGCAGCCACCTCAGTGTAAAGCACAAGCAGGAGTGAGAGCCACAGAGGCGACTTTTCAGTGTACCTGTTTCATAAGATCCACAGCTAAAAACACCACCAGAACTTACACCACAGCACAGGGAGCTGCAGGTGGAAAGCCTGGCTTTTCCCTCCCTCCCATGTTCTGCAGCATTATCTCCCCAAAATCTGACTCAGCTGCCAACACTGCAGAGTACACTATGGAGACCACACTCTCCAGAGGTAGCAAGAGGGCAGGCAGGTTTATTGTTTTAACATACTGTTCTGTGTACAGCAGTTCCTCTTCTTCCATTAACAGGGAACTGGAACCTCGAGCACAACAGTAAGCTAGTAGCATCACGAGAATCAAAGCGATGTACTCAATGTGTGTAAACTAACTCATTCACCCATTTATTTTCCAAAAAAAGGTAGATACTGTAGGCTAAACAGTTGGCCAGTTTACTGCAGTCATAATAAAAAGCTCTCGAGACCACTAGAACTTGAGAAGGAGCAGAAACCTAGTAGATGATGGATTTCAGGACACAAATAATCAGTTTGTAAAAAATATGTGAGTGGCATTTCAAAGTTTTCTTACCTCAAAGTCATACCAGCAGTGAGATCAGCTATGAAGTAGGCTGCACACGCCTATTTAACTTTAGGTATCACTAGTTATAAACAAATACTGTTTGTAAAAGAGAACATAAACCCTTCATAACAGATTCTGAAGGCCATATGAGCAGCACCTGCGGCAAATCCCTGGTTACTACCTCTTCAGAAAAATTCACCATTTTCAACCAGTAAATCTCAGTTTTGAGAAACATAAGAGAAGCTTAATAATAGTGCAAAAGTTTAGCTTAGCCGTTTAAGCAGTGTAAGAAATAAACCACAAATACTTCAACAGCAGCCAAGTGCAAATCTAGCAGAGTTTAAACCACCTCTCCCTTGCTCAGGAACCACTCTGGTCACTGAGAATAGGCCACACGGAGGTTACTCACCTGGTATGTATTATAATAGCAGATGATACTTTTGTTTTTAGAAAGTCCTAGTTTACTGCCCTGATCTGTGGCAAGAGCAAAGGTGGACAGAAAGCCAGGTCGCAGTGCATGTTCTGGAGCATTATCATTGGCAACTGGAAGAAAACAGGAAAATTCTTATTTTTACATGGTATCTGTGACTGCACCACAACTCTTTATGCAGCTTAGTGCTCTGCCAAAAGCCAATGTGGTGTTGGGGAACACGTTAACACATCTTATGGGCTTCCGCAACGAGTACGGGACAATCGTCATGGCCAGTACATCATTTAATATTCTATATGTGATCAATGCTCGTTATACCAGCATCCTCCCTAAGAAACAGTCTTTTCCTTTATGATGCACAGCCTATGCTGATGTCACTTTGGGTTTGCGTCAACAAGATACCAATAAGCTCTCCGATACTTTGTATCGGCCTGTGAGTGACCTGAAGATACAAGCACCTTACACCACTCCAACCCTGTTCACTGAAGAAAATTTCTGTGGCTTACAGTTCTTGAGGACATTGCCTATACGTGAACAAAAGGATAAACTTAAAGAGGTACATAACCAACTCTTAAAAGTCTAATTTAATTCTTCAATTTTGGATAATCATGTATCGGACACAACCAGTAAAGATTCTGCTGTACTTTTCCACCCCCTGCTGTTCAATCAGGATCGTGGTTGCAGGGCACAGCGAGGAGCTGGTTACCTTTGATAACAGGCACACCATCTCTGTCTGAGACTACAATAGCATGAAGACCTTCAACGCTGCAAAAAAATGGCAGAAAGGACACATTTTAAAAACAGAGTAATTAGTAGCAAAGACTTTTTCTTTTTTTCTAAACAAACGTGCAAGGAAGGGAAAAACACAGAAAAAACTGATGCCTTCACTAATTTAACGTTTCACTGAAAGGGACTTGTTCTGTTTAGTATAGCAGCACTAAACTTGTTCTGTTTCAGGACGTTCAGGAGCAGTAAAAAGAGAAATACAAAATGAAGCTACTGAAAACTGCACGGAACTTTTAGCTTCAGAGAGAGGACCGATACGACTAATCGAATTGCCTTAGTCAAGCAAGAGCCTTTGCACATCGTCCTCGCCCGGCGAGCGCCAGTTTCGCTGCATCTGCACCTTCTCTCAGACCCTGGCTGTTCAGTGCTGCCAGCGGCCGGCAATTACCGAAAAGGGAATGATCGAGGATTAGGCAACCGGGTCACGAGGAGTGCTTTTTCCACGCCTCGTCACGGCGCGACGAGCCGCTCACTTCACTCCTTTCCAAGCGGGTGGGGACAGGCAGGCCGAGCCGTCTTCGCCTCACGCTCCTTCCAGCTCAGCTGAGAGCGCGAAGCGACCGTCGAGGCACCGGCCCGGCCGAGACCCCGTCACAGCGACCGGGGCCGGCACCTCGCACCTCCCCGCCCGGGCAGGGCTCCGGCCTCCGCCATCTGAGGCGCGCCGAGCCCCTGTCCGGTGTCCCCCGTCCCCCCCCAGTTACCTCGGCAGCTTCTTGTACAGGAACCTCTTCAGGTCCTGTGGGCAGAGACGGGCGGCGCGTTACTCATTTCCACAGAAACCGGGCGGGGGGGGCCGCCCTGCGCCCCGCTCCCCCCTCCCACAGGGGCCCGGCCCATGGAGCAGGGCGGGGAATCCATTTTTTC
>JANZLQ010000007.1:34133835-34158675 GCA_026212715.1 Elanus axillaris | reverse complement strand
ATAACAGGTGTGTATTTAACCTGCATAGTTAGGCTGGCCAGGTGCACACGCTAGGTGGAGTGATCCCCCGTGTGCCCGGCGCTGCAATAAAGGAGTGCCTGCTTCTTAACTTCTCATTACTGTTAAGGAGTTTTATTCCGGATTTCGGCAACACTGTGGGCGACTCGTAAAATAGTAGAGATTTACTTTTGCATAAGCAATGTGTACTCACAAGTAAGGAGCATAAAGCCTCCAGGAAGCACTGGGCCTACTATGCATGGTCAACACAGTTTGTATTTCTATACGTAGAGGCCAACTGTAATGAATGTGTGCAGTCCTGTTCAGACATTTGACTAGCTGTGATGCCAGGCTGTCTCTTTCAAGTGGGAGAAACTAGAGGGTCCATCTCAGCTGAAAGGCTTGGGATCACTGGACTGCAGAGGGTAAAGTTGTGCAGGAATACTCTATTTCACTCAGAGAAGAGCATTCTGTTTGCTTCTGGTCAGTCTACTGACAGTTCATGAATGAATTATTTATCCAGTAAGCTATTACTGAAGTTTACCAGCTGAAAAGTTGAAACCATCCAGTTTCAACACCGATGTCATTTTAGCAGTGTTGTTCTCACAGAGCATGCAAGGCTCACAAAATGGTCACAGATAATAGAGTAACAGGTTAAAACTGGAGATGATTTGGAGATGGCTGATGCTATTCAGTATTCTTATGCTTTAATGCTGAATTCCAGGTTTCTGAAAGAAACTAGCTCCTTGTATAATATTAAGTTAGATTGGAAAAATAGATGGTAAACTAAAAAACCACCTGTTTTTAAGGTCTGATATAGCCAGGGTACCAAGTCCAGGAAGAAAAATTATTCAGCATTGGCAAAAGATTAAGCACTAATTTACAGCTCATGATGTTTCAGAGGACATGCTGCATGTCTTTGGTCACCTGAAAAAGCAGTGTTTGTATGTACTGTGGTCCGTGGCAAATTATTTTTTTCCTTTCTTGGAAACACCTATGTAAGCTTTTGTTTTATTTATTTATTTATTTATATAACAGCACCGAGGGAAATGGGATACTGCCATGAGAAAATAATGTGGAAGAGATCAGAATTCTTAGCTTTCATCCTTAACTTAAAGCAATTTCCTTCTCATTATCAATTCACTGTAGTCTTTAATTTTCTGAGAAATGGTCACAGATAATAGAGTAGCAGGTTAAAATTGCTGATGATTTGCAGATTGTTGTTAGATCACTGCGTAAAACACAGAATTTAAGTGACACTGGGGACACTTTCAGAAGTGAGAAACAGTAGGGAACCTTACACTTGCTTTCTCATTCAGATACCTTAATAATACAAGCACTTCATTCTTGCCCGAGGCAATCTTTTTTTTATAGTAATGCATACTTTCATGAAATTACACATATTACCAAACTTACTTTGTTGTCTCTCCTTCCAACAGTTATTACGAATGTTGGACACATAATCCTCTTCCACACTCTTTTCCACTTTCTGTAATGACACTCCTTTGTATTCATTTCTAAAGTCCTTGTTGACATAATAAACGACACCCAAGTTTTCTGTCTGCATTTTTATGGTTTGCCCTGTACTTCTGCAAAAAAGGAGGGGCAGGGGGGAGACAGACTAGATATTTATTTGATTTTTTTTTTTACACCACAAATACACTTTTAAAAACATTACTATTACAGAAGAACAGCACGTTACTGAATTTGCCATTCAAGACAAGTAATGAAAAGAATGGCTGTATAATCTGCCAGAGAATAAAATTGCTATGTTTACCTGAACATTAAACTTCTGTCACTTAACCCTTGATCTTGGAAAAACCCCACTTTAGTAAGAAACTTGTTTCATACCTCTTTAGGCAAATATAAGCTTCGGTAATAGGAAATTACATTCAAACTCAACAGAAGGAAAAACAGCTCACTATTCTGTACCAACCCAGTACAGGCATCTCTATTCTAAAGTGTTTTCTGACAACCCTAACAAACCCATTTTCCTGCTGGCATTCTGCAGATTAAAAATCAAAGACTGTGCACAAAAATTTTGGCAGAGAAGTGTTTATAAGCATCACAACAGCTTAGTTGCAGAAGGGAAAAACATCACACTCTGGAAATAAGGAACTCTGAAAATTAAGAGTAGAAAAGAAACCTTTCTGTTGTGGGGCTGAGAGCTCTGCAAGGAACTAAGGACCTTTAAAATGGTTGTAGCTAGTGGGCTCAGTCTGCTAGCTAGCTGCATGCTTGATTAATGTTACTGATTTGTCTCAAGGAAAAAAGGTTTATATATCATACTGTATGAAACAGGTAAGTTTCGCTAGTAGAATTATTTGCAAGAAAATGAAAATAAACTATTTTGCCATCACATAGAATGAAGCAAAGAATAGACAATTGCCCCAGCCCTCACCTAGTTCAAAACTTAAATCAGGATGAGAAAACTGCTTTCAAGTACTTCACTTGCTACAAGCACAGATGACCCCTGAAAGAATAATGAGCCTTGGAGGTGCAAACACCTTTGCAACATGCTACATTGCACAGACCCACTGCCTTGTATTAGAAGACCTTCTAAACACCAGGTATTGCTGACCTCTTTTCTCCATTACATTCTCACAGCATGTTCTTAGTACCTAACTTTCACGGGTTTTTTCTGCTTCATCTACACCTGCCCTCCCTTTCCTTACCGTGGGAAATCAAGGACCCCCCAATGGAAGGCTCTCTAAAATGCTTCTAAGTGGGAGAGGGCGATTAGAATACCCTCCCCTCTTTTCTAAGCTAATGTAATTGAGCGTTACTTACGATCTTGAGTATAAGGCGTAAGGAGGGTTAGATACCATCAACTGGCTTAACAGGGAGACAAGGATCAACACGATAATAGGCATCAGCTGAATGAACATAGAGAAACCTCCCTAAGGAACAAAACAGATTCAGGTATTTCATAAAACAGCATCAAGTAAACAGGTAAATTTGACAAGATTTAATCCTAAGTGTGGCTTTAACCACCAAAAGCTGCTAGGAAAACTCTAACTACAAACCTGTGAGCACTGCAGTGTTATCTTAACTTTCCAACGCATACGCAATATTCAGAGTGCTCAAGCTGCAAGAGTTCACGTGTTAACATGTAGCCACAAGAAATTACCAAATGAATAGCTGGATTCAGTTACATTGTATGCCATGATTTGGTCTCATCTATACAGTGATATGTAATTATACAGGACTATATATAATTTGTATAGATGAATATTGAGCCTTGAGTTCAATTCTTAGCTCAGCCCAAATAAATCTTTAAATGTAGACAAGGATTAGTGACCAGAATTAGTGGCATAGTCACTAGTAGTCACTACTAAGATATTGACATACAGCAATAGATTTACAAAACCAGGCTATTATCTTCTCAAACGTGCATGTCTATTTACCAATCAGTAAGACTGCCACCTGCCAAAGTTTTAAAATACGTAACTAGCAGGTACAAATCCTCCTCTACAGTACAGAGCTCCTGTACAACCACATCACTGAAAGCAACTACCAGCAAACTTCACAATCCATAGTTTAAAGTCAATGGTGCTTGAACATACATCACCCCTCTCTTCCTCCCTCTCATGTCCACTCTGACGATGCTGATTAGGATGACTGTAGCCAGCACGACCATTAGAAAATGAATGTACACTACCTAAGAAAAGAAATACCCACATTTAAATTGTGTAAGAAAAACCTATTTAGAGGTCAATACAGAAGCAACAACATACAGCATTTAACATTACTGCATAATGACATGTAAAATAACTCCAGATACCTTACAATTTTAAAGTTGTTTAAAATAAATATTTTAAGCTCTAAGACAACTGATTTGTTATTTCATGTACTGCAGAATCACCATAGTAACCCCAAAGAACTGAACTCACATTTTGGGGATTTAGCAACACTTAGGGGGAAAAATAAACTGTGATGCAGATTAAAGAGTTGGGGTCAGAGGCAAGTTGGAGTAATTTTACTGTTTTATAATGTCACAAACTCTAATGCCATTCTGGGCAGTACCACTGTATCCTGATGATTATACTGATGTATATAAATACCTGTTGGAAAGGCCCCTCCAAAAAACATGTTGAATAGATCCTCTGGAGTCATATCTGCCTCACAACCTCTATGGAAGTTGAATCTACCGTTGCTAGGGTGACTGCATGTTTGCTCTTCGCTGCCTGTAAGGTCATACTGCTTTCGTTTTTCTGGATTACTCAGCACAGCATATGCATTTCCAATTTCTGAAGCAAGGAATAAAAGACAACTCCCATAAATGAAAGATAAGAGCTATTCCAGCATGAAAATTCCAATTTCAAAGTAAAAAATAGGCAGCAAATTATGTCCTTTACTGCATGTTACAAATCAACCATAGTAAAACAAGGTTCAGAAACATCTCTACTTTTCTTAGCATAGTTTCCCACCAACACTATTCAAAGGCCTTTTATCCTGTTGAACTAGGCAGAAGGCAGTAGAGCTTTGTTTCTTTTTCTAGGGGAACACCTACACCTGTGGAAATGTTCTCTCTCACTGCAATTACAAAAAAAGCACCAAGCATTACAATGAAAGCTTTGAAGCTGGGTAATTGCAAAGTTCAGTTTGCTCTAGCAGCCTAGCTTAAAAACATAGGCTCAATAGGTTTTCTTCGGTTTCATGTGGTAAATGGTGACTTCTTCGAATGCATCAACTTTACAAAAGCATGAATGTATTTTTCTATATGCTTAAGATATTTTATGGATTACATTAATAACACAAAGTTTTGCATGAAGAGTACAACATACGTGCATCACAGGAACACCTCTGTTCCTAAGGTTGTCAATACGACGTCAATGTTTGGAGTGCCTGGCCTGGATGTTTGTCCCTGATCATGCCACCTTATCACAAATGAACAACTTCAATTTTGACAGTAGGAAGGGAAAAACTGAGTTAGGTGAGTATGGAAAGAATGAATGTGAAAAACCACAAGCTCTGCTGACTTACAAGCTTTAACCCTAGTTGCTGTGCACAGACATACAGCTATTGCAGACTGAAGGAAAATTTCTGTTGGCACTCAATGGACAATCTTTACTCAGCCATATCTTCATTAAACCCTTTATAATTTCCCTTCTTCTCTCTCCTCCATGCCTCTCCAACAAAAGGCTGCTTTTGCAGCCAAACAATACAAGGCACAGGGATTATGTTTTTCAGTGTCAAAAAGCCATCAGTCATCAAAAGTTCACGAAAGGTGCAACACTATAACCTCAACACAGGCAAATAAGGCCATGGCTTTGCGTAATTAAAGTCTTCAACATTATCCAATCTAAAAAAAAAAAATTAATGAGTCTTAGCCATGTGTCTTTTAAAATGCCCTTAGAAACAATCACTAGTAATTCCTTTAAGTGGAGGAGAAAACCCAAAGAAACGAAGCCTGGTGATTTGCCCTGAGAGCATGACATATACTACTGACACCAAGTATCGCTACAAGGTTCCTCTGTTATTCAGCATGAGGATAAAATTGGCAGTAAAAATTTAGATTTTCCCAACAATAAAGAATTTAGGGAGACATAAATCAGGTGACTACGCAAAGTGAAGACACCATACTGTCACAGTATGGTCAGCAATCTTTTTTGACTATTTGTTTGCTTTTGATTATTTGATGCTAATTCACAACAGATTTCATTAAAATATAATTTTTTTAGATAAAGGACAAAAAATGAAAAAAACCGCTCAAAAGTTTCAAGGAAAGATCTTTGATGAAGTTGGTAAGAGAGATTCCAGGAGACTAAAAGTGATTTTATTTGCACAAACTTTGTAATCTAAAATATAACCTGAGGGAGACTACTCAATACAACAGAAGAGTAGTACTACGTAACTCCAGATCTAAGAAAGTACCTTGCCTAACATCAAACTCAATTCTGTTTTCTAATGTGACCTTTCCTTAAAATAAAGCATTACTATGAAATAATAGCTATTATTCTGAAACTCCTTTTCTCAGCATGATGTTAGAAACTCATCAGACACCTTTAAAGGCAAACTAATCATAAATTTACTCAGCCATACAAAAAGATCACAATCATTTCAAAGCAAGAAAAATGCTAATTTCATGACATAATTTTTAGTCAACAAGACTCCCAATATTTTCTGTTCATTTACTCATGTAGTTAAGAACCAGAAAGTGAAATTAACTGAAGAAATCAAACCTGTAAAAGTGCTAATGTTAAATAAAAGATTAAATAAAAATAAACTGATTTCTAACTTTTAAAAGATTATTTAAAATGCTATTAACAAGGAAGAATTATTTCTCCAGTCATAGGACTGGAGACAATTTTAAGAATCATATCTTTTTTAGGTAAAGCCATCACATAAATGGATCTGGAATTGTTAATATATTATTATAATTACCCCTTAAAGTCTGCATCAGAAGTCTTGCTCAGGACTTTTTTTTTCTTTTTTCCCTCCCCTAATTTAAGAGTTTTATCCAATTGATTTTTTCAAATGTCTGCATGTAAACCTCACACAGGAAAAAATAAAAAACGATGTACCACAATCAGGTTGTTTATTTATGCATGATCATTTCTTACAGGTTCACATTTTTCTTCAGCTGTGTCTGAGATGAAGGTGTAGTTTTCTTTAAAAAGGTTTTTCTCAACAATATCCCTTGTGCAGGGCTAAGCTTGGCAGCTTAGATCAGGGCAAGTCAGGCTGTAAATTTTACCTAAGAAATGGTTAGAGGCAACTATTAATAAGGCCATGGTTGAACCCAAGTGTTTTTCTGTGCAAAAAGTAGTAAAACTACACACATACAAGGAATTCTAAGGAAAAGGTAACTTAGTGTGGCACGTGATTCAGTAAAAACTGCATTTTGGTATCTAGTATTACTCTGTTTTTTTCAAGCTCAAGTACAGCAGAGATTCAAAATAGTAAGATTCAACTGACAATGCATTAAGTCAACAACAGTAAAAAAGTGCAATTGAGTTTCACAGATCAAGTATTCGCTCCCTGTACCTGAAAATTACAGTGAATCCTCTGAAACGAACCCTACTGCAAACATCTGCATTATTTATCTGTACTTACAGGTATATGTTAACATAATAAAGGTCAAATTTGTTTTGGATAAAAATGTCAGTTTAATATTAGCTACAAAACACCACACTGACAATTTTGTAAAAAGACAAGTGATCATGCAGATGAATTTCTTTTAATCTGACAAAGTTTAATCACAAAAGAAATTTTAAGTAAAAATGGTATTTTACTTTTAAAAGCCTCTGTTGCTCCAGGTGCATGGTTTTTGTCTGGGTGGAATTTCAAAGCAAGTTTTCTATAAGCCTTCTTTAGGTCTTCTTCACCTGCATCCTTTGACACTCCAAGGACTTCATAGTAATTTTTACATTTCTTTATACTGCAAAAGAATACGAAGTAAAATGTTGTAAACAAAAAGATGTAAAAGCAGTATGTTAGAACACGGCTGCACATGAGGTAATACATTGCACTGATGCCATACATTATATCTCTCACTTTCAATAAAAATATTTTAAAAAATCCACTCTAGAAACAAAGAATGGCATTTTTTGTAATAAACTGACTATTCAGCACAATAAATTACTGTATTCAAAATTACTTATTACAGACATTCATTTTACTACTTCTGCTGTAGAACTACTACAGTTGTAAGAAAAGTTTGCAATTACTGTAGCATTTCCTCATCCCCAATTATATGAATATTGCTATTAATAATGCATGAAATGAAGATTCCAAATTTACGTCACAGAGCTAGTGGGTAGGAAGGCCTGTTTTGACTGTCAACAGCAAATGCACTTTGGTATGCATGATATGAAACAAAACAAATAATACCTCCCTTTCTCCAAACAAAAGTCAAGTCGTAACACCATTCCAGCATTCACTTTTCAGGGAAATAAGGCATGTTAAAATACCTCTGCTGCTGGGAATGCACCTGGATCTTAACAAACTTTCTGTAAGTGTTTATATAAATTCAAAGAAACAATAACAGCTCCAGCAATTACAAATTCAGCTCATCTCATATGTTCAAGGAAGCATTTTTTAAAAATCTGAAAACTTGGAAATACTCTTACTGTAGGCTCTCTCACCCAGACAGGAGAAGCAAAATCTGGTAATAATGTAATTATTTGGTATGCTTTACAATAACCAGAAGAAAGAAAGAGCACTTACAGGGGACAGAGAGAACATTAATTCTATGTGGGCAGGAAGAACTGACCAAACCTATAAATACACCTTAAAATAAAAAACCAAGTTACTCGGGTAAGAATTCAGAAACTTAGAAAAATAAGCCCGAATCACAAACTTGCATTGCAGATATGAGGCAGGCTGACATTTGGTGCATACCAAAAGAAAAGGGCTGGTCTGAGCAAGAAATAGAAATTACATCCATAAATATTTAAAAAGCTCTGTGTGGGTCTCTTCAGATGGCTGTAACTGTGCCCACATTCCCTTAAATGCACAGACTTCTACGTAAATATGGGCTTGGTGTTGCAAAACTATACACAGGGCAGCCAAGTGGAAAAAAAAAAAAAGGGGGTAAGCAAGCCTTTCGCATTTTCACAAAAGAAGAATGGGTACCCTGTAATTAAGGGAATGCTAGCATCAGAAGTACAACCACACTGTTGTGTGTGTTCCTTCATAGTTCACAGATTGATCAAATCAAGTTTCATTTGAGGGATCCCTTTTCCGGTGTTCAGATAACACGAGCTTTTGTGGAAGTCTTGGTGTAATGCTCATAAGAGCACTGAATTGAATGTATGCAGGCAGCTGCCAACACAAATATCCTGTGAAATAAATATAGCTCATTATATTGAAGTAACATTTAATAAGCTCCAGTTAGGAAGCTGATAAAGCTAACTAAAAAGAACACAGTGAATCCATCATCAAGAAAGAATGGGAAGAAAATACATTAAATTATACTCTAAGTACTGCAAACTTTTGTTTGTTAATTTGTACAACAAGAAAAAAAATTGGTAGTGTACAGATCTCTTCATCCTTAATCTCAAGACCTGGATTACTTATGAACTGTATCAAGAACAAACAGCTTTATTTAAAAGTGTAACAGTATCAGACCAAGTTTTTATTTCAATAAATTGCTATCTCAGCATCCAATCTAAATTATTTTCTTCGACAATTCAGTATCTGAATTATGTCTGTGGACCAGACTCTTCAGAACTTTGGTAGACATAAAATTAGGTAGTGAGTCACCAATGTTTAACAAAGTTGTTATTTTATTAGCATTAAAACTGTAGCATTAAACATTTGTTCAAGTGATTTTAAGCACTGTGCATCCTCAGCAACTTTTTCCCCCAACAGCATATGGTCATTTCTAATGGAAGTAACAAACATGAAAAAAACCCCATGAAAGTTTACTTGTTTGCAGACCTGATATGTATGTATTTCACAACTCTAGGCCGCAGAGAGGAAAAAAATGGGGGAAAAAAAAAAAGAAAGAACACAAGTAATGCCAACCTGTTCTTCTAACCCCCAAAAATTCACCACAGAGTTTCCTCCCATTCACAACCAGTGAAAGTCCAACAGTGGGCAAGCCTCCTGGGAAAGGCAGGAATGGTGGGTGTCAACCAGAAGACATTCAGGTCAGCATGTGACCCACCAGCTTCCAACATCACAATCCACTTAGGGCCAGTGCATCAAACCAGAGCTACATCCTGATGAGAATGTGCAGGGAAAAACCTGCTTTGTGGGTCATACATAGCACTTGCCCTCCAAAGGGATGAAGGCAATCACCCTCCACGCAACAGCTATCCTGAACCTAATGCACAAATCAGCTATTGTTACCTATCAAGAAACTAGTGCTCAGCCAAGGTACAACATTTTTTTTTTTGTCTTATCAAGTCTTTCCTAGTGATTGCTTTGTTAAACAAAAAATTCTACAAATACACAAGCATCTCTATTCCAACATTCCTGATTTTGTATGAAGCTATGATTTAATATTTCAAGCACATCTCCTATCAAATCACCCTCATACCCTGACCTGCTACCCTAGGCTAAAAGGCAAGTCTCAAACAAAGAAGCCTTTGTGGACTTGTGACAGCCACCCCGACTTCTATTCTCTCTTACATGTTCTTGCCAGGATGGGCACACTCACAGCCACACTGCCTGCAACAGACCTGTAACCAATCCTCCAGACGATTGAGATTGCCCTCTGTGCATTACTGCATGGGATCAATGTTGAGATACGTAACGCCTGTACACTGTTTAGCTTGTTGTCATCTTCAGATCTCAACCAAGTCAGTGCTGGCTCTTACAAACCTCAGCAGCAAAGATAAGCTGCAAGTACTCTGCGGGATAGCCCAAGGAGCACTGCTGCAGGTGACTTCATGGTGAATCACGCGGAATACACATACAGATATGGCAATTTTGCAGTTTAGCAGGACTTTGGATTAGGCAGATAAAGCTTTAAAGCTAAAATATGTTAAATGATTGTACAAATGCACAGGGACCAAAAAACCGTACCTAAGCCTGGAATTCTCAGCAATGACCTTGTGCTACGTAGCCCTTGCTACACCCTGCCATTAGAGAACAGTTTTATACTGTTGCTTTGCCACTTCAAGTCAAAAAGCATCTGGACTGTAAGTAGCTAGCATGTAGTTAATGCAAAGTTTCCTACAGGGAGGGACTTAGTGACTTCTGCCAGGAGGTCCCTTACTGAGCACAATTCAGGGCAATCATTACAGGCTAACAGCTTGCTTTTTCCCCCCTCTGCAAAGTCCACACAATTTTTGCACCAAAACTTGTACTGCAGCAGCTTTGCACTGGGGACGATGGGACAAGTGAAGATGATTAGCAGGTGCTTTCCAATTAAACAAAATTATCAGTGTTTGTGGTGCACTCCTGAGAGGCAAAACTTTAATGCACCACAAACTCAACCTGGTAAGTCAGTTTATAGCAGGACAAAGTGTATGGGATTACCACGACAACCTACCAGATCCTCAGGTCATATATGTGTTGTGCAGTCACCAGGCTTCTCAAACACCGTTGGAGCACACAGCTTACCCCACCAGGGCCTGACATGCCACATCCCTCCTCCACCTTAACGAGATAGGGATCATGGGCTTTGCACAGAGACTCTCCAAGACTTAAGTCCTCTTCCCCCAAAACTGCCAATGTCCTGATGAGAAATTTAACTCCAGCTGCTGGGAGCTGTGGGAAGCCATGGCCAATCTGATCCTTGCCCCCCAGCAGAAGCAGGCCTTTTTGGACATATTCCTCACACCTTGTCCCTAGTAGACTGATGCCTGACAATCCTCACTCTGCCAGAATTCCTCGCCTGGAGTGTTGAACTGTCCTATGGAGATCTGTCATGGTAGGGCAGATGGACAGAAGGAACCATCCCCTTCCCAACTGTCTCCTATTGCAGGCCACGCAACATCAGCCAGCAGAGGCTGGGAAAAAGTTAAGAGTAAAACCAGTGGAGGTTTTGGAAAAGACCAATCACTGATGTTACTTACAGCTTTTAACTACATCTGAAACCCATCCTGCAGCACTCTCAGCACAAACTGACTTTCTGAAAGCTGCATTCCAAGTTCTTGTTTGGTTTTGCTGCACTTAAGGCACTGTAATCCCTAGTGCTAATTTTCTTGCATATGTAAACTCTACATAGATGTTTCTTTTTAAAATTGCAATTTACATATCACTTGCTTAGGGACTGCCCCTTCTGTATTGAATTGGGGTTTTTTGTTGTTTATTTCTGGCTTATTTGAAGTTTGGTGCTTTCACTGTTAATTTCTTTGGGGTTTAGTTTTTTGTGAATTTTTTTTCTTGTGTTTTTCATTCCTAGTTGGATCACCTCTGTATCTGAATTACTATCAAATTATTTCTGCTGTTTAGCTAATTTCTGTCCTTGCTGAATTGTTAGTCCCCGGCCAGCACCTTGGCACTGTCCTTCTGGTTAACAGATTTGCTGGCTGTTTTAGGAGGGCACATTGCTGAATGTTCCTGAAATAATATCTGACTTTTAGAGAATAGAATTCTCAAACAGCATGAGGGAAAGCGATGGCCTACATTCATCCACAATCTGTTGACAGAGGTATCATGTCATGACTTGCAAAGCTCCACTATCCCAGCTTGCAGTTGACAAACCACCTGCAGAACTGGTCAGCCAGCTTCAAACTGCAGCAACAGCCACTTCTGCCTGACACTGGGCTCCTCTCCATGCTCTGACAGCTGAAGGCAAAGGAAGCCCTTCAGGTCCTGAAATGTCTGCTGTCACCTGCAGAAATTCTGGGGCTACCACCACTGGTTCTCCTGTGACTACAAAATGATGTGATCCTACTGCTGTGCTTCTTGTTTAGCTTTTCAAATCTACAATTCAGATTAGGTCAGCATCAACAGCTTTTATCAGGTTAACAAAACCTATCAGAGATGCTTGCATTTCCGTATTGAATACCTGCAGTGATCCATAATCATGAAGTTTTTAGTATGACTAGGTATTTCAAAGGACTTTCCAAAGCCTCTGTCTATATGCACAGGGATAGCCCAAAACACAAATACTTCAACCGCAAACTCCAAAAGCTTGTGATGGGAACCACAATTATCTCTCCCAATGGTAAGCTGAACTGAGCAGCAAAGTGAGCAGCAATGTGAATGTCAGCAACAAAGAACTAAGCAAGAGGAAGCTACACTGACTTCTGATGCCAGAGCCAAGCAGAAAAACACAGTAAAATGCAGACCAATTCCTACACAGGTCAAATTTCCAATGACGCCAGAGGGCCTGATGCAAATGGCATCTTGCAGCTGAATTAAGAACGTGCCAGTCACAGTTTGGATGACGTAAGTGTGGTCTGCAAAAAGTGCTCAAGATTGGGAAGCGAAGGTCACAGTGTTGTCGAAGAACTCAAGCTGGTACCAGCATACCCCTAGTTTCCGAAATGAATGCATCAGAATTTGCAGAGCTCTGTTTTACTGATAGATTCAAGAACACATTAAGGCACTTGGATTAGTACTTTGCTCTTGGATATACGCGGTCAGTTTGTTTCTCCTGTGTGTATTATATGAAATATTCAAGGCTGTGTTTACATCAGCATACTTTTCTCCAGATTTTGTTTAAACTTTTATTTTAGCTATAAAAAGCAAAGATTAAAGGCAGGAGCTTTCTGACAAAGTCCACTATATCTTCTGTGCCACTTTTCCATGACAGGCTCTATGACTGTGATTTCCACCTTGACTTACTCAACCATTCAACTGGATATTTCAACAATTCACAGTAGTTCTAGCAGCCTAATTAAAGGCATGCCCTGATTTCTTCGCTTTGTTTTTTTTTTCTTCCCATTTTAGCACATGTTGATGGCTCTTACTATTCCACTTTCAGTTAATTATCTTCTTGACCCCATGTTAAAAAAGTAACAATATATCTCTCTTTGCTGAAATTGCAGAAGTCTCAGCAGAAGGCCTGGAAAAAAATCAGTCACATAACTTACATTCCTTCCAGTTTGATCCATGAAATGCACAGAGGCCATTTTTTTGTTTACTCCATGAATTCAAATCAAGTTGCTGATTATTCTCGACCACTACTGGATGATACTTAATCCTGCCTTGCGAGGTTCCTGCAGAAGTCAAGCCTCTATTGATTTGTTTTGGTTCCATCTCAAAGATCCAAATACAAGATTTCATTCTTGTGCTCTCTTCCAAGGGGGAGGCACTGGCAGGGCAGGAGAAGTAGTATTCCACCACAGTTTTCACAAGACAGCAATCCAACTTTAGCATACTACTAACCACAGCAGTTCTCTTTCTGATGTGAAAAAGGTAATATGGAATATATGCTACAGCTTATTTACTAAAAAAAGAGACATCAGACATGACATGAATTTTAAGATCATTTAAAGGGAGGCTGTATAAAGTGTACTACCTATCTATATCTCCGTAACTATTTTTTTAAAATCATGTAGTAGACAACAGATAATACACACTTCACGGCATAAAAAGCAATGGGAAAGATTTAATACACAGCAGGCAAATGATCCTTTCTTCTTTATTTTTTTTAATTTCATGCGAATCCCCAAAACCTTTCCAAAGGGTCTGCACACTTGGTATGAGTAGGCAGACAGGATGAACAGAATTTTTTCAAAAATAATTAAGAACTCTTTGGTAACTGTGATCCTGATCAGTACTTCTTCAGTTGTTTTAAGTGAACTAGAAGGAAAAAAAAAGTTTAAGTTTTCTTCCTTACACAAACGTTTATTTCTTTATCTCAGAAAAAAATGCCAATAACCTACATCAAACAGTGAAGGGATTGCTTTAAAGCAAAGACCACAGAATCCAAAAGCAGATTTTCCCTTTTTTGCCACACACGTGATTCTGATGCATTTATCTTAAGCTGACATTGCTCAGACAGCTTTCAAATACCTAGAGACTTCTAGGGCACTTGCTCTAAAAAGACTTAAGTCTACTGTGGGTCCTAACATATTTCTGCTAGTCTCCTGTCAATCTCTCTGGTATGCAGGTCACCTAAAGTGTTAAGGCATCCTGATCCAGCCCTCAGTGACAAGATAAGAATCATTAAGAAAAAGATGCATGTACTACAGATGGTGTTTTCAAAGCATTTCAATTCAAAAGTAACAAAGTGCTTTTGGATATCTCAAGCTTCAAACTGTCACACTGAAATAGTAAGCACCATTCCCACAAAGAACAGAGCATCACCCAGCACTTATGCAGTGGAAAGATACTGCATCTTATGCTTCTCCCTGTCGAGCAACTTGTTTGCAAGCTCATGTAATGCTCTACAGAAGTGTTATGGGAGCTTGCTAGTGATCAGTGTCCCCTGTGTATGCAGAAAAAATAAAAACAGCACAGAGGTGCTTGTTTGTACTCATACCTACTCACATTACTAGAGTAACCCTGACGAAAATTAATGCAGTTAAATTAGTTATACTGCTCCAAGCATGTCTTCACTATGTTTCTTAGATCTATTGTCACAAGCAAATTCAAGATAGCTGGACAACTCCAGGAACATGAATCAGCAAACAAAGTCAGAGAGCTCAATCAGTCCCCTGTCCAACTGCTCACTAGAGCTTACAAAAAAGCATTGGAAATGGCATGTGCAGTTAAATCTCTCAGTCTATATTAAATTTCTAATAGAGAACCAAAAACTCCTAAAGGGAAGAATACTTGAGGATAATGATCACCTTTCAAATCATAAGCATATAAAACAACTTAGTTTGACAGTCAAATTCATTGCAGGATTCAAAATTTATTGGAAATTTGAGATTTTGCTACTTCGCTATCTAGAAATTTCTTTCCTTACAGGAAAAAAAATTAAAAATCAGGCATGAAAGACTATTTAAAACCACTTCTTTTCACACAGCATTTCTTTAACCAATTCAAAGGTCTGAAAACCATTCCAGTGTGGTACGGCAGAAGCATATGGTGGTGACAAGCTCTGCTCTCTGAAGAATACCCTCCCCAGAGGAGCACATTTCATTTAATTGGAAAAGCCTGGGGCCTGACTGAAGCAATAACATATACATGTCATGCTTCCAACTAGAAAGCTCATTCTCACTGTGGTTTAAACATGAACTTTCCCTCAGCTATCATCACTGAATGTGTTACATTTTCCCATTAAGTTTTAGCCCACTGTTTGTATTTAATCCTTGGCAAGGCACACACATTTTTAAATTCTTAACCACAGATTTTCTAACTGATGTGTTGATGTCACTAGCTGACCACATGACAAACTTTTCAAAACTTCCAACAAGAACCAGAGACTTGCTTTGTTGATAACTGCATATCTAAAGCAAAATTTAGTCTCTCTCCAAAGGTTTACAAACTGCTATACTAAAAGATGGTAACATCACTCAAGCTAATGTCAAGATATTTTTTTAAAAGCTGATTTTTAACTGATACATAAAATACAAACAAACGTGTTGTTCTGCAAGCTATTACAATTGCTTATTTGCAAAGATCTGTGTAGGTTTTAAACCCCCAAATTTAATATTCATAAAACAGATTGTTGAAATAGGTGCTAAAAAGCAATGTTGCATCAAGAGTATCCTCAATGTGCAACTTCTGTGAACAGCCGTAACTCTGGTGCTGATCTCAACAAACTGCATTTTTATGTAGTATCTAGTGAATCCCTTTCAAAGAAGCAATACCAAATACCATGAAAGCGTTCCAGAGGAAAAGTTGGCTCTACAACATCATTTTACTCAAAACAAAGTAGGCAACACGCTTTCTGGTAAAACAAATGAAAAAAAGAACTTGCAGGGAGCCTGATGTCAAAGGAGACTACAGCTCAGAATGGCATGTCACATGTGAGTGAATACAGACAGTAATACAGCCTTCCTTGTAGCAGCCTTCTAAGAACATGTTACATGTCTTAATTTGATCTAAGCCTCATTTTACAGAGGACTTATTTCCGGATATTTTGTCTCTCACACATGTGCACCCCCCAACTCCCCATTTTGCATTCATTTTAACAGCTGATAATTCAAAGTAGCCAAAAATGTACACGCTTATTCAGGTTTTAGTTTAGATGTATCATGAAGGGCAATAACATTAAGCAGAGATGATGGTAAATGAAAAACTCTACTAGATAGCAACAACCAGAGGATAAGCATGTGTGCTGGTTTTGGCCAGGATAAGAGTTAATTTTCTTCACAGTAGCTAGTATGAGGCTATGTATCTGTGCTGAAAGCAATGTTGATAACACAGGGATATTTTCATTACTGCTGAGCAGTGCTTACACAGAGCCAAGGGCTTTTCACCTTCTCAGCCCACCCCGCCAGCAAGGAGGCTGGGGGGAACACAAGAATTTGGGAGGGGTCACAGCTGGGACAGCTGACCCCAACTGACCCAAGGGATATCCCAGACCATAGACGTCATGCTCAGCATATAAAGCTAGGGGAAGAAGAAGGAAGGGGGGACATTCAGAGTGATGGCATTTGTCTTCCCAAGGGTTACATGTGAGAGAGCCCTGCTTTCCTGGAGATGGCTGAACACCTGCCTGCCGATGGGAAATGGTAAGTCAATTCCTTGTTTCGCTTTGCTTGTATGTGTGGCTTTTGCTTTACCCACTAAGCTGTCTTTATCTCGGCCCACAATTTTTCTCACTTTTACTCTTCCAATTCTCTTCTCCATCCCACCTGGATAGGAGCAAGCGAATGGCTGTGTGGGGCTTAGTTGCCAGCAGGGGTTAAACCATGACACCATGAACAGAGATGCTGCTGTCTACCTGCCTGAATGCAGAGCTGCTGTATCAAAAAAAGAAAAGCTACTTTCTCCTCACTGTTAGCACAGCTGAACAGATTATTGAACTTCAGGAAGAGATCCCAAGATAGTATCAACAGCAACATACATTTCACACATACGCTAAATAAAAAACCACACGCATTTCTGTTTTACACAACAGTTCAACTGATTTACACAAACTAGGAGAGAAGGACCTCTTAATCTCCCTTCTTTGAGCACCCTTGAAAATATTTGGGCTAGGCTTATCTAGTGGGTTTTGAGGTATTAAATTTTACAGTGGCTGTATCCATGTTTCTTTAACAGAAATCAGGGCACATATCAAAAAAATATTTTTCTCACTCCTACAGCCAACAAGTGTGTAATAACATGACTTAAGAGTTACTCGCCTCAAAAGGACATTTTTATTCATCTTTGTTTCTTTTCACACATCCTCCTTTCCTGATGACACTCCATCTTAATACTATCATGCTGCATGAAGTCCAGACAGAGTTTATAATGCAACTTAGACTATGTGCTTCAGTGCTTCTCAGATACCTGTACTTCCAGAATGAAACAGTTTTAACCCTTGTCTAAGACCAGCCTGTACTGCAGGATGAGCTTGAAAATAAACTTTAGGAGTGAGCATGTATCTTGAGTATAAAATATTTAAAATAGAAACACTGCTCTGCAAGTTGTACTAGAGAATTTTCATCACTTCTATTTACCGTGAGATCTACTTAATAACTATTTTGCATATTATCTTTTTATAAAGTAACTTTGATGGTTTAAAAACAAGAGTATCATCTTTCTCACAGAAAGTGACAGTGTCTCATGCTGTGTTTAAACACAGCAAAACTCTCCTCCACCTTTTAGTCACAGTTCAGTACAAGTAACCCCTCTCAGCTAACCCTCAATTTTTTTGTTGCAAGAAGCAACAGATGCTAGAGCTGAAAGCATAAGTACATAACACACAGAATGAAAAGCAGTGATGTATTTAAGCAAGGCCATACCTGAATACTCCTTCCATTTGGTCTTTGGTGTAGCCTTTTCCACTTTCACCTGCAGCAGATGCATTGCTCTCCTTCGTGCTATTGGGCTTACTTTGATCATTGCTACTGGCTGGTTTTCGGCAGTAAGCGCCTCCCCCAGCAGTACTTCCATTCTTCATAATAGCTTCCAACAAAACTATAAAACAACAGTATATCATAGTATCATTATAGGCATTAGCAATTAAGTTGGGGCTCTCAAGTATCTTAAATGGGAGCACCACATTAAAAAAGACTAGCTGCTACATCCTCCTTCCTTATTGATCATCACTTTGTACCACAAATGTTTCTGAAACAAGTCTAGCAACTGCTTTTCGTGGCAAAACTATGGAAAAGTGTTTCAAAATTGGTGACTGGACTCCTCTCCACCTCTGCCAAGGTAATTTAATATTGGAGAGGATTTGTCCAGGTCCTTCACCTCTAGATGGTTTTTAGAGGCACTGAACCCATGCTTTTGGGTTAAAAACATCAGAATACCTGAATAAGCAACTGTAAATCAAGAAGAGGGACTAACCTAACACTATAAAGAACTTGCAAATTATTCCATACAGACACCAAGCCCTACTCCAGCACATTTCAGTTGCTACAGTACATGCCTATTTGTAACCTGAGCCATTAGTTCACCACAAACTGATGCTCTGTACCCACTCCAGGCAATACCAGCTGAAATTCAAACTACAGTTAAAATGCCACAAATAAGTCAGGACCAGCCAACTATACCGAACTCTTGAGACCTGAATCTGGAAAACCAGCATGCTTTTGCTGGATCTTGAAAACCTCTTTCCTTCCATTTTCCAACAGATCTCAAATTTAGCAGTTTTAATAAATCATCAGGCATTAAGTCTTCCTTTTTCTTTCTGGATATAAGCCTGTATTTTGGGGATACGCGTCTTACAAAAAAATCAGAAATAGTACCATTCTAACTTAAGGGACTGCACACAAAGCATAATATAGAACAAAGATTATTAAACAGTCTATCTTTCCTGAAAAGAGATCCCTTCAGAGCAAGATGGCAAACTACACTGGCCAAATTTGTTTCATAAACAACTGAGAGTTACTATTTGCACAAAAAAATGCCCTAATAAAATTCCCCCCAAAAAAATCGCACTTACTGTCAAAGCATGTTATAGCTTTACTGTTAAAAAACATTTTCTTCTAGAAGCCAATCAGAAGAATCCTAAGGATTTTCTCCTAAATCTAATTTAAAAATTTCTCCTCTGACTAGCATGGTCCCTCTTAGAGCAGCAGCAAACTGGGATCCTACACATCATAGCTTGTATCTCACAGAAGCACAGGAAAGAAGAGAAAGCAGAGATTTGTTTAAAAGGAGAAGAACCAGTTCCCTATGATGTGCTTCTTAAAACTCTCCAGTATTTGCTTTTACTTACTAATTCACTTACTACCCACTGGCCACAGCAGTCTGAAGTACTGCAGATGAACAGCTAGCTATACTTGGCCTGAACAAGAAAGTCAGCTGACTTCAGTGCTGGTCCTGTGCTTGTACCTCCCTCAGCAAGACTCATCAATTGATCAGATTAGGCTTTTTACTGCAGAAATAAAGGAACGACTAACATTCAGATATGCAATTACATACTGAGGGGATGTTTTCACTATGAATGAAATTACGTTCTTGAAAAAGGTGAGCTATAGTTGCATTATGGATTATAACTGAAGCACATACCAAATATTTGCAATAGTTTATTCTAATATCATCTGTTATGGCATTTAAAGTTCTGAGGTAAATGAAGTAATAACAACTCTAAAGTGACTGTGTCTACGGGTTAAGAACTAATGAAGAATAGAGATTTGAACAGACAGTGCCCTCAGAATGAAGCATTTTCAGTCCAGATGTGCTCCAGACAAGTGATAACAGAAAAGAAAATTATTTTTTTTCTATCCCGCGATGTTTGATATTTAATAATAGTATCACGTGGGATCCTACAGAACATGTGAGCCTGACTTACCCTCTAGTAACAATTCTTACTCAACAGTTTTGCAAATCCTGCCTTTATATTGGTATTGCTCTAGAAATTCCCCATCCCTGCACTAATGCTTGTGCAAAATCAGTAGTAATACTAAGGGTAGAAATGCAGGTATAGACAACAGTTTGCATTTTTAATGCTAAGTGTCTCTTCACAGCAAGTTTAGCTGGTAAGTCTTTTCATGAATTGGTTTGGCTGCACTATGCTTTCACCATTACTACTTCCTAATCAACTTCTCAGACCTCCCACCACCATAATGGAGCTGCATGGCTGAGAAGACAATGCAGGATGTTTGCAAATATAAAAAAAAAAATCAAATCCATAAGTGTTAAATTCTTAAAATAACAGGACACAGAATATACAAGCATGCTATTGTTCCACGTTGAAAAAGAAAACTGTAAAAAGGGCCTAGGGCCATTGTCTTCTTCAAATAAAAGATACAGTTCAGATATTCAGAAACAATTTTGACTCTTCCATGAACTGCTGGTGATAAAACAGGCTGTTAGAACTGTAGTACTAACAGCGTATTAAAGAAAACTTTCACTGTACATCTAAGTATTTTAAAATAGGACATACAAGGAACCAAAGACTTATTTTGTTAGCAGGTAAGGCAATGAATCTTATCTCCAAATGTGTCTGAAGGCTCTCTTGTGTTACCTGCTGCTGAATGGAAGATCCTTGCACTGCATTTGATTCCATTATGCATTGAACATGACCCCCACTTTCACTAATGGAAGAACTGTTTAATTCAGAATTTGTACTAATGCAACAGCCTAAAAAACTAAGCTCACGTACTCCTGGAAAGTTTGTTTTTAATGACAACATCCGAAATAGTAAAAGAAAATCTTAAGAAGCACTGAAAAATAAAGTTGTCTTTAACAACATTTTCTGCCGTCAACTCCAAACAGAACGGCACCTAAGTTTGAAAAGGAGATCTTGTCCTTTGTTATCTTTATATCCACTCTTACAAATCTTTTTCAGACAAGCAATTAGTTCCCATTCAGTTACAAAATGAATCATTAGCAAAAGTCATCATCAAACAATATTTTGAACAGCTGAATTGTGTAACAGTTTTCTAGCAGAGTGACGTCAACATGAGCACTGCTACTATGAAGTCATTAGCTAATTATTAAATAAGCACTGACCTTACACTTCACACTAGTAAAGCCTTAAAATAGCATTGCCGCAGTCAGCGTATTTCAGGCAGAAGCTTTGTTTAGCAAAACTAAACTTCACTGATGACTGAACTAGTGCTGAATGCACTTTAAATGCAAGTGTTGCCAAAACCGAACCACACATAGTATTGTTTTAGAGACAATAGTTAAAACCTGCTCTCTGTCTGTTTATAATCCACTATAACATCAGGAGGAGGAAGCTCCCATCAGTAAAACATTCAGCGCTACCGTTCTCATTGCTTTTATCACTCATGGAACGTTATTTGTGAAATGGTGGGCAATTGTTCTCAAAATTACACTAAAGATACAACCTATGAAGAATCCATGAGTTCAGTGAGAAATTAGTAGGAACTACCTTCTAATACATACCCCTAAAAGAAAACAAGTGAGCACAATTAACACCTGGGGCTGCACCATACTGTCCTATCAACATATAAACCTAACACATTATGCCTGTAAAATAAGAATTTGTGTTAGAACTAAGCTCACAAAACCTTAACTGTTTCCTTCTCTTCACTATGTGCTAACACACTTTTAACTATGTAATGATTTACTTTTTTTCAAGTGGACCCCCCTGCTTTATTTATCTAAAAGATGAAAAGGAGATAATGAAGCAGTCATTTTGTTTGTTCTTAGACAGTGTAAAATGCTAGTTCTAATTTATTGCACAACTTCCAGTTCCTGTCCAGAAAAAAGGACATTCTGTGTCCTTGCAGCTTACTGCACTTTTAACAAGGCTATTTAGTGCCTCAAAAAAAACTTAAAAAAAAAAATTAAAAAAAATTGAATGAGTTGATGTTGTTTTGGGAGGAAATGGGATGAGTTGAAAAGAATTACCAACCTCCACAGCTAGAAAACTGAAGCACAGGGATATTACAAGTTTACAGAGTCCCCTAATATCTAAGTACCTAGTTCAAATCAGGCCTAGGGCCTGATTTTTTTCAGTGGTATTAGGGCATCTGCAATTCTCATTAGCTTCAGATGGAGCTTTAACTGCCCACCAGTTCCACAAATCAGGCCCTTGTTTCAAGCTGAATACCTGAAAAATGAAGCACAAACAATTAGCCGTCACTAATGGAAACAGAGTGAAGTGACTTATTTAACATCACAGAGAAATTCTGTGAAGCATTTAGTTTCAGTACACAGTTCCCCAGATTACAGTCCACTACAAGACCATCTTCTTTTCACCAGAACTGCACCTCGTTTGTGACACACTTTGCTAATTTCCACAGTGAATAAAACAAGTGTCCTACAGACAATAGCCTAATTAGCCATCTATTTCTTGCACTGAATACTTTACGATGGTGGTTTTGTAGTAGCAGTCCTACTTTAAAAAAATACATACCCAAACACTCAAAACATAAATCAGATGGAGATCTTTTTTTTTCCTGAAAGCTACTGTAACTCTTGGAGGTAAAAGATGGTAATAAGCTATGTGAAGCAGACAAAGCTCTTTACTGTCTTTGGTGGAAGAAGCTGAATTGAAACCCTCAGCCTTCCTGCCTCCTGACCAACACAGCTTGCAAAAAGCTGAAAGTATTTTCATGCACGTTATCTTCTCAAGCCACAGAAATTTAGGGGGAAATATGGCAAACTTCTGCTTGTTTTTATTTCAGAGAGGTACGTAATGTAGCAAGAACATAAACGGTGCCACATTCTTGATCCAAAGCAATGGTTACCCTCTTCCAGGTGATTTACCTGCAACATCCACCCTGTCTTGCAGGATGGGAAAAAAAACAAACCAAACACACACAAAAAACCTATATACTGTAAAGAAGAAATGCACTGATGAGACCTTCGTTCATTGTTTGCGTATAAAAAGTAGTCAGGAGATAAGAGAGGCCAGAAAACGTTCACTGGGTCTGCTCACCTGACTTAAAGGCTTCACTACAGAATAAAATACAGCGCAGAACACTCAATTCCAGTCAGGATTTCATTCCAAAGTCATGTTCCAAAAATGGCAAATGCTGAGGCCTTTAGGTCAGTACAGAGCCTGAAGACTTTCATATTCCTTCCATGGCACAGACAACGTAAGCGAGAACCAGAGAAACGCAACAAGTCACTGCTGCGTTCGAAGATATTTTCAAGCTGACTTCTGACGCTGCGTGACAGAAGCTCCAAGACAGGTAACAGCTCTGCATACACTGAAACCTTACTATTGCTCCTTTTAAAAAATCATTTCTAAACACCTTTTGCTAGAAAGATGCCAATTATTTTTCAGGTTCTAGCACAGAAGTGTCTGAAGAGCCAATTAAGTCATGGGGGAGCCACCTATCCCATTTCCTCTAAGAAAGTGAAACCCGTGTGCAATTCCTACATAGCCGCTGTACAGCCGAAAGGGAAACGAAACTAAGAAAACCCGCATCCGAGGTAAACCAGAGCATGAAGACACTGCCCAGTCTGGAGCGGCTGCTCTTACTGCAAAGCTGTTAGTGAGGGGTAATTCACGGTGACCGGAGAGAAGCCAACCCAGCCTGCCTCGGCCTGGGGCCTGAGGTGTCCTGCTGTTAATCGGGTCTACGCCTAGTCTGTACGGCTACGCTCCTGTCGATGGCCAAGGGCTGAGGAGAAACGCAGGCGGGGCGTCGGGCTGGCCCAGAGCGAACCCCTTTGGCGAGGGGGGAGGCAGCCCCGCTCCTCCCCGCCGCCCGAGGCCGAGAGCCGCACACCGACGGTGGAAGTCCGCCTGCCCTGAGCGCTCCTCCCGGTCGCTTCCATCATCGCTTCGGCCTTTTCTTCCCAGCCGAGCCCCGCACGCCGCCAGAGACCCCAGCCGGGGCCGGTTCCGGGGCAGCGCCGTCCCCGCACGGCGCAGAGAACGCACCGCCGGCTCCCCCTCGCCTCAGCGCCACAGCGCCTCAGCCTGCGGGGCCAGCCGCGCGGGCTAACGGCCCCCGGGAGGAGGAGACTGGACCCCCCGCTCCCGCCGTCCCCCCTCGTCCCGACGCAGCAGCGCAGCGGACAGGCGGCAGAGGGGAGGAGGGGCGGCCGCGGCAGCAGGGCCGACGGGGCGGCGGGCGCGGGGAGGGAGCGGGGCTTCACCTCGGGCCGTCTCGGTCGGGTAGAGCTTCTGGGCCTTGCCGAGGAAGCGGAGGGCGCGGTCGCGGTTGCCGGCCTCCAGCGCCTCCCGCGCGATCCCGATGCACTTCTCGGCCTCGTCCCGGTTCCCCTCCATGGGCTTCTCCTTCCGCCGCCTCCGCCCGCCGCAGCGCAGAGAGAAGGGGCCTGAAGCCAGAGCGGAGCCGGGCGGGGCGGAGCGCAGAGGGCAGGAGGGCGGCGGGCGGGGGCTGCCCTCACTCCGCAAGGCTCATCCCGCCACACGGCGCCGCGCCGGCGGTACCCGCAGCCCCTGCGCGGCGCTCAGCCCCGGCAGCCAGCCCGGCCCGCCGCCTGCTTCCGGGGCGCCCCCGCGCATGCGCCGCCGCCGAGGCCCCGGGAGCGCCCCGCCCCGCC
>JANZLQ010000007.1:34060069-34119403 GCA_026212715.1 Elanus axillaris | reverse complement strand
ATCGCGCCTCCCCCCCCCCCCCCAAATGAGGGGGAGTTGGTTTTTGCACCCATCTGTACCAGTTGCATCAAACCATCTGTAGTGGCCAGAGGAGCCCCCAGCTGTTAAAACTCTTGTGTCTCGTTATCCTTTCCAGCTGCTTCTTGTCCCCTTGGCTCATTCTGAGCATGGCATGGTGACAAATCCACATACACGCTGTAGCCCCTATTCACAAGTACCCATAACAATAAATTATGCCCAGATGAAAAAGTGCCCTTGTTCTGTGACAGCCACTGTTACCCGGAGGGGCCTCAGGAATTGTTTCTGACTTGGATGTTGAAATGGGGCTGCTCATACCTGCTCTGCTTCTGCATCCACAAGAGAGGGAGAGTAGCATGCAGGGAGCCTGCATGTGCTTTGGCACATCCCCATGAACATCAGACCCAAGAGTCCAGTGTTGCTTGCACCAAAGCTGCAGAGCTGAAGGATGAGGTATTAGTGGTCTCCTCTGGATCACGCACTATCAGTGTGGTTTCTCTTGGCACAGGGTCACACTGAAAAACATGATCAGCACTTGCCTCCGGTGTTGTTCTCAAAGACTGGCATCTTCCATCCAGGACTGTCTCTGGCCTCTGTCTCCCCATGTAGTAGGGAAGTGTTTTACCTTCTGCAGTGCTGGCGCCATTGGTGAGACACGCCGATTTTCCCTGTGGGGAGGCAAAAGGCCCCTGGTAAATTGTGTGGGCAGGAGGCTCCACATGGGGCTCCTACAGCCTTTTGCTAACCCTGCTTTTCTTTCCCCAGCCAGGGATCTCTGACCCTGCCAAGATGTGGTTGCTCAGATTGCCAGCTCCTCTCACTGGAAGCTAATAGCTAGCTCACTGAACAAAGAAAATCCAATTTGGCATCAAAAAGCAAACAGCCCAATTCTGGTCTCTCATCTTATTTTCCCTGCTGATGCAGTATAGCAGGCTTTTTGCTGATTTATACCTTGGATGCAAGAAGAGTTTCAGACCCAAGGTTATTCTCCTGTCAGGTGTGGACACTGGTGACGTGTCCTCATTGTAATAAGGGATGAAAGGGTTTATGAACCAGCGACATTCACAAAGGGAGCGTTCACATCTATGCTGCGTGATGCTGCGGTCAGTGTTGGGCAGCGGTGGGCTGATGACCCGGTTGCCCAGGGAACGAGGCTCCTTCTGGCAAGCCTCTTTGATGAATTGCTCATAAAAGCCTGATGCTGCCTTATGATTTTTTTTTCTTTTCTTCAAGAGGACCACTAGAAAATGAAATGATTGTAGTTTCCTTTGCTGTAGCAGAGCTTAAAGAGGATATTAACTTGGGAGCTGATCTGCTGTTCGCTGAAGTCAGTGGCACCTTTTTTGCCAGCTTCAGTGGGTGCTGGAACCAGCTCTTTATCAAAGGTGACTTTGATTTTCCGTGGTTGTGTGAGTCTTTCCTCCCATTTCTCTGTGGGGAATAGCTTTGGGAGGCTTCAGAACTCAGATGAAATATTTGCTGTAGCTGGTTCTCAGGTTCTTTTTCTCCTTGCATCGTGACTGCTCCTCTTTTTACAGTTGGCAGCTGTAATCACTGCTGGCCTTCTCCTGCTGTACATCCTGCTGTGCTACGAGGACTTCCATTTCCGCGTGGCTCATGTGTATGCTCACCTGGGGTACCCCAACGCCCAGCACATCCTGGGAGAGAGGTATTTGCAAGGTAACATTTCTCCAAGCTGTGGCTAACTTGCTGCCAGAGTATATACATACAGGTATAAGCCAGAAGCACAAACGTGGCTCTGTGCTATGCAGTGCATCACCACACTGCTGCATTTTGGACACTATATTTTATATCCTAACTATGACTTTGCTACTGTGTCTCACACTTAGGAGCTGGAGTGGAAAAAAATGGGGACATGGCCATGCACTGGTTCAGGTGAGGTGCAAAAAACCAAAACCCAACTCATGCCATGGGAAATTGCCCTCTCCTGGGGAAAGTCTACTGTGATGTGGGAGGAAGAAAAAGAGCCAGCAGTGCTTCTGGGGGGAGAGCCGCGCTGAGCTGTCCTGCGCCGGTGGGAGGGAGGTGCATGGGGCAGCAGCAAGGAGACCAGGAGATCCCGACTTCTTGCTGTGGGTTGGATGTTTTGCTCTGCTTTCCCCACCTGCTATTGCTATTTCATAAATCAGTGGGAGGCAAGTAAGTATCTTGACAGTGAGAGTGCAGAGAGATGCTGGCACTGCTGTACAGCCTTTTGGGAAGGTTAGAGCCGCATGTGGGCAGTGGGAAAAATGCACTGTTGCAGGAGTGGAGAGGGCCAGAAGCTGCTGAGGCAACAGAAAATCAAGTTATGGCAGTGTATTAATTTCCTGCTCTTGGCACACGCTCCCAAGAGGTTTCTGCCGAGGCAGCTGTGCATTTGCTGCGGTACCTGCAGTGGTTACACCTGTGGTGGGAGCCTGGGCTGTGTCCCCTGAAACCCTCCTGCTCCTGCTGAGAAACGGGAAGGATGAGGGATGGGGAAAGTTACTGCGCTGCCCAAAGAGTGAGGGGACGGCAGGTTGGATGTTTCCTCTGTGACTGCTCATGGCGTAGAACAGCACCAAGCTGCAGGAATTTTAGGGCTGAAATAACTGTGCTTGTGAGCAGAGTGGTTGTGCACAAAGAAGGCATCTTTAAGGACATCCCTACTTAGAGAAATGCCGAAGCCTTGGCACCTTTCTGAATAAGGATGTTTGCCAGTTCAGGGCCTGAAAATTTTAAAGGGGTCACATTTCAGGACACTGATTTATACATAACTTCTTCCTTCTTTGCTGTTACCTTACTTTAAAACATTCAAACTCAGGTTTTCTCCTTCTGTACTTTCTCTTACCACTCTCTTTCCTTCTCTCTTCCCCCCTTGTAGGCAGGCTGCCGGGCAGGGCCATCCCCACTCCTCCTTCAACCTGGCGGTGGGTGCACTCAGAAACATGACTGTGGCACTTGAAGAAGGGTAACCTCAGCTATTCCTCTTCCTTTCCATTACAGCTGCATTCCCAGCTCCTCCTGGGGAGGGCGGGAACCTGGTGCTGTAGATACTCCACACATGAAACTACTCTAGTGTTTCTAATGCCCTCTCCTTTTATTGTCAGTAATGCAGCCCTACCTGTGGCAAGAAAACTGAAAAACTCAGTTAGCCCAGTGAGATTTTAAAGATGAGGTGACAGTACCTAAAATGCCTGTGGTCTGATTACATATGTATTTCCGTCTGTGATTTCCCAGTTAAGGCAAGGGACAAGACCCATACTAGTATAGGCAGAGCTACTGAAGTGACATGTGATTTTTCTGCTACAAAGACTTGTCTTTCTTTTTGGGGGAGCCCCCTTTTCTCTCTCCTTCCTGTCCAGTGAGGTCAATGAGAAGTTTCCTGTTGACTGCCCAGAGGTTGGGTTGAAACCATCTAGGATACGTTTCTCTCCCTGATGTGCCTGCGCACACTGCATACCAGCATTCCCAGCAAGGCCCACAGCCAAAGAAAACTTGCCTTGTTCTTTGTACATTTGCTGTGGTGACTCATCCTGGGGCTAAGTGAAGCTAAAACAACTGATGACTTCCCATCACAGTGAAACCTAGTCCTTTTTTTTTGGTATTGAGTTTTGAGTTTTTTACATTTACTCCAAGTCTGAAAATTAAAATTGAGGTTAGAGAAAGCAGTCTTAAGCTAACTGAAACTAAAAAAGCAATGTTTGTGCAAATCCTGTGAGTTAAAGCTAGTGTGTTTCATTTCAATCTCGACTGCATGTTGCATGATTAGGCAGACTCATGTATTGATTGGTGAAAGAAGCATGTATTTCAAGAGCTCCAAATCCATCTTCAGTTCAACTAAGATGAGAAAATCACCAAACCCAAAACATACATGCTCAGACCACAGAGAAAAGCAGAAAGAAAATCATAATCGTCATTTTCTGAATAGCAGAGAGTTAACTTTATAGATGCTTTCAGATCCAGTAGCTGTGGTGCTCTTATAAAAGCCTGGGTAAATAAAATTTAGCTAGGAATGATTCAAACTCCTCCTGGATTTTCTTGATGAAAGTTTTATGTTCTTCAGGGAAGTGGAGAAACTCCTCAGTGTGGCAGCAGCCCATGGGCTCCGAGAAGCTGAGCAACTTTTGGCAAACATTCTCAAAAGCAGAAACCTTCACTGAACGACTGCTGCAACACCGATGCTTGTCCAGCCTTGCCTTCCCCTGCACTTAGCAACCCTGCTTTTTCCTTGCTGACTGTCTAGTCTTTAGGCATTTGAACCATTCATCAGACATTGCATTTGCTCTGCACTGGATCTCCATGCTCAGATCTATGGCAGTGATGTGTTGCTGCTCCTTCTCCTTTTGCTGTCTGGCTCACCACTTCTGAACAGCACTGGAAAGATGGGGTGAAGGAGACAGCCTTCAGGACTGCACTGACAATGGGCACATGAATGTTACGGAAAAAGCACCACCAGTGTTGCACCAACTGATCTGCTAATACTAAGTTAGATCCAAATATTGATCTGGGCTTGATGTAGTGTTGCTTGTGCATTTGTGCTGTGTGTATTTCATGCTCTGCTTATGCATTTCAATAAATGATCATGACTGAGGCTTCATCACTGTAAATCAGCATGACATGCATGCATGATGTCATTTATAATAGAAATGACAGTGATTTAATAGAAAATATAAATAATGCAGTCACTTAATAGCTATCATTCCTTATCAATCTTACCACTGCCATGCCAGTTTTGGGGAAAAGCAATTCAATTTAATGGAAACTAACTTCATTTTCAGGGTGGTCTTAGTTTAAAACTACAGTGGGAGCAATTGCATTTCACGGGAAGTGCACTCATTAAACAAAGATCCGCAGTGTTTTGCTAGCAATAAAATTGTTTCCCAGGGTTGCCTTTGTTGGTGTGCAATCCTTCTTTTCCTAGTGTGATTATCCATCTTTCTTGTTGCATTACACGAGGTCCTGTGCTCCCCCCAGCTGCCTAAGGCCACACTAGCTAGCCCGAGACCGGGGGGCTGCCACTAAGGGAGCAGATGGACAGCAAATCTATGGCAGAGGCCAGGCTTTGGTTTCCAAGAACAGCTTTTGGGCCGTAACTCATAGACAAAGGCATGAAGAATTTTGTCCAGGCTCCTGTTTGCCCATCCCCTCTTGAGTGTGAGCCTCAGTATCTTTCTAGGGTGATGCTGGCAACACCCAGGATGCATCCCACAGGCACAATATGCTGGCACCCAGCGCAGCGAGGGCTGGCAGGGGCCGGTGGCCACACATTAAGCAATGAATAGCCAGGCTTTGCCTCTGCTCCACCTGGTTGTCCCCAGGCTGGGCTCCTCAGGGCCAGCTCTGCATTTTGCTCCCAAGAGGAGAGGATAGAGCAGAGGAGACCTGGGACCTGGCCATCCTTCTGCCTCCCCCAGCTCGCCCCCGGCAGCACCTCCTGCAGACCAACGCTGTCTGTTTGCAGTGCAGCTGCCTGCTCCCCCCACTCGATTTTCTCCTTTCCCTTTCCCTTCTGCACTCTCTCCCACGCATCCCTTTATTAAATCTGGTACCACAAAACTCGCAGCAGAGCAGAGCACCAGGCAAGTTTCTCTCTTCCCTCCCTCTCAAGCAGAAAAGCAAGACAACGTTTGCCAACTCAAAAAGGAGCTTATTTCCATGGCCTCTGCTGTGGCTGAGTATTGGGGCCCTGAGCCAGGACCCTTCAAAGGCAGGGGAATATTTCCCTTGACGTGAGGCTAGTGCTGCATCATGTCCCATGCATGCTTTTTTTTCTCATACAGTAAACATGCATGAGCTGTAGCTCCTGATGTGGAAACTAGACCTATGCTATATGTCTTGTATCTAGAGAAATGCACCAGTTAAGTGCCCCAGGCATCCTTTTCAGGCCTGTGGTACCCTCCTTTTTGTGTCTGTGAGTGGGAAAAACCTTGTATTTGTCCCTGCAAAACAGCATTCACTAGGCGAATGGCATGAGAAGCTGTGTCAAAAGCCGTGCTGAAACCCACACCTGTAATGTCTCCTGCCTTTTCTCTACCCTCAAAGTCATCGTCCTTGTGTTTTCTCTAACCACAGCAGCCAATGTCAGAGGGGCATTCAGGCATGGTCGGGTAGAGCTGTGCCTCACTGTACGCCTCTACCAACTGGTGATGGCCAAATTCACACCCCTTTCCTATTGCCACTGGGTTCAGGAGGATGCTGTTAGCTGCCCAGGTTTGGCGTTATGGCACTATGTCAGTGAGCACCAGGCATACTAACCTAGGGATTTGAATAATGAATATGCTGAGGGTCCAGTTGGCAGGGTCACTGTATTTTACAAGACTTAAGAACTCAGCTTTTCTGTCCCCCAGTCAAAGCAAGTGAGCAGGTTTTTGTGTGCTGATCAATTTTCCCACCTGAACTGTGTCATTGCCCAGCACCAAAATGGGCATTAACACCGACCATGAGACACTGCAGCTACCGGGTGACGTCAGCCTCGAGGTTCACTTTGCCTTCACTTTGGTAGCAAGGTGTAATACCAGTGTGGTACTCATTTGCTGGTTCTTCGGTTTACTTTTTCAAAAAATTGTTTTGGAATATGACATTTTTTCCTTTATCTCAGCTGTAGTTTCCTTACTGATGCACATGGTCTCGTACAATGGTCAAGTGAATTATCATCCAGTGCTTTCCAAGTGGCCTCTTTTTTAATAAGGAGTAGTAAGAGCTGGACAATAAATTATGAGCAACCTTGCATACATTTCAGCAGAAAAAAATAACTGTTGATCTTAATAAAGCTGGTTATGAAATAGCAGCAGGAGGAGGCTATTGCAACTCAATGCGGTGCCAAGACTTCACCAAGAAAAGATGTTCACTGGTTTCGTGCAATTTGCAGAATTAGTGCTTGCATTTTTACCCTCGCACCACCTCCCCTGAGGCACGAACTTCTCCCACCCTGATTGCTGTCTGTACGATTTTCCCCTGGATTTTCTTTCAGTCCAATCCCAAAACCCACAGTTTTGCAGTTGATGACCGAGGTTGCACGCATTCGCATTCTTCCTACCTTTTCCTCCACCAACCTGCCTCGCCGGGGCTGTGCTGGCTCCCGGTGGGTGCAGATACCCTGTCCCCCCCCCAGGGAACAGCCTCCAGTCCCAGGGTGCTTGTCCTGCATGACGCTGGCTGGACCTCCCCAGCAGCTGCCAGCCCTCTCCTTGGCACTGCCTGTACACAGGCAATTAGAAGGATTTTCTTTCCCAAAACACAGCTCTAATTATAATCTAATTCAGCTTATTTGAAGTACATTTTGGTAGCATTTCCATTATGCAAATATCAATTTATTATCCTCACATTATGTTTTGACTACAGTTGTGTTGCTAATTAGACACAATTTAACTGCTTTAAAAAAACCCCATCCTATCCCCTCCATGCACCCTTACTTCCCTGCAAACCACACAGAACAGACATTTAGCACGGAGTCAGTGATGAAAACCTGCAGTTATCAGCTCCATTTCCATCACTCTAATTGACTTTCATTATGTTAGAAGCCACTTAGAAAGCATGGATTTTCCCAATATACTTGGGTTTGGGGATGGAGGCGTGAAAGAGAGGAGGGCGACTTACTCTAACTGCATTTCTAACGTTTTTCTCCCAAACTTTTGAGTGGGTTTGGTGTGGCTGCCTGCTCCCTCTAACTGACCATTGCTTTTGCCTTTGGCCGTGGGGGAAAAATTATGATAGTAATGCTGGTCTGGGAAAGGTGACATATTTCTGCGATAACAGGGAAGAAATCTGACCCTAGGGATTTGGGATAAAAAAACCCTAAACCAGGCTGTGGCAGAGGTATTTGCGTGTCCTGCTTGGCCCCATCAGCAGAGGCACAGGAATCTGGGGCAAAACCCCAAGAAAGCAGCAATTCCCATCTGCCCTGGCTGAGCACAACGTGGGGGACTGTAGGTTTTGGTCATGGAGGCTGTCCAGCTGGGTGTGGACCTTCGAAGGTGGGTAGTGGAGGGTTTTTTGGGGGGGAGGAGAAGCGAGGCAGCAATGGGGAGGTGTGTGGGAATAGAGACTAGGCCGTGGAAGTTTATGGAGGGCTGAGCACCTGCCAATCTGTCACTGATGTCCTTAAAAATCCCCACAGGGTTATTCCTCCTAGCTCTTTTCACAGCAATCGTGACTTCTAACTCCTTTTCTTCTCAGACTTTCCTTTTGGGCATGTTAGACATGTCTGTTACCACAGCTCAGGCCAAGAAGGGATCCTACTTGGGTAGCACAAAGGTTTCTGCCTCCCAAAGCATCTCCAGGGGTATCCCCGTTTGATGCGTCTGGCATGTTTTCAGACTGTAGAAACGTTGTCTTACCGAACATTTCAAGGAGCTCTCAGATCTTCCCAGAAAGATGACTTTTGGCAGGGGGAAGGGAGTATTATTGCCTGTAATAAAAGCCCATCGGAATGATCAAACCTATAGATGGCTGAAGAAACTGTGCAGCTCTGGCTTTGAAGCATGTGCTTCAGCAGCAGCTGAACATTAGGGGTCCCCAGTGGACTTTCAAAAGCTTTGTAGGGAGGGGGAAAAAAAAAAAAAGACCGAAGCCTTCCTGAATTTCTCTACAATATAAATCCCAATACCCCACCCACCTACCAGGCGAGCTCTGTTGATACCAGGGGCGAAACTACAGCATTAATGCTCTGACGTAAAGTGAAGACAGCAGCCACCGCGGTGTGCCTACAGAAACCCAGGGCTCTCGGGGAGGGCCTCTTCTTCCTGCCCAAAGTCAAGCTTCAGAGCTTTCTGCTTTGTTTTGTTCTTAATTGCAAGTCCAATTGCAGTGCAAAGGTTTTTTTTTTTTTTGTTTTGCTGCTTTTTTTCCCCTCCTTTTAATTTATTTTCCTCAGGAGACATTAGCTTTCATCCGTGGAGCAAATTCTGTGTTCCGTGTTCCTGTAATAGAGACTTAATGGCCATGGGCAGGCGTGGGGGAAGGTCTGCCATGGCACTGCCACACTGCCCCAAACCTCCTCTGGCTGGTGAGGAGCCGGGCTTTTCCCATGGGAGAGGAGCCGGCGGTGCAATCAGGCAGCTCGTTTGCACTTGTTGCATCCATCAGATGTCTTAACTCTGGCTGTCCCCCCATCCTGGTCTCTTGCCCCGCGAAATGCTGTGGGTCCTTCACCTGCACTGTGATGGGAGCATGGCTCGACCTCCAGGTCGTTGCCACGTGAAGGAGAGGTGGGCGCAAGGAGAGGCCAAGTGTTGGTGGCCATGTCTGGACGGGAGATAGGGAGGCTTTTCCCAGTCCAGCTTGGCACTGGTGGTATTGGGGATGGTGCTCCCTCTTTCCTTATCGCTTCCAGGGGCAGCACATTGCCAAGCCCCAGAAGATCTCACCTTTGCCTGAGGCTGTTGGGTGCCAGAGGAAGCATGGGGTGGAAAGGACTGTTGTGGTTTAATCCCAGCCAGCAACTAATATCATACAGTTTAATTCTGGCTATTCTCACCTAAAATCAAATCTCCTTGAGGCACACATTGGACTTCCCCATCTTTTCACATCACCCACCAAGTGCACCAGGTCCTTGGGCAAAAGCAATCCCACAAATGGGGGTTTACCTTTGCCCCAGGCAGGAGTAACCCAGACTGTCTTCCCCAACATATTTCTTATGTGCACTACAGGGACTTTATCTCCTTCTACAGTATGTAAAAGTTCTGACTGGGCAGGGCTACCCCAACTGGCAGATCCTCTGGTGTTTACTAACCAAATAGCTTTTGCTAAATTTGTATCCCAATGTTTGAAGGTTCCACCCCCTCCCCATTGCTCTCAATGTGGTCTTTAACAGTCCATTGTATCATTCAATACAATGTGGGCTTTGGCCGACAGGAGGGAGATATTGACCCAGGCAGGGCTCATGCAAACACTGGGCAATCACAGAGCATGGCACGCAGATGCCCCAAGATCAAGGTCATTTTGTGGAGAGCACAGGGCATGCAAAAGGGCTCTGCTTCTTGGGAACCCTGCTTAAAGCCCTTGGGTATGGCATTGGTGTGACTGTGGCCACTGGGAGGGGAGGAGATTGTACCTGCAGCCCAGACAACTTCCAAGAAAGCCATTTTGTTACATATTCCACTACTGAATAGCAGTACTTTAAATAACCCAGAAAGGGAAGACACAGTGGATTTGTCTTCCTGAGGCTGAGTGTTTTGATACAAGTGTCCAACAAGAGCGTCACAGCACTCTAAAGGGCTGTCATTTCAGTGTCCCACAGCTGACAGCTCTGTAATTCATCTCTCAGACATTATTGTATGTGATAACCCACATCACTTCCCATCATAGATTAAAAAGGGACAAATACTATAGTATTGTCTCTTTAGTGCATTAAGAATTTCTTAATGCAAGACAGATGCAAGAGGAGCATTGCATTTCTGCTTGGTCAGTGTACTATGTGGGGCGTTTTCTGGCAGCTGCTTCCAGCAGGATTTAGGACCTTTTGCAAATACCATCTCTGCCATGCAATATATACTGCTGGAACAGGGCTTAGCAACCCCACCTTTCCATTTGCAAACCCATTTTTTAACAGGGAAAGTGGCAAAGCCCTGAAACTACTGAAGGTTATCTGAAGGCTGGATGGCATCATATTAATTGCAGGTGGGTATCAGCCCTCACGGCCTCCCTGGGGACGATCCCTCGGCACAAGGCTGAGTGGTGCCGTGGTGCAGGGGACACTGCGGCTCACAAGGGCCAGCAGCGCGGCGTTAGCCCCAGCGCAGCATTGCATCCCTGCAACACAAGCCCAGCCTTACGGGGAGGCACCAATGTCTGTCTGGCCTTACACCCTGGCCCCGATGTACAGGGAAGAAAACCAGTGTGATGCAAAAACCAGGCTGCATGGAGATCCCCATCATAAAACAAAATCTAAATATTTTCAGGTTGTGTCAGTGTCCCTGATGCTATCAAGGTGCTTCTGCGGCAAGTTTTCTTCTGCCCCCCCCCACAACAGCAGGTTACCAGCTATTCCTCAGGATGGTCGATGCCTTCCCATATACCCTCATGTGCAGTGCAGAGCCCACCAGCTCTGAGAGCCAAACTGTCTATATTGAATTAGGCTGCAGTTCTGCCTCGCCAGAAGAAAGATGTGGATCCACATCTGGGGGACAGAATTTGTCACCAGACAGTAAAATAAATGATGGATATTAACACCAAATGCAGTCATCCTTGGGGTATTCCCAAAAGCAGTAAAACATCTGTGATTCCCTGGCTCTGTGAACTTTATCACTATTGGATATGTCGGTACATACTCCTGAGCATTCAAAGCCAAAACCTGTTTGGGAAATGGCTTAAGTGCAGGCAGAATAAGTGTCTTCCAGTGCTACATATCCTAACCGGGACTTACTGATAACCTGAAAATACAACATCATCCAGCTTGAAGTTTTGAACCTGCAACCACATTTTCAAACCCATTTCTGAACAGCTGCTTCCCTCAGCCACAAGCCAGGGATCAGGGTGCCCTTGCTAGCTGTGAGCTTTACCTCGTCCCAGTAAACAAGGATTCGCTACTTTTTTTTTCCATGCTTGAGGCATCGGGAAGGAAAGGCATGACACCTTCCCACCCAAGCCTCCCTTAGCTCTGTGGGTAATTGCCATCTGTTTTCCAGTTTGCTCATGATTAGGCAGCGAAATCGGATAAAAACCTGCTGCATGCTGCACAAACTGGATGGAAAACACTTACCTGTGACAGGTCACTAATATTAATCTGCTGTGACCTACTGCCTCCTTTCTAGGAGGAGGTGAACAGTGGACCCCCCAATTCACCCTTCTGTGCTCGGGCGGGGGGGGGGCGAGCAATTGCCTTGGGAATAAATAGGCTGCAGCACAGGAAAAAGTTCCAAAGGAGGATTTTCAGGAGGTTTTTAGGAAATCCTCATCGCTTTCAGGAAAGCCTGAGTCCAGACCCGCTCCGGGAGATTTCTGTGGCTCGCTTCGGCACATGCTGCAGCAGAGTGTCAAGGAAGATGGACAACTGTGGCAGGGAAATCTTAGGGATAGCCATAGCTTAGAACAGTGATGAACAGCAGTTCATACAGTCAGCAGCCCCCCTTAAAAACAGGTGATGCTAGCACCTATTTTGCCATCAGCTGCCATCCAAATATCCATACATTCCTGCCCAGAGGTGGTGATCCAGCCTCAAAGCTGCCAAGCAGGTGAGATGGGTAGGAGGGAATGGGAGGAGGTGGAGGGAGCTCTGGCAGGAGCTGTGCAATGGAAGCAGACCTGCAGCCCCAGCTGCAGCACGGGACTGCAGTCCTTCACCTGGCTATATTTGCGGAAGAGCTGGGGGTGGCTCAGTCACAAAAACCTAAGGGAAAAATTTGGCAGGCCACAAAGGAGGGACCCAAGCGAGATATTAGATGCAGGAGCAAGGCAAAAATCAGATGCTGAAGAAGGGGATGCATTTCAGCCATAGCGGTGACTTCCCAAGAGTGACATGCCATCAAGGTTTTCTGTAAGATGATCTCTATATTTATAAGCTACAAAGCTCTGAGTGTTGTAGTGACACTATCAGTATAAAGATGCTACCCTAAATTTTTGGCTGTTTTCATCAGTGTTAATTTTCCATACATCAGTCAATCAGAAATTATTATGTAAAACAGGATCACATCCCTGTAGTGGCTTCTAATTCCTGTGAAAATTTCCCCAATTATCCAAAACCATAATCTGGAAAATATTCCATTCACATACAAGTCACTACCCAAATACATGTGATCCTGCTCCTGGTCCTCCACCAAAATGTAGTCAAAGCTCCACTGACTTCATAGGTCAAGGAAGAACCAAGGAGATGCAATGTGCACCATATTAAGAGGTGACGTGCAACATGGGAAATGTCTCATAGATTGATCCAAACATGTCTCTGTCCCACTTTTCAGGGAACTATGTCAGTATTTTGTGGAATATAAATGTAAATCCTTACAGAAAGCCATGATCCTTACTGTTTTTCTGCCTTAAGCCTAACAAAGAAAAGAGGCAGGAGCAGCTATGAAAGTAAGAGACCCTATGATATCCATGCAGCAGCAAGACATGACTGTAAAGCAAGGCCACACCATGTCCTGTAGCCAGAGCCTCCATTTTATGGTGCAAGATGCCATGGAGCTGGAACAGAGGCAGAACCACAAGCATGAAAAGTAAAAGCAATATAAAACATGACAGCCATGAGAAGCAAGCTGCTTCCTGCATCGTATCAATCATTGCTTTGGCAAGATGGCTCCAAGCAAGAAAGCACGTTATCAGTAATGGAACAGAAGATAAATGATGTTTGTAATACCTCATTGCACCGAGGGTTAACAGCATAGTAAAATATCAATGTGGCGTTATTACCTCCAAGACATAACCGCATGTTATATTGCATGGCACCTGCTGAGGATTAAGCATCTCAATAAAGTCATTCCCCGACACAAAGTCACTACAGCAGTCATTACCGACCGTGCCACCTAAAAGCGGCACGAAATACGGCATGCTGAAGCAGCAGTGCTGGGGCTGCGGCTGGCCCGGAGGGGAAGACTTTCTCCACCTGCAGCACCGGGCTCCTCTCTGCAAGGAGCTTTTATTTTCCTTGAGTTGCCCCAACAGCTCAAGACTAGAGTCCACGGCACTTTATAAAGCTGCAAGACAAAATAAAAATCCATCCTCAGGGGATGGTGTTATAATCTATTAAGCCAGACAGTGCCATGTATGGGGTGAGGGGCCAGCAGTGCTAGTCTTAAATAGTGAGGCAGCGGCTTGCAGGGAAGGACCTGATGGCATTTGGGGTGCTTGAAGCCAGTCGCCCTGTTGCAGATAAGCCGTAGGGACTGGCTGGGCAGCAGTCCCTCCAAACTCACCAAAAATCCGAGCCAGCTGCACAGGGGACAACAGCAAACAAAGAGATGATACTTTATTCATCTTTCTGGACATGGTACCTGCCACATAATACATCAAGTGTTTTGACCAAGAGTAATGCAGCAATATGGAGCCTAGGACTGACCAGATCCTGTTTTAAAGAAGTTAATCTCCTCCACTGAGCCTGGATAACTCTGCCAAGGGCAGATGATGCTTTAGCTCAGGGGCCTTAGAAATAACAGGTCCAGTTCTTCCAGGTTTCAGCATTTTTTCTTTCCGTGCCTAGGGTTTGCTGAACAAAACAAGCCATGTACAAAGCACACAGCTCATCCCAGGGAACACTGCAGCTGAGCCGTACTTGGCTGAGCGCCGGCTGTGATGAAGAGATATTTAATTTATTTTAAGACAGAAGACAAATGTGAGAACCAGAATAGCTCTGAGTGCTGTCTGTGTACTCACAGGTCACTGCTGGCCCACCATCCTTGCAGGTACACTCCAGGCTCCAGCACTGGCTGGATCTGCTACGGAACTTCTTGCAAATCTGGTTTTCCTTTCCCAAAATCACAGTCTGTCATCCAGACATCAGCAAGAGGCAGTGGTTATGCACATCAGCAATCACATCAGCTATGTCGATGGAGTAAACTGCTGAATTCACTGCCTGCATGTGCATCACATGCATGCAGGCAGATACATGCACATGTTGCTTGAAGTTTCACCTGGACACGCTTGTTTTCCCTGGTGAAGAGTGAATTCTGTGAAAAACCTCGGGTTCCCATTACTGCCCCATATGAGCTGATGGAAATGGAGCACCAGGGACCTGCAAAATCCAGACTGTGTGGGAAACGATCCCTGCTCTCTCTGCTGCTGCCTATATCTCTGAGTTTGTTGTATGCCTTTAAGGAGGACAGCTTCAAGCTTTTCCAGTTGATCATCTTCCCTGGTAGCCTCATCCATGGAGGCAATCCCAGTCCTGCCCTGCCAGTCATATTTGCACTGCCAACCATAGAGATGACTTTCCAAAGAGGTTGCTTATAAGTTATGTAGACCCAACGTTGCATCTTAGCAGTGTAAAGATATGAACAACCATATTTCTCATACTCTGAGGTTTATATCAATCCTTTTGGAAGAATGCTGTGAGGTGGAGGAGCTGCTAGGTTGAGACCCAGAGAACGCCCTGGGCATAGGGAGAAGGAAACAAGACCTTCAGCAAGGAAAAAAGTAAACTGTAGCTCTTTTTCCACATCCTTACTATGCTTGCCTTCAATAGAGGGTTAATAAGAGACATCGAAACATAGCCATATTATAGCCCAAAATAAGTCCAGGAAGGGAATTAAGTTGTCCCTTAGGAACAGGCAAATGCCTGGGTGCTGTTTGAAGACTAGAGGGAAAATTATCCTCCATAGCTGGGGTACAGCAGTGGGCAGCCACAGTGGGAAGAAGGGGACCCCCCTTCTTCCTGCTGTGGCCACCCAGGGAAGGATAGGTAGATTTTTAGAGAAGAACCTCTCAGAGGTGGCAAATGTTTTCTTAACATTCAGAAAAAAATAGGTGAATTGGGATGGCAGCCTCCACCTTTCGCTACTGCACAGCCAATACTTCTACTCCCTGTAAAGCAACCATTTAATTAGGGAGTCAGCTCAACAAAATTAGAATAAACACTGCCAGAGCTTAATGCTGACCAGATCCCTTTTACTGCCAATTTTCCTCTGAAATGAATAGCCGGCCATCACATTCTCCACCATGGCTGGCTCTTGCCTGGCTCTTCTCCATTAGCCGCTCGCATCAGCATGGCTGACTGCCTTAAAAATAGCAAAATTAGCCAATTTTCTCCCTCTCCCATATGACCCATCCAGCACAACGCTGTTTGATCCTCATTTGTTTCCCAAAATGCCTGCGTGGTGGTGGTGAAATTATCACCAACAGGATTTTTATGAAATACTTCAAGCAAAATGTCAGTGGCTTTGCTCAAGCTCTGATAAATACCTGCTTAAGATGAACTGAATCCATCAGGTTTTGCCCCAAAGTCCCAATTCAGCAACACATTTAAGTCCATGCTTAAATTATTTTCTATTAAATTATTTTATAAAGCGGGATGAACAACTGAGTCAGAGCCTTGGGTCTCTGGCACATTCAGCAGTTTGCAGGCCATTTGCCCAAAGCTTGTTCACAAAACAGCAGTAACAACAGTAATATAACTTACTTTTTCAGAGGTGTGGGGGGGAAACCCAGGCGCACACATTTTCCTTCTTACATGAGGTGGGAACCTGAGCAGTAAGTAGTTTCTTGAAGCCATTTGCAAGATATCTTTTAGGATTTATTTTTTTCTATGTATAATGGCTGAACACCTGTGGAAAGAAAAGCCTCTTGCAGATGCTCCAGCATTTAGAAAAAGCTAACTAAAAGGTATTCCCATCACTCAAAGGATGAGTGCTCGGCTTAGGGGAAGTGCAGAGGGGTGAAGGACAGGCTCTACGGCCACCAAAGACTGGCACAGCATCGTCAGTGCTGGCGGAGTTGGCCCAGCTGGTCCTTTCCCGACCACCTTTACATGTGGCTGTATGATGGGAACAAGTTTTGTGAACAAAACCCACGTTCACAACCTGTCAGGCATGCAGTCGAGTGCTCTTTAAGTCTCATTTAATAGCTAATAAAATTCAAACCGAAGAGCAGCTTCCTGTTGGTTAAGTAAATACGGAGCCGCTGAAATGTATTTGCATGCAAACTTTGCTGGTGCATTGACAAGTTGTCACTCAGACACGAGTACAAAGATCCCACAGATCCCTGGGTTTCTAGCCCGTGTATAATGGTAGCACCTGCCTTTGCTATCCTTACATTCACTTGTAGAAATGGCTTGCCTGAAAGTTGGCCAGTACTCAGCTACCCAGCAATATCAGCCCATCACTACCTTATAAACGGGTAGCTCAGATGGCACAAAATTTCTTTTCAGATATTTCTTCCATCTTCATCTTGGCTCCTGAGCATGGAAATTTTGTATATCTCTCTCTATAGTGCTCTAGCACTCAGATCACCTGGCCAAATAGCAGGAGCACACCACAGCAGATGAGCGGAGCTAAATCCATCCACCGCGGCATTTGGCGTAATGCCTGCTGGAAACTCCTTTCAAAGCTTTCTCGATCTAACTTGCTGAGTCAAAACAACCATGGCAAATACCCCCCACCTCCCCGCCATGGTGCTAATGCTAAACAGGACCAGTCCTCACAAGCGGCGGGTCTGAGCCGTGATTTGCTCCAGGAAGGCCTGGGGACTTTGGGAGCTGCCCTGATTCAACCAGATGACATAACGTAGTCCCAGTGAGCTTTAAACATCTTAAAACCAGCAGAGACACATAAGCACCAGAGATCACCAGTACATCCACCAGCATCCTGTTGCTCCTCCTAGATAACAAAAAGGGCAGTTTTCAACATAACGGGAGCCTAGCGTGAAGCCAGGGCGGCAGCAGCATTCATGAATGAGATACACTTCCTATATCATATTACAGAAACCATTATTATATTTCCTAGTTCCCAGCTCCGTACGCCCTCCTGCATCCCTGCGTGTGCCTGACCTCCCTGCTCCAGGAGGCCAGGCAGGCTGCACAGCAGCCACCGGTGCCTTGGCCCTTGCGACGGGAGACTCACCCAGTTTTCTGTTTGCAGCCCCATGGCAAAACATGTCCAGCTTTTTCTTCTTGGTGCAGGAAAACACACTCCTGAAGGGTTTCTCTACCCTTTCCCTCCGCATTTGTTCAGCAAAGAGGCAGAGGGTACTTGTGTTGGTGAGAGCAGGAGGAAGCAGATTCAGGCAGAGGGGAAGGCAGCAGGAGACCGTAAATTTTCTAAGCCTCAGCAGAAGAATCACTAAGGTGATTACAGTAACGCTTCCCATCACTAAATGCAACAGCACATCTGCGAAGTAGGAAGAGTCTTTTGACTATCTACCTTTGAATAAAAGGTGCTGCTGCAAGAGGCCTGTGCTTGTGACTGCTCCCTAAAACAACCAGCCTGAATGTGTAATTAAAATTGCAGTGTCGCAGGGTACTGGCTTTCCCCAATGAGAATTTTATCAGCTAAAGAAACACAAGGCCACCAAAGATCCATCCAGGATCCCTGGTGCAAAGCCTTCCTTTGAAAAAGGATGAGCAAGTTAAAGATGCGTTAATGCCCGCAGCCATAAAGACAGTGCCTGGCTGCCCACAGCCCAGGCTTTCCAGCAGCAGAAATCTGGGCTGTGGCTGTAAAGCTGATACAGCAACTGCCGAAACTGCGCAGAGGCTTTGGGTGCAGGCAGAAGAGAGGGTACCGAAACATGTTGCGCCCGCCACTGCTGCTGCTCCCAACCCTAAACCCACCAGCCCCTGCCGATGAGTCGTATCCTTGCGTGACCTTGATGGGTTTTGCCATGCAACCTCTCAGCCTTGCAGAAGTTGCTTGCAAACCTTGGCAGCCCTCTCTGCTGAAAGCCAGCCCTCTGCTTCACATTCCTGCCCTGCTGCCTGGGGAAGTGTGAGCTGGGGCATGGCTGTGGCTTGGCCCTGCTGATACTGCTGTCCTGCTTTGGGGTTGGTGGGGTTTTTTTGCTTTGGACATACGCAGGCAAGAAAACATTTAACCTAAAGTAGATACCAAGGGAAAGTTTCTTTATGACTGTAAGCCTAAGGTAGTGATGAGGAGGAAGGGGAAGAGAGGTGCACGCTGTGGTTTTATTACACACACACGTCCTGTTGAAGTCATGTTAGTTAGACGGTACCTAAAACCCTGTGAAGTAACATCAAACTTTCTGTTTTCTCACATTAGGTTGCTGACCCACAGATGGGGCTAAGACCTTTTAGGAATGAAAGAGTACAATGGCCTCTCGAGTGGTATTTACAGATGAGGGAAAGAGAAAAGCCTTTGGTGCCCACCCCTGCCTGAAGCTCAGTGGAAACTCGGGCAGGCAACCTGATGTCGGGGGGACAGCGAGCTTGCCTTGCATGCTTCATGGGGAGAAATCTCCCCCATGGTATGGCTGCCTCTTTCCATCTCAGCCAGACCCAATACACCCACTTATCCCTCTTCCTCTCCCCCATACAAGTCAGGATGTCAAGCAGCACATACAAATCCCTCCTTACACTCTTCTGTCTTCCTCAAAAGTAGTTCTTGAGGAGTTTCTTTTCATCCTTATCCCACTTTCAAGCCTAGATAACCAGTGCCTGATTTGCACTTGACATGTTTAAAGAATTACCACTACCTGTAGGATGGAGGAGCGCAGCAGCCAGTATTCCAGGTGTCCGATTCACTTGTTGGAGATGCAGCAGCCTTCACAGTGTCCCAGTGAGCCACGAGGCTACAGCACAGAAAACCCTTGCCATCAGCGACGTAATTATTATTTCTTGTGCACATTGGACTGAGCTCCAGAAAATCTTCTTTCACATTCATGATCCTCTTGAGTGAGGTGGCAGGAGGAAAGAAAAAAATAAAAAAATGGATCCTACCAGCCTGGGGTCCCCACAGACTGGCATGGCAGCTTGAATGGTGGGAGCAGCAGGGAGGTGCAAGGGGGATGCCCCCAATCTGTGTGAGCATCCCCTCACCCATGCCACTTCCACCGTGAGGCTTGTGTAGAAAAGGTTAATGGGAGATGGGCACCAGCAGTAAGAGCTGCTGGCCCCATGCCTGCCTGTGGGGCTGCATGCTTGGAGGTCTTGAGTGCATCCCAGGAGCATCTGGATCCAAAGTCGCCTTGGAAAGCCAGGGTGAAGGACTTGCAACTTACTAAATTTGGCTTTTCTTTTCGAAAAGCTGCTGGGATTTCTATTCCCCCCACCCCCTGCCCATGCACGAGCAAGAATACTGTCTGTGTTGGAGCCAGAAGGAAGGATGCAGCATCGCAGCTGGTGGTGCAGTGCAGTGCAGTCACTTCCAGTGGGTATGGTACCTGACACCTTCTTTTCCTCTCAGGATCTCTGCCTCCTTTGGTTCGTGGGGTGGCCTTACAGGGATGGTAGACTAAACCTGCCCAGGGGAACTGCAGATGGCTGTTCTGATTGTTTAGGTATGCACCTTTCAGTGCAAATAGTCTGTTCACACGCAACATCGGTTGAAGGCATCATCAACCGACACATCCACACCTCCTTTCTCACCCACGAGTACCTCTGGTTGAAGGACCTTTGCTAGGAGGCAGGGACCTTGCTGATGTTGCACTTCATTACTCGGATCTCCTGACCACCTCTTTCGGCCTGCTTTTCCTTTCCCCCAACCCCATTAACCAGCCCGCTGGCACGCCTAGGAGAAGTCTCCAGAAAGTCATGGCACGGCAGGATGTCGCTTTGAGAAGCAAAGGCAGTGTGGAGCCCCGGCCCCTTGAGCTGCTCCACTAGCAGATTGCAGTGTAGGTGCTCCTGCACTGGGGAGCTCTTTAAAAACATTAACTTAGCTTCAGAGTGATGGGTAGAGGATGAGCCCAGTGGATGTTGGAGCTCCAGGAGGGTTTTTCTGTGCTTGATGTTTTGTTTGCTGGAGGAGAGATGATGGATTGGTCCTCCCTTGGCAATGTGCTGTTTCAGTCTTGTGAGCAAATCCCTTTTGTTTCCTTCTTTCTGATGCCCCATTGGCAAGGACCATCATGTCCTACTCTTTCCAGAGGATGAGGAAATTAATTCAGGCTGAGGAAGTAGAAAGAGGGCTGCCTCATCCTGGTAGCCAGCTCAGGTGGTGGGATTTGTTTCTCACTTCACAATGTGAAGGTGCATCATTCTGGTTTCTGCTCTCCAGTACTGGGCATGCTAATGTACTTCAAACTGAAGTAGGCTGCTCCAAGCTTAGCATCAGTCTGATTGTTGTAGCCTCTGCAATCTCGAGTAATTATAATTTCCAAGGGCTCCTCAGAGCTCGGTGCGAGGACCGCTGAAACCGTGGTACTAGATAGCAGTCCCCCCTCCTCCCCCGCAAACCCTCTCTGATGGGCTCTTGTGTTTCTGAGCCTGAGGCCTGTGGGGAGAGCAGGGAGGAGGTCGGTTCCCAATACCTTGGCAGGGCAAAGAGATTTGTTATCCTTTGCTCTGTTTTGAGGCTGCAGCACTAAGGCATTGATTTGTCCTGCTTGTTGCAGCACATCTCAACTCCACTGTTCATGGAGCAGCTCATTAAGGGAGGAGTTGTGGTCCCCCTGGCTTGGACTATGATGCACGTCCTTGGTGGTAAGCAGGATTTCACACTGCAGACACCCTGTGTTGAAAACCAAAAATGTAGTCTTTATTCTCAGCAGAGACAAGCTTGTTTCTTGTATCTAAGGGTAGGGCTATGCCAGCAAGCAGCTGCCATTGTGAAACTAGAAAGATGAGGGTGGCAGAGGAGGCTAACAACACAAGGCAGTGCAGGAGATCCAACCTCTGCAAGTGATACCACACTTGAAGACACTGCTTGACATTAAAGCCATCACAAGTGTAAAACCTACTTGCACTTGGAGGGGGAATAGGACATTTTCCCCATAGCTTGAACCGCAGCTCAGCTGCGACTCCCAGCAGCTCAAAAAAAAGAGGGGGGGGATTGCCAGATAGTTCAAAAACTGAAGAGAGGGGGAAAAAAAGCAGGCACCAGCATGGGTTTTGGGGACTGAACCATTAGCTTGAACTGCCAGAGAAGAACAGACAAACCCCTGGGGATGCCCAAAGCTGAGGGATGGATGCCCAGGGCAAAGCTATTTTTTAGCCATATATTAATTCCCCTGCTTCAGGAGCTCCCTTGCACTTAGTCCTGTCCCTGAGCTGCACTGGGGCAAGCTGCAGAGTCGGGAAACCCACCCTGAGGTCACCCCTCTGATGTTACCCCCCAACGCTGGGTCCCTCCATGCCTGGGAAGCACCACAGCAGGGGCCTGCAGAGCCCTCCCGCTGCCAGCATCCTCGCTTGCCCCCGGCACAGCACGCTGGAGCTAACTCGCCTCCGAAGCGCCCTTTATTGAGCTGCGCTTCAGCTGATTAAACTCATTATTACTCCAGGCTTAATGAAGTCATTCGCCACTTGACTTTATTATAGCCATTATTAAGTATTTACCTTCTCTAGGTGGCAAGAGGTTCACCTGGAAAGCCCACGGCATTAGCCTGTGTGAAGGGAAGGCTGTAGCTGGGTGCTGAGAGCATCCTTGTGCCAGCCCCAAAGTCAGGCAGGGGCTGTGCCTGACCTGGGGGCTGGGGCTTTTACAGGGTCCTTTCCCAAAAGCCTTCAGCCAGCTCAATGAATTACAATTCCTCCTCCACTGAGAGCCATTCGGGTGGATAGGTGGCTGGAACAGTTCCGAAAGAATAAAAATTATTAGTCGGTGGCTCATTAATCTAACATTACTGCTCATCTGGAGCACGGTATTCTGCTCCTCCAGGCCAGGAAGAGCAAACTCCTCATTTTAGGCACCAAGAAAGCTTTCCATGATGTCCTGCTGGAATAACTGTGGCCACTGAACAGTAAATCCACTTGCAGGAGAAAATGCTCATGAGTCCGTGGGGATTCACAACTTTATTATGGAAAAATGAGCCAAAAAGAAAAATTAATGTTGAAAGTTACAGGTTTTTAGGAAAATAAACATTTGTTCGGCCTCCCTCTTGGAAAGAGTGAAAAAAAGAAATGTTTAGGCAAACAATTTATTACTATTTACATTAAAACATAGCGGGATATTTGCTCCGTAATGTGTTAGCTGAAGAATGAATAGGCTGCAGCCCTCAAAAAAGTGAAATACCAGGGGTGAGTGCCAAAAATCCCACTAAGAGTCTCCTGGCCTGGTACAGACCCAGACCAGGGAGGAGGGGATGAGGCCACCCTGCTGCTACGCCTTTGGAAATGGTTCATATTAACAGCAAGGGTTTCCCTTCTCCCTGAAGCCGCCTGTGGACAACCCCCATCAGAGCCAGCTGGAGCAGCTCACCTAATCGCAAACCTGGGTTTGTTCCCTTTGAATTGAAAACCAGCTTTGCCACCAGCTCAACTGGGACCCCATGGAGCATTATGCTCCTCTTACTTATGTTATAGCTTCTAAGGGAAGCCACAGTGATTTACCTGTGAACGCCTGCCATGTCCCAGCGGTCTGCCAAGGCTTCCATGCGTGAACATGGTCCTGGGAACAGAAGCGATGTGCACAAGTGTCCAAGAAAGAAAAGCTGTGAGGTTTTGTTGTTGTTTGGTTTTGGTTTTTAAAAAATAAAACATATGCTTAAGCAGAAGGAAAATCTGAATTTGTGGCCAACCTACCTGCTTACAGCAGCAAATCTGGACCCCTCTCTGCGCATCACTGGGCTTGGGATACGCAGGTAGTTGTGATGAAGCACGAGCTTTCAGGAGGCCTTGTTTATCTTATGCTTTCCCCTCTGTAAGAATAAAAAGCATTCCTGGTGTTTCTCTGGAGTCTGTTGAAGTATTTAAGAGGTTGAAGTCATCGACCACAATTTCTGACAGTATATTCAAAGCAGGTTATAGTCTTTCTCTATGAAGTGTTGCATTGCTGAATTATAACAAATGCTTATGCCTTTGGGGGCAATAAAAATAACTCCAGTATGCGACAGAAAATGAATTATAATTCAGAATAATTCTTGGTAGAAAGCATGCATTTTTTAATTACAATGATAACCACTTTTTGATTCTGAGATAAGAAGTGGTTACCATAGTGACCCAATCCTTAAAGATTATTTTTGCCCAATGCTGTATAAAACACTATATGATACCTGCTTTCACAAAAAGCAATTTACGAAGATGAGTTTTACAAGTGTTAGGCCTTGGGTATGAAAACGCAATGTAGGCTATATGGAAAAATAATACCCTTTTGGTAACCACCTGAAAAGCCTAATACACATATTTCCCTGCAAGTACACTCATAGATGTTGTCTCAGATTTGGTGCAAGCTACAAATCTTGCTCAGTTTTTCAAGCCCATGCAGACTCTGCAGAAGAATTTTAAACCCCTGTTGGAGTATCAGAAAAAATGGAGAGAAGAAAAATCAGAGACGTTGGTCCTGCAGAACAAACCACCCGCTATTGCCTACCATCAGTGGGGTTAAAAAAAAATGTTTTTACTTACTTTGAACAGTCTTAAAATGTATTTCTCTAATAGACCATCTACCAGCACTTCGCTGTGAAGATTTCAGGAAACATATTCTGAAGTCACAACCATTGCTATAGTCAAGCAAAGGCATGTGTTGACGCATGAAGTGAAACGCAATCCTCAGTGAGACTAGTACAAATTATTATTAGTCAATAATGTCATCTCTTGGGGGTTTCTTTCGGTAATCCTTGCCTATCTCCCTGCATCTCTCCTATGGATTTAGAGGGACTGGTCTGCAGGGTTGCATTGGGGATGGTCCCTGTCCCAAGTTGTGTGGGGAGCCGGGTGTCACTCTCCCTCCCATTGGTAACTCCCTGCACATCCCTGGCAGCTGCAAGGGTGATGCAGCCTTCTTCCGCTTGGGTGCCCCTGGTAGCAAAACCAATTTATGGGTGAGCAGGTACGCTGTGGACAACCACAGCCATGGGGCTGAAGGACTGGGCTAGTCATGGGACCTCTGCCACCTCATGGAGTCCGGTCATTTGCCAACACACAGCTCAAAATCATTTTGGTTATTTAAGATACTGAGTCAAAGAGAGAGGCAGCACTGACCCAACTGGGATGGCAAGAGGGTTTTCTCATGGCATCGTAGAGTTTCTTGTCATCAGTGATAGCCCTGCAGCCTGCTACTTTGGTATACAACACCATATATTATGTTTACTCTGCTTAAATTACTTTATGACACTTGCTCTGATCCCCAGGGTACCCCTGATTTGGGAGAGTACAGAGGTGACAACTCCTGGCTAGTGAACCCTGGGTTTCTCACTTTCTGAGGTATCTGCTCCTGCCAAAAAATCCTGCTGAACCTTAGCCATCATGTGAAAATCCTGATGCTGTAGCTCCAGGTGATTAATATACCAAGCCAACTCAATCTGGGCTTAGTTTAGGCTGTTGGCTTTAATTAACCTTTTATTTTTGGAAGTTAATAGGTGCAAACTTCTTCCTACCTGAAATGGCAAGGGAGGGGGTGTTTCGGAGGTGTTATGCCTTGCTTCAAAGCTGGCCTGCATGGGAGGAGATAAAACAGGTATGTGGCCTTTCCAGCTTCCCTGTGATGTGCATAGAAGGGGCAGGAGGTTTCTCTTCCTCCCACCACCGACTGATGAATATTTTCAATAGCGGCTTTAATTAAAAAGTGTTGAGCGTCTCCCAGTCCCCTGCTGTGATCACCTAGCAGCAATGAGGAAGATTGTCTGATCACCTTGAAATGCCCAGCTTACTAAAAGCTGCCCCCCCTTTTCCTCAATGCTCTCTTCTCCCTTGCCCCTGATAACATGCTCCTGCTAAAAGCCATCCAGTCCTGCACCAAAATACAAGTGGAGCTGAGTCTGCTTGGCCAACCTCAGCTGTCCCAGGAGCGTGCATGGACAGGGTCCCTGCTTTAACACATGGGACGTTTCAAACTTTAGTAAATCCACTTGTGCTTCATCTCAGCTTAAACGCTTTTGCTTTCCAAAACTGTTGGCTCCAAAGGGCAGAGGTTTTCATAAGAAAAAAGCCTAAAGGAGATTTAACACTTGATATAAAAATGCTAGGGTACTAGAGCAATTCCAAATATATATTTAATATATTAATAATAACCTCATACCAGTCTCCAGGCACTGAGTATGAGAAACGAAGGATGCGAATACAACAACTGAAATGAGCCTTTGCTTCAGTTCCCAGACACAGGACTGGGGAAAGTGGGAGAGTCATCTCCACCCAGCCTTAAACACTCAACACCTTGCCAATAAAAGCAACAGTAGTAATAAGAAAGACATTTGTACGAAACGATCCTCCTCATTAGAGCATGAGCTGAAAATACCCTTACACTCTCTGCAGTGCTGGATGAATTTCCACCATCCTCCCCACACCCAAGAGCGCCCACGGGATCAGGGGCTGAGGAGCATCCCTGCATCCGGCAGGGCTGAGACGGGCCGAGTCAGGGGTCACCGCCGCTCTCCGGAGCCCCAGCCGACCCCTCCAAACACATGCCTGGTGGCAGACTGGTGAGAAGGTCAACCAAATTTTAATTTCACTTTATTTTCACTGTGTCACCCCTTGATCCATGCCCTTTTTCGTAGTGGAGCAGGGCCTTGGAAGGAAGAAAAGGTGCCGTTTTTAGGAGCAGAGCAAACCTCATCCCAATCCCGCTGTGAAACACGGGCAGAGGAATAGCTGAACAGCTGAAAACTTCAAGACTTCAGAGGCTTGGAATAAGGATCTAAATTGTTAGGTTTTCACCAGTTATGAAAAAATAAATTAAACCCTTTGATTTCATTTTAATTGCCATTTACTAGGGTTAAAGTTAAACCAGTCTCATAAGAGTTTTCAGCAACAGATTAATAAATATTCAGGAAAGGGTTAAGGAAGGGTTTCATTTCTGGGTTTTGGGGGGTTTGGTGGTTTGGGGTTTTTTTAGCTACCAAATTAAAATCTGAACGTTTAGAAAGCACGAGCCCTTCCACAAGCCAAAGCCTTACCTCAAGACTAGCACTGCCAGCTCCCGTGACACTCTTCCCCTTCTAAAAAGCTTGTAAGCTTAAGGGCAATCAGAAGAATATAGTGGTATAAACAGTTGTGTTCAACAGAGGGAACCTTAATTAGCAGAGCAAAGACCTTAAGCAACCTACTGGGGAGTCCACCATCACCATCGCTATCATCTTCATCACCATCCACCTTTCCCACTGAAAAAGAAATTGTCTCCGGAGGGAATGAGGAGCCAGCAGCAGTTCCCAGACCCCGGGTGCTGACGTGGGCTGGCAGCAAGCGTCCCCATCAATCACAGGGAGGTACACGGCACTTCACCGGTGAGAGCCGACGGCATCTGCCCCTCCATATTTCTGGAAGAAAGCATTGTGCTGAGAGCACGGGTCTTTTCTCTAATTGCCTGCAGGGCTAAGTGAGACCTACACGTTTCCCAAGCTCTGGTTTCACTGCTTGCGAACGTCTCCATCTGCCAGCTGGCCGTAGCGCTTCACAGCTCCGGGGCTGTCGCTGCTGAAATATCCTTCCCCGCGTGGGAGCCCTGCACAGGGGCTTCACATCTTGCATTTCTCCTTGAAAAATTCTTCTGTTTCATCCGTGGGGTTTTCAGTTTCTAGGGATGGAAACCTCAGGGAAAAATAAACTGGCTTGGACTTGAGGCACCATAACCTACCCACTGCCGCTGGATGCAGCATGCCCAGGGTTGACCTAAAGGGCATTTGTGACCAGAATACAAATTTCTCTCTGCCTGGGGAGAAACAAAAGTGAAAGATGGTTGTGTTACACTGACATTTCTGGTCTGTTTGGATTAAAAGGTAAAGTTTGCTGCAAGTTGTCCTATACAAAAAGCACTGCTTTCTTATGTAAAGCAACTTTTTAATAGGTATTTTTAGGATAGAAATTATTTAGTCGTCTACTGCAGTTTATGGATTTCACAGGTTGTATATGCAGTAAGTTATAGGTTGGCTTCTTCCAACAGATCTCATGGAAGTTCAATCCAAACCACTGCTTTGATTTTGTTTGCTTGTTTTACACCTGCTCCAGAGCAGCCTGTCAATGCAAATGGACTTTTGCCCAATCTATTAAACCAAAAATAAAGCCAATGTGAACAGAAGTCACCTGGACAGGTGGGGGCTGTCAGCCCAGGGTGGGGACACATCCCCAGTCCCACTCCGATGATCCCCCTCGGGGCATCACCTCAGGGCAGCCCACATATTCAGAGTGGGGGAAGCTGCTTGCTCTTCAGAGCTGTTTTGCCCAGCAAACTCCTGCTGTGGCCCCGGCACAACACTCCCAAAAGCTTGTACAGGTTTGTGTGGCTCTTGGCATCGAAATGCTCTTCATTCACACTGGTTGCTCAAGCAGGGAACATAGCTGGGGAAAAAAAAAAAAAAAGAAATTGCAAATAGTCCCTTCTCGGTAACCATCCTGCTTTCAGATGGCAAAAAAAAATAATTTTCCTTTTCCAGCAAGAGCCTAGCAAACACTGCAGCTGAAAAAAAATAATAAAAAAAAAATCACACCCATGAGACAGCTGTGGTGTGAAATGCAGGGCATCTCCCAGGGGAAATGTCATAAGGAAAAAAAAAAACCCCACCAGCAAACAGTGGGATGGAAACAAGACACCAAATTGCCTTAGGGAAGGAGACCAAAAGCTGTAAGCATTATGGTTTTGGTTGGCATGTTATTGTGAATACAAAGAGCTGTTACCTAGCTCATTTCATATCTGTGTTATGAGGTAACTATGGTAAAATGGATGGATGTAATGTTTTAGTCAAGCCCAGTTGTCTTTGGGAAGATTATCTGCACGGCAGTAGGTTTATAAATGGCTGTTAGGGAACAGAAATGGTTTCTTTGCGTACAAAACAGCTCAGCGTGCCTGGTTGCAATTCTCAGTTAAGGTTGTTCAGCTCTTATACACTCACATGTCTGCTCCCTCCATCTCTGCCCCAGGGCTGAACTCCATTAATGCTTTGGGCTGTTTCCCTTCTCCCACATCAGGCTGTCAGATCTTTCTGGAAAAACCGAGACCTCTTGACAAGCCTTTTTGCCGTTGTGTTCATAACCAGAACTAACTCAAAGTAAATTCAAAGCGCTCCCTCCCCTCCACCGTATCTGCTAAGTTAATGACCTGAAAAGGTAACAGCTCCATCCTGCTTCAGTAGTATTTTTCAGGCAGGTATGAACCTTTTTTTGAGGAAGGTGGAGGTGCAGAGTGAGGGCTCTGCTTGCAGGGCTGGAGGCTGTTGTGCTCTGAGCGCCGACGTGCAGCTGAAGTCCTGCCTAAAGACAGGGGATGGATATTTCTTCCAACAGGAATGAATCTTTTTTTCTTTCCTTCTTTTTTCATTTCTTTATGAGCAGGCCTAGAGAGATCTCTTAAGAGAGCACATTCAGGCTACTGGTTTTATTTCTGATTGCAGACCCAAAGCAATGGACCCGTTTGCAAATAAACAGCATGCCGAAAAATGCACTAACACTCGAGTTTTGTTGTAGATCACGTTAGAAGAAACTTTCCATTCCTTCACAGCTGTGCTGCCTAAACTTGAGGCTTTGATGTGAGTGAATTTGGATCAGAAAAAAAACCACACAGGAATTTCATTTTGCATCCAAAAATACAGCCAGCATCTTCCTCCCCAGGTGGTGACCAGCAGCAGGGTAGCCTTGCCGGCATAGCAGCTCCCAGGCGGATCGCCGGGCTTTGCAGCACGCTGCCGGGCATGGCCAAAGCCTTTTTTGCGTTTCGGAGCCAGCTCAGGTACGGCAGCGTGATGCCGGGCTGCTCAGCACAGAAACCGGGCCTGGGAAATCATCTGCCGTGGCTTGAGCGTTCATCAGTGTGCACAGCCCGACAGAGTATCGGTACAGTGATGGCTGTCAGCTGCCTGGTAGCCTCTGCTGGCAATGGTGAAATACCACCCGGCAGCATGGGCTGCGCATACCAAAAGGAAAAGATTATTATTCATTTTTTTAAGGTCTCACAAAATAATAAAACAAGAAGGATGCGAGATTGTTGAAGCAGTTCAGCTGCCCTCCATGCCTGGAAGGCATTTCGGGAAGGCGGTACAGCAGGTAGCAGGAAGCGATGCTGGTTTCAGTCGGAGCACCAGCTGTCGTTCCCTGCAGTGCGGTGAAAAAAAAGGCAAGAAATTGTTGGCTTGTTGAACGTCTAGAAATCTGCTTGGGAAGCTTGGTACAGAAAAGAGGCCCTAATGTAACCAGAGGTGACGTTCTTACAAAGAACATTACCTTCCTATCCAGGTATTGAAATGCGTTATTAAAAGGCATTAGTTTGCCAAACCAGCTTTCGCTTCCTAACGTGCCTCTGGGCTCCCACGTGAGCCCAGTCCTCCCCGCCTGGGTGCGGAGATGTCCAGGACACTGAGCGGCTTTGGTGCACCGCTCCCTCTGCAAGAGAAGTTTGTGTTCTTTTTCCGCAGCATAAAATTAAGCTGACTCAGGTTTCCTAATGATCCGAGCTCCCCTGCTGCACTGGCTTCAGGGCCAGTACCAGAGCCTGTGCCTTGCCACCAGCACAGGGTGGGAAGCATCGCTGGCAGCCAGTTTGGTCCGCAAAAAAACCAGTGCAGTGCTGAGTCTTCCCTGCCCGCCATCTGCTGGAAAACGGAGAGCGGCTGGTTTTGCGACTTGCTCATATAAAAGCAGAGGTTGCTGAACCCAAATCCTGTGCAGTGTGATTTGGAGGCTGGACAAGAGGAACTGCTAACACGGCAGGACTGAGATAGCGATAAGATGACTTTTTTTCCAAGGAGAAAAGGAAGCAGAAAGGGGCAGGTAGGCGCAGTGTCTATTTAACCCAGACCATCACCACCCATCCTAGTTTGTCTGACATGGCTTAACATTAAAGGACAGTAGGTTAGAATAAACAACAAAAACATATCCCAGTCTTTGGCGGCTTTGCTTAAGGTTCTCCTATTTCTAACACCACCCCCCCCCCCCAATTTGCAGAAGCAAAGGCAATGCCGCACCGAGATTTGAATCAGAACCTGCACAGCACTAAAAATACCAGCAGCTTGACCCATGTATGTATAGCAGACTCCCACGCCATGGGACCCATACTCTCCCCATGGCACCTCTTTGGCTCTGGGCTGGTTTTAGCAAGGAAGGCAGTTCCAGGTTTTCCAGCTAAGCCTGGCCAGGATTGTCTCATGTCCCAGTAACCTTTTTATTTGCATGAAGCGACTGAGGTTAATCTTCTTAGTTAGGTATCTGGTATTTTGTGCCGCCTCAGAGTATTGCTTAACACAACATACATAATTAAGAAAATTGACCTGACTGAGGGCCCACACCTGCCGTGTTGTAGGCTCACACAGCGGGGGCTTTGGGCCATTGCTATTAGATGCCACTGAGGACACATTTTTCCCATGCAAGTGCACAGAGGTGGTCAGAGACCACTTCGTATTAGCTCTCTTGAAGGAGAGGGAAGATTTGCACCAGAAGGTTTCACTGTTTCTCTGGCACTTTGTTATGGCGTGCTGGAAATTGCAAGTCAGCTTAATTGAAAATAGACCAATTTTAAATAATACAGGAGATGAATGCAAATGGCACAGGAGCTTTGTGGTGTTGGTCTCATTTCATACTAGCCATTGCCTCAGCAAACAGGGCAGTGATGCTCAGAGTTGGTAAGAGGCAGTTTGGGAGGGTGATGCAACAAGTTTGTCTGGCAAACATTTCTGGTAAGGCAGCTGCTGGCAAATAGCATCGGGTGAGCTGCAAACAGCATGCAGGGGTGAACAGTTTGGAGGGGAAAAAGTAAAAATAAAAGGGTATCAGTTAACATTATCCCAATATTATCCTCTAAAATATGACCAGCAGTTGTAACTTCCCTTGATACCTGTGTTTCACTTGCAGGACTTCAGGCCTGAAACGTGTTTTCCCAGGCATTAAACCTGCAGAGGAAAGCAGGAGCAGGGCCTATGTGAGCCTTGGTGAGCCACTGTCCCCATCCCCACCACAGACGCATACCATGCCTTGACAACGTGATGCGCTTTCACTCTCATTTTTTTCCTCTTTGGTAACATGGGGATAATGTTACTCATTTTCAATTAGAAAACACAGACTCTAAGTATTAGTGTGTTCCATTTGAAAGGGATCGCTGAAAGCTTAGAAATCATTTTATCCATAATAGTTAGGGTTTCTTCTTCCCTGAACACCGTCTTGAATACCTGGAACACTCGCTCCAGTAACTATGTCCATTAACTTTTCCTTATTTTGCTCCATCAGGTATGCTGTTTATACTCTACACTAATTCCTGCTGTTTCCAACACACACGGGCAAAATAACTAATTTTATATGTCAGAGCCAGCTATGGAAAATACAAAACATATGTGCCTAATGACTGAGGCTCAGCTTATGTTAGTGCATTGCCTTTGCATTGCAGCTGAATCCTAATGATCGTGTTCCTAAAACTGGCACAGTAAACCAGCTGGTTAGGTGCCCTCATTTAATGGGGGGTAAGAAAAAAAAAAAGAAAAAAAAAGTCTGGAATATTTTTAATCAAATATTTCTAGATCTAGAAGTCACCTTCATTCTGCAATCCACAGCAAGCCTCTGAAAGCTGCAGTATTTCAGACAATTTTTTTGCAAGTGCAAGAAAACAAAGATCCTTCTCTCCTCTTTCCACATCACATCTGTCTTGCAATGGTATCTGTCCTTCTGTCCCTCAGAGAGGGCTAGGATATTATCATATCACCTGGCGTAGTTCAAGAAAATACACAGGACCATGTGCTTTAATTTTATTCTACCAGAGGATGCTTGCATACATAAATACACATACATTTGCCCCAAGGACGCAGCAGCAACCCCACTGACTTTTTCGATGTCAGGTTTTCTACTTTGGGTTTAATTTATGACCTGCATGTGGATGGAAAACTGAGCTTATGGACAAAGCGTCACCACACCTGACCCAGTCCTGCTGTGTTGAGATAGCCAGTGGTGAGCAAAGCCACCCAGAGAAAGGCAGGGCTGCGTTTTCCAGCCTACAAATGGCAAGGGAATGACTTCAGTGCAAGTTTCTGCATCCTCCAAACAGTATGTGGCACACACCCGACCCAGGGCACAATCCCCGAACAGCTCATGCCATCAGTGAGCTTTAGGCACTGGAAAATGGTTTCTGTGAAACTTTGAAAGCTCAGACCAGAGATACAGCATATTTGCACTATTCATTCATCAAAAGCCACCCCTTACCTTTGCTCCCAAGACCCCGAGAAGGAGACTGAACCCCTCCAGGCCCGTCTGGCTCCTGTGTCTGCTGCTCCTTCCATGTCACTCTACCCCGGGGAGAGAAATTCATCACCTTTGCACCATGTAATGCTCCTGCACACGCTACCGCTTCAGGCCAGCAAAGTTGCAAAGAACTGCTAAAATGCTTTTTAAAAGAAGTTTAAAAAAAATGATGAGGTTTGAGGAACCATTTGAAGGGGGCAAGCATGATTCCACATCGTGTCATTCACAGGTTTCGAGGCTGGGCACAGCAAGCAGAAAGTCAGGCTCCAAACTTTAACATTGAGTTTAAAACGGAGCTTTTAACTGAATTGTTTTTGGTTTTTTTTTTTAGGTACAGAGCTCAATGGTGGCTGTGTGGAGAGGGCCAGGTGGTGCCCATCACAAATAGCTCTTCTCAGTATGCAGACGCTTTCATGGCTGTGGGAGGGCAGTGTGTGCAGCCCAGAGAGCCACAGGTGCCTTCCGCCCTGTAACACCACGAATTTTCAGAAGATGGCAAAAGCAGACCGCCCAAGGGAGCAGCCAAAAGCAGCACCTCTCAAAAAGAGAAGAAACACTGGTAGAAGTTAGTAACAATTTTCCCCCTCGGCTGCTGTAGTTACCCAGCGAGAGGTGCTGGGGCTGCGCACCAGGGACCGAGATGTACTCAGATGTGCCCAGACCCCCCCGCGTACCCTCCGGCCAGCGCTCAGCCTTCCTGCTCCTAAGCTACCAGCCGAGCCTGGTCAACGGAGTGGGGGCCCGAGCACATCAAGGTTTTTGGAGGACGGAAGATGCCCCAAAGCCTCCATCCTTTGCAAACAGCAGCACTTGTTTTCATGGGGGGGAGGGTGTGAAGCAGCCCCAGCAGTAAGAAACCTATCTGGAGGGAGGCAGGGAAGGCCGTGCACGGGCCGAATTTCCCCGGTGATCACACAGTGGTGGAACCTGAAGGAAATGATGGGGGAGACGTGCAGAGCAGCTGCAGGTACCTGCATCAGGTGTGTGCTTCACAGCGGTAAGCCCTTAAACCCCAGGTGAAAACTCTCCCCCCAGTTACTTTTTTGATAGTAGCAGCTCTTTGCTGAGCCTCATGGTACCAAGTCTTCTTTGGAAAGGTATGCATGGGGTTCATGAAAATCGGACTGGAAGCATCCGAGTGTGATCAGACTGGCTGATGTGGAGCATCTGTGGATCCTGACCCGCAGCAAAGAGCCCTTACTGTAATTTGAGGGCTGAAGGTCGGAGATCGTTTTGTCTCTCCCATAGGTTTTTCTTGGGGTGGATGTGAGCAGCCAAGTTCAGCTCTGGCTCTGAACTCCCCCCAGCTACATGGGTTTCCTCACCCTTCCTCCCTCACTTCACCAGCTAAATTCAGACATGGCGCTTGTATGCATAAAAGCTGTCAAAAGAATAACTTACAAGTACAGGAGCTAGAAAAGGCTTGAAGTGTAAAGCTGGCAGCTCCTGAAGAGCTGCGGGGACTATCCAATCCATCTGGTGCTCCTGGGTGCACAGCAAACAGACTTTTGACTAGTTCATGACTGTGGCACATGCAAAAGGCTCAATTATTGCTTCTTAGAAAAAACAAAATTATCTCCTGGAGTCGGAGACTGACAGCCACGTAGTCTCTGCAGTGTTATGCACGGCTGAATTTTTGCCTGCTTATTCTCTGCTGTTCTGTACTGCCTGTAATTGCATTGCATTTTAATTGTTTAGCATCATCAGAACTTCAGCCCCGGGGGCAGCAGAGGTGGTGAGAGCTCAACACATCAAATTACTACCCAAAGAGCAAGCAGAGAAAAAGCAGAGTGGGGAGGGAAGGAGGGAGACAAATGAGCCATGTTCATTAGAAGAACAGCAACCCTGACCAGGGAAGTGTCCTACTGATGTACTAAGAAAGCTGAAAGTTGTTACTAATAATAAAGAGTGCAATAACACTGTTGCTTTTCTATCAGAAAGCACCACATCTGGAAAAAATTAACACACTGTGGAAAGCAGAGATGAAAACCAGCAAAACGCTCTTTGCCCGCATAGCTCTCTCTCACCTCCCAGTTTTATTTAGTGGTTTTTTTTTGTGGGGGTGAGTTCTGTAGTTGCACTGTTTAGTGCTGCTCCCTTGAGTGCTATCATGTGGCCCAAAAGCTGGCGTCTCTGCTACAGAAGCCCCGCCGTGTGAGGCAGCGAGGCACGCTTTCCCACAGGCAGGCTTGCGTTTCACCCTCGGCCAGCCACAGGTCCTGAGCGCTGCTCATCTAGCTTCCCCAAAAGATACGGCAGGTTCAAATCCCTAGGGCAGGTTTTGAAGGAAAGGGCCATTCGCAGGCAGTCCCATGGCACAGGGAACAACGGCAGGGGTGGGGAAGAGGCAGAAACCAAGGGAGTGGGATGGTGCGACACGGTCCCCTGCACTTGCACAGGTTGGGCAGAAAGTGTATCTTTTTTTCTCCTGTAGGAGTCTGCCCGTGGGGACCAAAAGGGGTGGATGAAAAGGCTGGATCATGTGCTGTTGATGAAAAAAATGAATTTTGCCACCTGTGAGTGTCCTGAAGCACATCAGAGCCCATGCTGGGGCTGCCCTGCTGAGGCACTGCAGTAGCTTTAACCTCAAATAATGGACTAAACCGTGCAACACCTGGTGCTGCCTAATACAGGTGATCCTTCCAGGGAACAGGTACAGCACAATGTGGCAGCCACAGCGTGACAGCAACAGGATGAAGGGTTACCTGTAGCAGCCTGAAAAACAGCCCCAGAACTGCCCACCACAGCATGGGGTCCACACGTCCTAGCAGGACCTTCTTGGCGTCCCTTGCGGGCCACCAGTGGGCTGCTTGTGGGTCTTTCTCCCGGCTACCCGCAAAGCCATGGGCAGATAAGATTGCGGAATCATAGAACGGTTTGGGTTGGAAGGGACCTTTAAAGGTCACCTAGTCCAGCCCTCAAGATGAAGGTGGACGGGCACGTCAACAGGCGTAGCCGGTGCTTCCAGCAAAGATGATGCCGGTGGTAGCAGGGAGGTTTCTGGCCCTGGCCCCAGTGCAGCCCAGTGGGGAAGTGCCTCTGAGGCAGGTTTTCTCCCAGGGGAGCGTCCAGGGTGGACACGAAGGAGCTGAGAAGATCCTTCGTCTGTCTGTGCTGAATATTTTGAGGGCATTGGCATTTCACATCAGCTGCATTCACCGGGGTTAATTAAAGCCTGTGTTTTATAGATTGCCCTTGGCCATAAACTGAAAAGCTGCCTCAATTGGGAATCAATAGAGTAATCTTTAAGGTCATTTCTTTTATTAGATATAGAGTCCTAATTTGAAGAAATTGAGGAGCCATAATTAATGGTGCCAGAGAGGCCCCGAGATGTATGCTTAAAGCTTCCCGAGGAGAGCACTTTGCTCGTAGGCAGAGTGTGCTGCAAGAGTGCAGCAGCGGGCCCAGGAGATGCTCCGGGACTGCTCCAGCGCTGCAGAAATCCAACAGCAATTCAATAGCCAGTGTGCTGCGCTGCTCTCTCACCCCAAAATGGAAGGGCAGGCTGCAAACCTGCCACTTGCGTTGCCACCACGGGGCACAGCATTAAAAACAGATCCTGGGGTAAGCAGAGGGCTGCTGGCAACTGAGGCGTCCCAGCAATGTTGCAAACACCCTCCTTCGCTCTGAGTCAGCGAGGCCTGTGCCCTTTATGCCCTTCTCCAAGTCTACTGCGTGCCGGTGTGTGGCTCAATGCTTCACCCCTCTTCAGTGAGGTGGAGGCATTTGGAAACCACAAAAGCTTTTGGGGGTTTTGGAGGGTGAAGTATCCGGATGGTGCCGCCGCTTCCCCTCGCAGGGGCCTTGCCGGCGGGTGGTACAGCTTTCCCACACCTAACAGAGGGCACCCAGGGAATATTTTTTATTTAGGCACCTTTTGGAACAGTGCCATAAGCAGCCTGTAAATATTCTACAGACCCTGAGGTGCCGAGGACCGGAATGAGTCCTGTCATCCAATAAGCAGAATAATGAACAAAAGACTGTCCCCTTCATGAGCAGCTCACATGAGGCCCTCAGCCAAACATGCAAAACTAAATAATTAAGTACTAAGAAGACTAATAAGCTGCTCGTGGGATTTTTAAAAGTACCTAACGCCTACCTCCTCAGCCTCTACTTTTCAGAAATAATTATTCTCATTTTTCTACGCTGTTTTCTCATCTCTGGACCTTTTTCCTGTAAATAACAACGAAAATCTTTTTCTTTCTGGCATTTTTTCTCTTATGTGAGTCAAATAAATTGCTTGATATAGCATCTTAGAGTAGAAAGCCAACAGTCAATATGCTGCACCACACCTTTTTTGTTGTTTGTTTTCTTTAGTGCTCACCTGTCTTGTTTGGGACTGGGTCCAAAATCCCAGTGTGCTGCAGTTGGTCACTCCCAAAATATTGCAAGTCTTCTACCTGACCAGGCTTAGGACTCTGGGAAGAGCTCAGGAAAACTTTTCTATCCTTGAAAACAGTGACTGCTTTCCCAAGTTGAGCCTGAGATGAACAGTGCTGAAAATGCCTTCGCCCGGGCAAACCTGAGCCCCACAGGCTTTACTGACAGTGACTAACAATACCCCAAAGTCTTTGCCAGCCAATTAAGTTCTATACTCTTGGGTTGTAACATGTAGAACAGAATTGTATACTTGACCTAAAAACTTGTTTAACTAGTAACTCATGAGATGAACTAATTTGAAAGCAGATCCAGTTCAAACGCATTTGCCTGGCCATACTCATTCCACGCTGAAGTGGGTGTCATTCACTTCTGTAGCAAATTACGACACAGAAGTTGAAGAACATTCGATTTAGGTGTAGTCTTCTGTCTACAGAAGATTTAGTCAAACTTTACTGGAAAGTGTTTTACAAACGTACATCCACTTTCCTAGGCATCCTCGTACATGCAAACCTTGCATGTGGAGGACCAACTTCTACTTTGGGGATTTTTTTTTTGGCCATGCTAGTAACTAGGAAAACTCAAGTGGATCTTTTAGACATGTATTACACTAGAGCTGTTGCGCCAGACAATTGGAATTGATTTTTCATTTCTTTTTCATCTACCTGACCCATTGCCTGTAAGACTTCTTTAATAACTGAGTTATCTCTGCAGTCAGTTCATCACCTCCCATTAAAGCCAATTCAAGCGTCTCCAGCTTTGCAGAAGAGTGAGCCCTAAATATTCTTCTAAATCCTTTCTGTGCTTTACAGATATCCTTCAAGCAAATCTGTCTTCTCTCCTTCCTATAAACATCAGTTCCCTCCTGATCCTTCACAAGGATGGAAGTTCATACGTTTCCCTTTACCACAAGCTCCATCACCTCAGGGGCTGAGAGGATCACATGTTCTTCATTTCTGCTCTCCACTAAACCCATCTCTTTTGCTTCACACGTACACTCACACAAGCCAGTCACTTTGAGATACGTTTCCCAGCCTTCTGATGAGAGCTTGGTTGTCTGCCATACCCCTTATCATGAAAAGCCCAAATATCTTTCCCCGTTTTGGTGTTTTTCACTTTTCCAGTACCAAGATTTGCAGTGAACCCTGCTCTCTCACATCAACTCTTGTAATGAGGGGGAGTTTTCTGTACTCCACTTGCCATCCCCAGCATGCCTTCTGCAAGGTCTCATGTTCCCTCTGCCACCACCATGCGCAGAATATCTAATGTCTGCCCTCTAGGCTCACTGTAAAGAGCTCAGCTCACTCTCTGCTATAGGAATGCAAAGTAATGAACAATAGTTGTACTAGGTATGGGTAATGAATCACATTTCTGAAAAGGGAAAAAAAAGAGCAGCTTAATAAAGAGAATAACTTTTAATGTTTTTTTTTCTTGACATACCATGGTAGTTTCTGAACAAACTTAGCACAAACATATATATATACATTTCACAATCTTTCTCTGCTTTTTTCTACTGTCCTTTCAATATGATGCAAAACGCTACAAAATATATATTTTTTTTAAATCAACATGAAAATCCACAATGTTTGCTTTTTTTTTTCATAGGAAACTTCAGCAATCAGGAATTTAAATAGCTGCGGATGCCAGCTAGCATACTGTAGATAGCCCAACCTTTCCAAAGTAGGCATCCAAGACTCCTCTGCTCCTGAGCAACCCAAGTAATCCAGGAATACCTGAATGAACCACGTAAGTTCAGCTGCAGGATGGAGTACCTTGTTGGTTCCCCATCTTTTACAGAGCTTCATCAAAAGTTGCCCTTGGTGCCCCTAAGACAGAGGATTATTAGACCCATCAAAGTGGAAATAAGAGCAACGGTCAAGCACAGGGAAATGAACACTTTTCGGCTTCATGTATAAACATGAACTAACAAATCTGCTCAACCTCTTACCATACTGGTAGGAAGTTGTATTACTTCAGAAAGGGAAATAGGAGAGAGAAGTTCCTCAAAAAAAGGTATCAAAACTTAGGTCATCATCCTGGCTCTTGGTCCTGCACTTACACCACCAGTTGTCTTTTTTCCATTTGCCAATAAAACAATGGAGGTTCTTGGCATGCTACCAGAGTCAGTGGATTGAGACTGAGCAGATGCTCACAGTAATATAATTTTCAAACATTTATAGTTCTAGAAAAGCAGGATACACGCAGGTAGAAGCACTACTTGATATTTTTGAATTGCCAGCTTTGTACAAATTAAGAGAGTCTGTAATTAGCACTTGAAACACTCTAAACTTCCAGAGTTATTCAGTAACCCACAGAAATCCCATGCATTACTCGGAACAGAGGAAAGAAGGTTCATCTGTAAAATTGCTTATCTTGCTGATCCCCACTGTGCACCCCAGGCTATGTAGGAGACGTATTTATAGCACACGTAATGCAATTAGCCAAGGAACAGGTGAAAATAAACTACGTTGCCTGCTACATTACAAGAATGATATTCAGTAATTTACAGAACTTCAAAGAACCTCAGTGCAAGGTATACTCCCCCCTTCACAGAAAAAGCACACACTTTAGCATTTCACCCAGGCATCCCGTCCTGTAAACATTTATGACAAGCAAAGTGTGTGCTACAGTGAGGAGTCTCATGGAAATCACTGAATTAATTTTCATAGTGGCAAGATGTGCAGTACTGTTCCAAGGGTCAGGCCCTGTTTGTTTTTTGCTACATACAATTAAAAGAACCCTATCTACCGTAAGTTCAAGAAAGTGTGCTAACATATTCCTCCCCGTATGTGCAGAAAACATTTTTAGTAACTGCTATGCAAACATCACCTGATTTTTATATTCTCTTCAACCTTCTTGAATGTTTTCCTGCTTTTACTGTATGTGAAAATAATAAACACATATGATATACCAGTTATTAAGCCATCAAAAATTTATGTGTCATTCCAGGAGGAACAGGAGACACTTGAGATTTAGAAGTCAAGAGCTGGTCATTAATGTAAGTGTCCTGCCTGGTAAAAAGCTTCAGCTGCTCCACATTTCCTGTAGAACTGCAACTTTGGTGGGATGTTCCTGCATATTGTGATAAAACAGGCTGCTTCACATCTGAAATGACAACAGTATCTCAAGATTATTATTCCACGTAAGGTTGTTCAGGAGCATAAGAGTAAGCTGAAATAGATGACACAGAGTAAATTCAATAGAAGATGCACAATAAGGAGCAAATCCATTGTCCAGGACATTGGCCTGCATCTGCACAAACAGAACCACCTCTGGGTTTTCAGTAATGTAGGCAAAAATGCATTCCGCTGCTCTAATTCAAGGGACAAAGAAGGTTATTTTGTCCTTACTGTTGGCATCAGGAAAGCTCAGTTTGTACATCCTGGGGGAAATGAGAATAGGCCAAAAATATCAAAGATGTTTTGCAAAAGGGTCTCTCCACATTTCTGGTCAACCAGATCTCTCTCAGCGGAGGGCAATGGGACCTATTCTAGAGGGGCTTCATCCTACAGTGATGGTGGAAGCCTGGGCTTCATCTTGGCCCAACATAGCTGCCTCAGGTCCATCGCACATATGCTGTGACACCTACTTCCTCAGGCCATCCTTCTCTACCTCCCTGCACCACCCTGGTCACACAGGGCCCTTCCCACAGCCCACCCTTTCCCGCAGCTGCTTCCTTCTCCCAGCCTCAGCAATGAACCCCATTTCCCCACAAATGAGAAAAGCAACTCCATGGGAAGTGGGAATTGCACTGCCTGAGAAAGCTTCATACATGAAGCAAAACGCAGCACCCTCCTCACAAACTGTGGGTTTCAGGGGTACTCTGACAGTCTCTGCCCTTGCACACATAAAAATACTGTCCAACACCTGCCAGTTGTGCATATTAGCCACCAAAGGTTTTAAGCCATAATAAACCACCTCAATGAATGTGCTTGGTTTTTGCATGATGTGGAACGGACACAGATTTTTCATGAAACAAATGTAGCTGAACACTTCTGGGTACCAAGTTCCTTTTTATATAGGTAACCGCCTTTAAAAATCTCCTATTACAACCAGGAAATGCTGAACAGTTAAAGCCAAATGCTAAGCCTATAAAGGTCTACCTCTGTGAGGTGACAGCTTCCTTAGCCCCTCGGTTTGCCTGGGACTCTGTTCATGATGGCGTCCTCAAGCTGAGTTTTGTTTAAGCCATTTCTCCTTGAGGCTGCTGCCAACTGAAGTCATTGCTCTGTCTGTTTTGCATTTTTAACCCTTTTGTTTAGGCCCAATACTGAGATTAAAAGGTATTACCGACACTAACAAACACTAATGTAGCAGGACACAAGACAAAAGCAATAAACTTACATATTTATTGCTGAGGTGTGAAGAGTTGCCGAGTTTTATTCTTCCCCTGAGATGAGTGCTCTCCTAAGAAACATAAAATATATTTGCATCAGTTAAACATGCAAAGACAAAAGGATAAATGAATCTAGCAGGAACACATCACCGGCGACTGTACAAACTAGCCAGTCTCCTTGTCAGATTTACTTAACCAGCAAAAACTGTCCACACAATAGATTTTTACTACTTTTTCCATGTTTTATAGATTATTTCCCCTATGATTTGCTCTCAAATGGTGGGTTACTACCAGAAAATATTTTCAGGGCAGTTCTCAAGAGGTTAGAAAAGGCATAAGACTTTAATTAATTTGTAACTATGATTAGAATGTGAATTTATAAAAAGATACAACTATAAAATTAATTTTTGCTGATATCACTGACAGCAGCTCAGTTCCTCCAAAGCAGAAAAATGAGCATATAATAACTTCAGCCAGGGATTACAGACAGTTCTCACTCCTCCTTCCCTGGAGAAGTGGAGCTGCTGCTAGCAATTACAGGCAGACAAATAAGCCTCCAGATGAGGATGTGTTTATATTTGTCCTATTTCCAAATACATGTCCCAGGAATGGCAGTGGGATTTCTTTGTGTCAGAGATTCGTACATGGAGTTGAAGAGGGAATCGCATTCCCAGACTGGGCAGAACCCCATGTAAACAGGCATGAAAGTGGGGAAACCCAAATGCATCCAGGAAACTGCCTTCTACCTCTCTGGTCACCTGTGGGAGACAATTTAATGTCTGAACCGTATGCAAAAGGCAAAAAAGTGAAGAGATGTATTACATTCTAGTAAAAGTGAGTATTAAAAAATGAAGTATTAAAAAGCTTGCATATGATCTACAGCCTGGGGTTGAACATTGTAACAGAAATTAGGATTATAACAGATTAACTGATTAGGCATTTAAATAATTAGGAGTTAAATAAAATAGTTGCACTCCTGAATAAAACAGAAAAGACTCATCAATGATTTTCAGATAGCTTTTCTTGGCAGCAAAAAGTGCTCTTTAATTTAGTGCAGCCTTTCACAGATGAGTAGAAAACTTGGTATCTAATAGGGTTCAATGAGAAATTGTTCAACAATAATGTGTTGGAATGCTGTTCGCTTCCCCAGTGTTCAATTTTGGATAAAGTTATTTCAAAACCATTATAAGTTGTTGCTAAGTTAGAGAACTTCAGAAGTTCTGATAATGTTATATTTCATTTTAAAAGGCCTCCAGCAACTTCTTCAATAATTCATAATATAATTTTTTAAAGAAAAGGCAAGCACAAGTTTCTGGTAGAAAAAAATGAAACAATTCAACAAGATTTATACATTTTTGGTAGGTGAAAAGTTTTTGTTAGATAATAATCTTGTTTTGAAAAGCCAAAATAAAGTGAACCAGTGCAAATGTTGTATAGTTTTGTACTAACAAAGGAATGAGATTTTTAAGAACTCTCATTTATTTTTAAATTTATTTTAATTTCTTTCTTCCTTTATTATTTCTTCCTTCTGCATGTCTTTACCTTCCTTGTTCAATATACAGAAATAGAAGATATAATAAGGCATGAAAGGGAGAAATTGGCACGACTGTTTAAAAAAGGCGTAGGAGAAATTCATTGAGAAATATATTACCATGGGGAAGATAATATTCAATAGCTGTAATAAATATCAATACTTTGTTATCAGTTCCACTCTCAGCTGGTTGCTCTGCCTACGCTAGGCATTAGGCAGACTTACACAGAAGACTGATAGTTTGCACCACAGGAAAATAACACGTCTAAGGAGAGGCTCCAGAGCCAGTGTAGCTCCCTGGATAACTTCCCATTGATGTCAAGAGGCTTTGGATGGGGGTACAAAATGGCTGAGGCAGTGCTGGCTGCAGGAGGCAGACTGCTTGAGTGGCACCTGTCGACAGCAGCGGTCGGGACAGGAGTGGTGAATTTGCCTTGCTGCAGACCCTGCGACTGCAGCACACAGACACTCACATGCCCTATCTAGATTTCCTGATGCTATATGCATAATCCCTGGAAAGAGTGAACTGCCACAAACTATTGCTGGGGTCAATATCCCCCTATAATATCAGCGATTGCCTGATGAGGGTTCAATGCAGGCAGGGATGCTCTGCATTGCTTTGCCACTGGGCTCCCAAGGAGGCAGGAATCTGCAAGAATTCTGAAAGAAAACCAAATTATCGCTACTCCATGGTTGCAAATGTGTCTGAAGATATTTGCATTATAGGGTCTGCAATCGTTAGTGCCAACTAACAATTCAGTGATGAAGAGAGAATGATGATATACTAGAGAAGAAATGGTCACACAGATGCTCTCTATTCAAGAGTAGTAAGAGTAACACATGGTTTTAGATACAGGACTACAGTGCACCTTGAGACTGCACAGAGAGCTGTCTAGAACAATTTTGGAGTGCAATGGCTCAGCAGTTTGATGTTGTGCTAAATATCCAGCTGCAACACAAAGAGCAAATTAGGAAGAACATTCAGGTTAGCTGCAGGTGGGAAGACATTTTTATTGATCTCAAAATAGCCTTAACTGACAGAAACAAATTCCAAGACTGCAAAATAACCAAACTTTCCCCTAAACCATCACCCACTAAGAACAATGGATTAGACCTTGCCTCCCATAAGGGAAATGAAAAACAAACACTTGTGTTTAGTATTTCATTAGAACAGATGACATTTTAATTGACTGCAGAAATTATTTCACACTGAACTGTGCAGATGGATAAAATACACAGAGCAGTGGCGGCGCTCAACCAGTCTAGATCGATTACCTGCATGCTTTGAAGGCTGTCCTCAAGAGAGAAAGGGTATAGTTACGCAAAATATACCAACAATAGCAAAACTGCTGGACAACATCATTAGTGAACAACTGGCTGTTGTTGATTCTGGATTATGCATTTAGGGGAGGATGACACACAAACTCTAGTGTTGTACACTAGGAGACAGAAGGTATCAAGAGAGACTTGAGCCATCAACTTCTCACAATATAGTTATACAGCATCTTGCATAAAGAAATTGGTTGGTCCGATTTGATAGGTACTAGGGCAATAATTTTCTGATAATGGGTTGAAAATTCACTGCACATTTGTCTACTTTGATAAGTAAATAAGTCAACTGCAGAAAGGGGGAGACGAAGGGAACTGGAAGAAAGCATTTGGTACAGTTAACAAAGCGCTGTCAACTGCAGAGCTGCAAGTGCAACGTGACCCCCTTTACCTGTGGTCCTGCCTTGTGACACCTCTCCTGATGGAGGAGGAGTTGTGGGCTCAGATAGATTGGCAGAGGGCAGTGAGAAGCCAACCTCATATATATCACGCACTTCTACAAAAACTGAAAGAAATGATGCACAATTTGAGAAAGAGGCCTTAGGCAGAATACTTGGAAAATGAAATCAGGTTGATACTGACACAGAAGTTTTAGCTGACAAGCAAACCCTTCCATTAAACTATTTATTCTCCCTCTCAAGCTCCAGTGTTGCATCTGTTTGTTGATTTTTGTCTGAAATTGGATTGCAAACACAAAGACATAGGCACCATGAAATCTCTAAACATTACTCTCATATAACATAGACAGACCTGTAGTTAAACTAACTTATTGCTGCAGGAGGCTGCAGATGCCACAGGGGATAAGACAAATTCATGGAAGTAAAAGCCACTGAGAACTACGAAGCACCAAAGATACCACCTCTGATTCAAGACCTCTCCAAGCCACAGACTGCTGGAAGGCTACGGTGGAGGACGTACTACTGGACTCCTTCCCTCTTTGCTCTCCTTCCCTTCACATCTCACGCTAGCCAGCCTCAGTGACAGGATTTGGGGCTCCATAGATCCAGGATCTGAGCAGGTACAGCTGGCTCAGATCATAGCTTCTTAGCTTCAATATTAAAAGAGAAGGTGCTCTAGCAACTACCGTAATACGGCACCAGTCTTGCATATGCACAGCCTCCTGTGTGGCGGCACCCCTCAAACACTTCTGCCGGAGCCCCGATCGCCAATTCACCCAAGCAAATTAGCAGTCTAGGCACTGGGCCCAATCCAATACACACTGCATACATCCTCCCCTAAAATGTGGTCATGCTTAAAAGAGATGAGGATAAGGAAGACGTAATAGGAAAAATTTTGTATTCATAACTCTTGATCCTTCAACATATTTGTTTTAAGTGCATGGCAAGTAGACTGAGTACACAGATACTGAGGGCTCTGCAAAGTTAAATGTTTAACCAGGAAAGTAAGAGCACTTCAGTGAAAACACAAGGTGTTCTTCCTAATCAAAATTTCACTTGTGCAGCATTTGATTTGATTTTTCCCTGTCACAGATATACTAATTTCTGACTATCAATGTTGCATCCTGATGCCAGTATGTGTAAGTAATGGGCACATAATCAGCTGAAATTACAGATTGTATAAAATCAGTTTTGAAACCCTGAAACAAACATTTCTTTGTCTCACCTCTATGAAAGTCTATTGTATTAATCTCACTATAATTTCCTCCACCCCTCCATTTGATTCAGAATCTGAATATATTATTCAGAATACACATACACTGCAGAACATGATATAAAAGAGAGTTAACGGGTTGTATCACTGTGAATACAGAAAATCTTTGACCTGGGCAAAGCCCTCTGATGTTATTGCAAAAGCTGGACAAAAAGGGACACAAAAAATAGTCTTTGACATAAAAAATAGATTGTACTGCATCTCAGATTACACTGTCTGTAAGAAAAGATGACTTGCACTGTTATTTTACTATAATATCTGCTGCTAAGAAATTGCTTGTAAGTGGCAATCTGGTTTGGAGCAAAGAATTAAAGCAAGTTTTTCATAAAATATGATTGCAGAAACCTATTTTTAATAAAAGTATAAAACTATCTCTGCAGACACAGGAATTTAAATGTCTATTTTCACCATGCTGAACTAAAAGAAAGAGGGGTGCGTTACAGATGCCGGAGAACAGCATCCCGTGGGACCCAGCGCCTGGACGCGCTGGCTGGGTTTGGTGTGGGCCAGTGGGTCCAGCACCTGCGATGTGCTGCAGCGCGCCCTGGCCACGCACTTCACCCATGCCCCTGCAAACTACCCTTCACCACCATCAGCAGGACAGAAGGATCTGTACAATACACCACAGCAGAGAGAGCATGTATGGAAATATTCAGGTGAAGGATGGGAAAGCAACTTCTGTTGAACAGCCAGCAAAGGGTAGGAGGTGGCTCCCCGAACAGAGGAACATCTCAGAAAGCTGCAGCCTGCAAAGTTAGCAAATCCTCCACAGATGAAAACATCACCTGACCCTCAGCCGTCTCCAACTGTAAGAGACAGCTTTAAAAACCCTTGCAAATATGCACAGCTCACAGACTGAATTGGAAATGTAGAAGGAAGCATACGCTATGTAATGTTTTGCCCAAAAGTCTCAGCTGGAAGTGTGTGCAGTCAGATCTTTGTGGTGAGAGTAAACACAAACAGAATCCAGCCTTGAGCTGCAAAAAGCTGTGAAAGTTTATTCTTTAGTTTCTGTGAAGAAAGAAAACACAACTTCAGGCCATTACACAATACAAGGTTAAAAAAAAAAGGATCAGAAAATGAGAAACAGAACGAGAGGGAAGCAGATACTTGATCTCTCTCTGTTGCGAGGGGACCCTTTCCTATGAAGTGGCTTCTAGGTTTTCTACCTGCAGGGAAAAAAATAAGACACTGAAAGTACAGCTTATAATAGGAAAAAGAAATAATCAATATCATATCCTCACATTAGTAGGAACACCCACTCTTACCTCTTCAAGCACGCAGCATGCCAACAGACTGCTCTTCGCTGACCTGCGTTGCTTATCTTGCAAGTGAGAGGAGGAGGGAAGGGAATTTTCAGTGACAGAGTGCCTAACCTAAAGACCCGGCTTCTTCACTTGCTCCTAGAGGCATCCACCTGGATCCTACACAAAATGAGAGAGATGAAACTACCAACACATGTTGAGAAACCCCATGGCCCGCTATGGAACCATGCCCCCTGCCAGAGATAAATTCCCCTGGGTTGGGCCCTAATGAGGTAACACTCAAATATTTACCTCCTTAAATGCCATGGTCCATGCTCAGATGTGCTCAGCGTAACAGAAACCAAAAGGGAATAATCCTCTGCCCCAGTTTCAGATTTGTCCCATTGTACCACAGCCACATCTATGGCTTGTTGTGTGAGGCATAACAATTCAACAGTCCCAGCATCTGGAGATTCATGGAAAGCAGTGATGAAGATACTATCATCTAACCATATCATTTCAGAAGACCACTGGATTTTCCAGCTCCGTATCCTAGGACCACAGTGGGCTGTCTCAGCAGGTGCTGAACTTCATGTGTTTTCCAATGACCGAGGCAAATCTATTACCTGAACAAGTTTTTTTCCTTTGTTGTGGCATGATTTTGGTGCTCGGTCACTATGTATAGTACAGTCACCATCCTCTGATGTCAAAGGCTAGGAATCCTCAAAGCCTTACAGAGAAGGCTTTGGAAATTCAGGAAGTCCAGAGGAATGCTACAGGCACAAACTAGGGTCATCTCAAAAGTGACTGAAGTTATGGAGTCCAGTTAATCCATGCCATGAAATCCCACACATCTTCAAGGTAGGTAGCTGTCCTGGGTTCAGCTGGGATAGAGTTAATTTTCACAGGAACCTCGGAGGGGGCACAGCCAGGACAGTTGACCTGAATTAGCCAAGGAGTTATTCCATACCATGTGCCATCATGCCCGGTATAGAAATGGGGAGCAGACTGGGGGGGGTGTCGCTTGGCTTTCGGTGGGGGCAGTGGGGGAGCACCGGGTTCCGCGTGGTGAGCGGTTACACTGTGCATTGTTCGCTTTGTGTATTCTCTTATTTGTACCGTTATTGTTGTAACTTCTCTTCTTGTGTTGCCCCAGTACATTGTCCTTATCTCAGCCCTCGAGGTTCCGTTTTTTTTTTCTTTTCTCTTTCTGATTCTCCTCTCCATCCCACCGGAGGGGGCAGGGGAGTGAGTGAGCAACTGCATGGGTCTTTGTTACCAGCAGGGCTGAAACCACGACAGTAGCTCATCTTGTGCAAGAGACACACTCAAGATATGTTATGAAAATCTACAGGCAGGAGGTACATCCAGTTGAAGCAGCAGATAACAGCTTTGTTAACCAACAGCAGCTTTTGGAAGAGATGTAGAGCATATGGGGAATGCTGGTTGTTCTACATCCTCGGTTCATACTATTTTGTACTGCACTGACATCTGAGAATGCCTCTAGATATTGACTGATCCCTTTCTCCAATGTGATTACAATTAAGTTAAGGGAGTTTCACATGTGGCAGGTCAGGTCTCTCCTTGAATAACCACATTCACCTGATACATTTTCCCAGCTTTATTTAGTAGCAACGCTTGAATTTACATTTGCGTCCACAGTGGGTGTCTTGGGAAGCCCTAATGCTGATGTGTACCATGGACCCTTCTCCAGCCACCTTCCATTCCGGGTGCCTCACCAAAATTTGAGCCACGTCAGCTCTGACACATTTAATATCCTTCCAGCAAATTCAATGCAGAACAGGCAATGCCCCTACAAGCTAAGTCACATCTTACCTTATCATCTCAAAAGAGCACACATTGATTAGAAAACATGCCCTAATGAATCAGCTTATTCTTAGGTGTCAGGATTGTACCTAACAACTCTGAAATATGTCACCTGCCACATTCCTATGAGACTTTATATTGAATAGTGAACTGGTGTGCTGCTTCTACAAAGGCTCTTCATACATTTTACTTGCTCTAGAATGGGTACTCCAGGCAAGAGCCATAAAAGAAAACTGTCCAGTCATTACTCAGTTTCAATATTTCTATCACACATCATTCATCTGTATGGAGCAGCCTTACCCCAATTCCTATCCTCAACCTTTTTTGTTACTGAGGAATTTCCATCCCTCAACATTTTTCATGAGTCCTAAAAGGTGATCAATACCTTCGCTGGTTTTCAGTGAAATAAGCAAGAACCCTTACAGCAGGTTAGGTATGTTTTCAAGATAGGCAATACTTTATCATTAACATCATGGATCAAGGTATTGATCTCTTAGTCATTAAATAAAACCCTCCATCTTTACATTCTCAGGAAACTTATCTACCACTGACAAGCCAAACATGCAGTTCTGTGGGTATACTGAATCCCAAATAAATACTTTTGCAGGTAGATCTTCTAGAACTCTGTATTGTAGAAGACCATTTTTTCCCCCTAGGAATAGCAACCCTAAATTTGCCTGTGTAGTCAACACAGAATGGCTGCAGTAAGTCCTGCATTTGCACACTAGTGTAAAACTTTCAAGATGATTCAGTATCCTGAGCATTTTTATCCAAGCTCAGTTTTCACATAGAATACAAGTACAGATATTTATCTTGCATCAGGTGTTACAGTTCACAAAATATGTGCATGAAAAATTCAAGGTGTTTAGTTTTGTCTGTCTGGGTTTTTACTTTACATCAATTCTCAGCCAGTTGTGCCTTAGGGCTCATAGCTGTCAGCAACTCCATCTTTCTAAGAGTTTTAAAAATTAGAATAAAAAATGATTACTTTAGTCTTACTTAATTGAACACTGTTCTTTTCCTGTATTCTTTCACATTAATTGCAGGTATTTGAAATAATATTCTTGATTAAATTTAATTCAGCTATGCTTCTGAAAAAGGACTCTTTTCTTTCAATTTATAGTCAGAACCTAATTTTAGAAGTCCTAAAATAGGATCCTTCAGTAGTCAGTGGACCTCCATAGGTCAGCTCATTCCAATTCAAGATACATGTCTAAGGCAGATGGAATAAATAGCCCTCTGGACACATACATCTTTTTCAACTGGCTATGTGCAGCCCAGCTTAGTTTTTAGATAGATAAAATAAGGCAAGATTAAACTCACCATAATCTTTGATCAAGATACATCATGCAAAACACTGACACAGGGTTTTTCTAGGTTGCCTACTTGAGCAGTTTGTAGGTCGTATCCTTATGTGTTTTGCATATATGGTTTTTTTTTACACATTTTAAACACAATTATATAATCTCAAAGTCTTCTGTTTGGAATAAAAAGTAAAAATTAAAAAAAGTATACTCCTAATAAGCGTAATTTGAATACATGTCAAAGCAGGACTTTGTTGTATATATCCTTGACCTCAGGCAGCTGAGCAGCCTATCGATAGTGAGAGGATGATGTAGGTCTATCTGTAAAGTTAAGGCTGCTTTTAAGAACTTCCTAGTTTCAGTCAAAACCTTTTGTAGTTTTGTTGGTATGTAAAATCAGAGGCGGCTACAACACAGACTTTCTAAATGGTCAGACAACAAATTCACCTTTTAATTGAGCTGGATTCTATGTTTCTAAAAAGGAAAAGAACACAGGTGAAGTTTTACACAGTGCAATTTTTTTCAGTAGTTGTAAGAGGGACCACGAGTTGGACATTTCTCAAGTTTCCATCTGTACTGGAAGAAACACTTGCCTTTATGCCTGAGCTTTTAATGAAGCAAGTAAATCTTATTCAGATGGGCAGGCATCCTGACATATTCAAAAATACCTGAGTGACAAATATTTCTGTAAGAAAACAGGCTCTTCTTTCAGACTGCTTTTAAGAAGTGTCTCTAAACACCTGGGAAAAAACAGGACTTCAATTTCTGTGAAAGCATGTTTAATTTTGAAACATATCAAGATGTAAGAATTCAAGAGAAAATGGTAGCTAGTTTAAATATGAATTGTATTAATGAGAAGAGGGCAAGAATCTTGTATTCTAAGTGGTTATGACTCATACCTTCCAATTATAGCATGCATACATCATACTTCAGTAAAAAAGAATATCAAGCATCTTCTGGATGGAAGATATTTAGACACTTGGTGAACCAGTAGCTGATCAACAGGCACCAGACCTCATCTTGTGAAAAAAACCCAAGCAGTGAGCCAGGGTCTTTTCTCATTTACCCTGCTGTAAAATACAAATAATTCTGCTGCTGCCAGTGAAGTTACTTTATTGTTGAAACTGGTATGAGGGCAGAATCAATCAAAAATGTCTATGAATTCCAGTTTCAAAAAAATACTATGATTTTAAATGAAAATACACACATAACTCCATACCCCTTAAAATAAAGTGAAAAGTCCATTCCCAAAGACATATATTAAAACAAATAAATAAATAAATAAATACAAATTTCCAAATCACAAAGCTCTGAAGTGCAGTCACTTAAGTGCCAAAGCACAGTCACTTGCATTTGCTCAGCAGCAGTGGAGCAGAATGATGCATCCTGTGACTGGAGCAAGCCCTTCTGCTCCCCCTCGAGCCTCCCAGCATGCTCATGTGGACAAGACCACAGGGACATCGCACAGCTTGTTGCAAGGGCTGCCAGAGTTGCCCTGGGGGACTTTTGGATTGTGCAAAAGCTTCTGGGAGTTGCAGAGAAGGCTGGAGAGTGCAAACTGTGCCTCTGCAGCAAGTAAAGGATAGTTCAGATCAATTGCTGTGTTTCAGAGGACCTCCTGTGAATTTATAGGAAAGGGGAGAGCAGCTATCAGGCAACCTCTGAAATGTCAGTGGGGGAAACATATGGCTAAAAACCTTTAAAAGAAGTTTTTTATACCTAAAAAAGCATAAAGTAAGAGGCTGTTTATCCTGGAGGAGTTTGCAGGTGAGGTGAGAGCAAAGGTGGGAGCTACAAAACTGAAGAAGCAGACTGCAACGGGTGAAGGGAGGAAGTTTCACTGTGAATAGCTCTAACATGAGAGGTTTCATTTTGGTTTTGGTTTTTTTTTTTTTTTTAGCTGAATAGCTGGGAATCAGATTAGTCAGATATTTTTTTTTCTGCCTCAGTCTTATTTTCTATTAGTCTATTTCTTGCAGAACCTATAACTGCATCCATCTCTTCATTTATGTTGATGAGATTTTGCTTTCTTTTGTGTACGTTACCTATAACCTCTGCTCCTCTAGGTTTTATTACCACACATTTTGTAAGAATGTGCATCACTGAAGCACAAAACAGGGGAATTTGCAATGACAGTAGGATTTTGAATGCAAAGGGTGACTGGGTACAGGGCTGACTGAACACTGCCAATACCAACTCCAGCAGAGCCCTGTTTACATATGGCACTGACTCCCAAACATTTTGGCCCCTGGGATATTACCAGTCTTCAAACTTCGTTGTATAGCCAGATCTAGCTGATAAATAACATGATCACTGTTACTGCTGCACACACCTAATAGTAGATCCCTTGCCATCAATGATTTAAAAAAATTATTTTCCCTAAACCAGTATACTTCTCACTCCCAAATACTAATACCACACACAGTGCAGCTGCACTGCAGCTCCACAGGGTCCCAATCTGGGGATTTCCACTGTAGAGGAATTTTTTGCAGTGACTTTGACCTGACAAGAACTGAAGATGTTTTTGTTATTGGAGACGACATCCCCAAACTACGCTTCTCTGGGCTCAGAGAGGGAGACTGACATACACACAGAGGAAACACTCACCAGTCTCAGGAGAAGTTGTCTTCACAGAAAGAAGTTTGACTCCTTCTTTATCTGACTGGGCCCTGTTGAAGTCAGAAAACATTTAAGCAGACAGTCAGTATTCAAGTTGGTCAGCCAAACAAAACTCTAAGATTATGATATGGAGGAGACAGCGCCTATGCCAGTCTACACTGGCAGGCTTGAAATGGGCTTTGTATGAGACCATGTAGAAGTGTCATGGTTTCAGCCCAGCCGGTAACAAAGGACCACGCAGCCGCTCTCTCACTCCCCCCACCCCCCTCCCATGGGATGGGGAGGAGAATCAGAAAGAGAAAAGAAAAAAAAAAAAAGGAACCTCGAGGGCTGAGATAAGGACAATTTACTGGGGCAACACAAGAAGAGAAGTTACAACAATAACGATACAAATAAGAGAATACACAAAACGAGTGATGCACAGTGCAACCGCTCACCACCTGGAACCTGGCGCTCCGCCACTTCCCCACCGAAAGCCGAGCGACCACCCCCCAGCCTGCTCCCTATACATATATATACTGGGCATGGTGTCCCATGGTATGGAATAGCTCTTTGGCTAGTTCAGGTCAGCTGTCCCAGCTATGCCCCTTCCCAGGTCCCTGTGAAAATTAACTCTATCCCAGCTGAACCCAGGACAATGTGATAAAGTGACTCCATATGTAAGGTGTTTGGGTGTAGGCACAGGGTGGGACTTTCTGCTTTGCAGCATTCAGGAGTCACTGTATTGCAGCCGCCTCAGGACAGACATAAGAAGCGCTTTGTGGTTGAGGCTATTGGAGGCTGAAGGGTTGGCTTGTCCTGGGGCCCAGCCGTACTCAATGGGCAGGCTGCAGACAGGGAGAGAGTGGAGTGCAAGGGGAATTGGCAAGGAAGAAGGTTGTATCGCTTCTTTTTTGGTGTAGACCCTGGAAGGTCCTACAGCTGTGGCCCAAATTGGGACAGGCCACTGCTCTGGTTTGTGCTAGTGCTGGCTGTGCTGGCCTCTCAGGCAGCTGTCACCAGCTCCCAGGTGCCTCCTGCTTTCCCTGCAGTTGTACTGCCTAGGGGGAGCTGAGAAACCATGACTGGGTTCAATTTATATCTGTTTCTGAAAGTGTTGGCACTGGCCAGTGTATGGTATTTCACACGCCTGACCTTTTCAGTTCACTTTTGCATCGTGAGATGACAAGGGTTGGGGGGTTTGGCTGCAGGTACACTGATCAGCAAGGTGCATGTTGTCCTGCTCTAGTTTTTGGATTTCTTCTCTGGAAACACCTGTGGGGCTGGAATATAGGCAGGAGGGCAGGAAGGTGATGTGCCAGGCTAGGATCCTTATGGGGTTATGCTTGCATTTCCAACACGTCCAGCAGTGCTACTGGGAATACTAACTGCCTGCAGTGCAGGTAATGTTCTGTGAGAGAGGAATAAGATGCCATTAAAACCTGAGACACTACTTGTTCTCAACAAATAGGAGTCAGGGAGGCTCATTCTGAGGTTGCTTATCACCTCATGACAGCAGAGTGCAGCAATGTGTTTTTTCTTGCACATCAGGGTTGAATTACCCAAGTCTTTGTTTCTGAGATGGGTGAGGTAATGGTTTAAGCTCTAGCACAAAGTTTATTGATTCACATCTTTGCTCTGAGATAAGCTTCCTTCTGGCTTTAGGCAAATTGTGCATTTGGAATTGTAAAATAGCAAGTATTTCTTTACTTTTTATTGCTGATACCTTATGATCTAGGTAGGTGGGAGCAGCCTGGAGAATGTAGGGCATGCTGTTGCTCTTCAGACCACACAGCAGGTACCCAGGCTTTCCAAGCAGGAGGGTTTGCTCTCCGCTGCTGCAGACCTCGTGTCTTTGGTTATGAAACCCATCTTTGCCTTAGCATGGGCAGGGCTGCTGTACATCTGGTTTTCCCTTTTCCCAGGCTCCCTTCCAAGCCAATTCCCGTCCAGGCTTTTGAGTCCCATAGCAAGAAGTGGACCTTCAGCTCTGTGGAGAAAGGAGGTGGCAGGTGCAGCCTGCTTTGGTGTGGTGTGAGAGAGGTGAAGTGCTGATGGCCGGTGGGAGCATGAAGCTGCGGGCATTGGAGCAAACATCAGACCCAGCTGCCTGTGCTGGTTGGAGCTCTGGTGGGTAGAGCCCCTGGGGGTCAGGGTCATGAGGAGATGCCCAGGACTTGATAGGAATAGCAGTTAGTTTGACTCTGCAAGCTTCTGTTGCTGCACTCTTGTAATATGGAAAGGCCATGACTTTTTAATGTGCTTCTGAGAGGGAACGCTGAGTGAGAGAGGCCTGTATGTAGAGGAGTTTGGGAGAAATGGGGCATGTAAGGAGAAGTTCTGAAAGAAAACTTCCCCTTGAGGTCAAGGATGAGAGAATTTGGGAGGATCAGAGATCAGTAGTGAGGAGGGTTGGAAATGTGAAAGAAACTGTGGTCCAGGTGGGGTGGTCTGGGGGAGTGTGGCAGGGCATCTTCTGTCACCTCCTCACTGGCTGACCAGAACTTCTCACCAGCATCTCAGACCAGAGCTTTCATCATCTCTTTTAAATGTTCTGAAATGTGGCAGCCATGAATATGTTCTGTAAAAAGCAAAGAATGTAGAGCATATTGAATCAAAAGGGTTATGTAACTGCTAATCTTAATAAACATGATTTCATTAATGGTAGCCTAACACCAGAAAGACAGCAAGAGTTTCATGGGCTTTCTTTCTAACACATGCTACTCAGACTACCCACTGAACAAGTGTATTGCTCTGCAGTCGCTTGCTCCACTCTTTGTATGGTGGGATCCCAGTTGTATTCTTGTATACTCTGGAACTAGAGAAGACACAAAACAACCTGCAGAGCAAGATTACTTTAGCTGCCTAAACGTCTCTTTGAGTAGAGTTGGCCTAAAATCTTAACGTACTGGAGGATAAGCTCTTTATGATCTTTTCTGGCTTAGTGGGAGATGGTTGTGTGCAAGGAAAACTATAGGAGAATTCTTGTGAATTGGGAGGGCAGAGTTAAAATAACCAGTGCATTAGCAGCTGAGGAAAACTGTTTCTTGTAAAGCGCACAGCCAGGGCTGGTTCTTTGGCATGTTTGTTTTGAGCGTGGGAAGAATATGCGTTTGCTTGCGCATGTGCACACGCATGTGTCTGTGTGTGGAGGTGGGAATACAGTTGTTAACTTGTTGCTGACATGATTCTTTACTTCATAATGCTTCTTTGTACATTTCACTGAAATATTCTGCTTGAACTCTGTAACAGCATTGTCTAATCAGCCTTTTTTTATTTCCTCCTCCTCTCTCCCCCTCCTCCTCCTCCAGTCAGCATATGCTGTGTCAGTGCTCAAAGAGTGTGCTAAACTGCGACCTACAGATCCCACTGTTCCTCTTCTGGCTGCCAAGGTCTGCATTGGGTCACTGCACTGGGTAAGCAAGCTGATATAATTCTTATGTAATGGATCAGGCGCTGCATAGACAGTGCCATAGTGTAGTTGCAATAGGGAGAAAGGGGATCTCTGTTAAAAATCATACACGCATGCATGCCTTATAAAAAATGAAAATCCCAGGAAGAAATTTTGCAGTGAGTCACTGAAATGCATTCTGCTGGCACATTAAACAAAGGAGGATAGGGGAAAGCCATAACAGCCATTCTGGGGACTGTTGCTTCAACTGAGTGTCAAGTTGAATTGGCCACTTTTGTAGCCACTGGAAGACAAAAAAGTTAGTAATTATAAGTTGACTGTTGGACAGTTCAGGTGTGCTGGATGACTCAGTCCTTTGTTCTTGAAGTTGCTATGTCAGTGTTTTCTGTTCTGGATGTGTTAATGTATGCCCCAGAAGTAGAGTGGGAGTGGAAGACTATGTCTGTGAAATTCTGATTATCCCAAAGAACAGAAACATCAGTCAGTCTTTTGCTGCCTGGTTTAATTACTTGAATGGTAGCCTGCTGTTTTCACCTGTCCTCACTGCAAGGTGTCCCTGCAGTCAGTGAAGGATTATAATTGCTAATATAAGTAAAACAAAGATGCAAGAAAACATTAAAGAAAATACCAGAAGAATCTGCCCAGATTTTGGTGAAAAGTTGTAGGGGCTAGATTTGCTGTTGTTGTGCCCCCTACCCCCTGCCTCCCCATCTCCTGCATCCCTATCTGGTGAACATTCAGCTAAACTTAATTGAGTTGTATCAGTTTACACCACCGTCAGCAAGGAGATCTGGTTATGTATGTATGTATATTTTTGAATGAACTATACTGTTCAAACTATAATGGGTAAGCTTCTGTGTGAGTTGGCAAAAACTGGGAAGTATCTTGTTCTAGGAAAAATCTTTCAGGTCTGAGGGCTTGAGGGAATCCTTGCTGAATACCCAGCCTACCTCTGTTCTTAGAGCAATTTAACTCTTGTGCTCTTAGCTCAGTATCCAGATTTTGAGGGCTGAAAGTCATTCAGTGATATAACTTTCACAGTGAATGTTTCTTTTTTAATAAAGCAAATAAGGTTTTTCCTGATTCTTAGAGACGTTAAAACAATATGAAAACCAGGCATTACAACTGTGTTGAACACTCTTACTAGTATCTCTGATGAAGTTTCAAAGCAAGACGAACTTGACATCAGTCTAAAACATCAGTAAGTATATTGATAATTTTTACTCTGTAGGCTTTGAAGCTAGAGAAACTTTATAGGGTAAATTCCTGTATTCACTTTGAGCCATAGTGGGGGACTGCAAGACCCTGGCAATTCTGCTGTCTCAGTGATTGCTAGGAGGCAAAAAAACCAAACAAACAAACTAGGGGAACAGTCGTGTTAAATGTGAAGAAAATCTTTCTCTGAGATCAGGCTAGTTTTTGCCTATGTGCCTGAATTTTAGTATAGGAGACAAACTTGGGATCTCCATATAGCAAATAAATCACTTACTCCTCTGCCTTCCTGCTCTGTGAACACAAATCCAACAAGGGGAAGGCACTGGAGCCATGAAGCCAATGAGGGAAGATGCTCTGTTGCACCTGATACTTACAAACAAGGAAGAACTGTTTGGGAACGAAGTTTGGGGGCAACATTGACTGCACCGGCTGTGAGGTGGTGAAGTTCAGTATCCTGAGGGAAGGCAATAAGGCAAATAGCGGAGTGGTCCATTCAGACCTGCTTTGTCTGACCACTTCTAGACACAAGCAGTGACTTTAGGGAGGCAGTGGTCTCTTGATACTTGCTAAACATGTGACCACTGCCATAACTAGCCTTTGAACAAAACTGAAATACTGTGAATGCGTCTTGTGAGATGCCATGCTAAAGTCAAGATCCCTGGGATGTTCTTAAGTTTAACAGAAGCAATGAAGTTTTAATGGAGGCACTCTACCAAACACTGGGTCATTGATATGTGTTGAGGTGAAAGGACAAGGTTTCTGTACTGTGAGAAAAGAAATAGTATGGAGTCCCTTTTCTTTCATGTGTTACCCTGGGGTTTATGCAGCTCTCAGTATTGAGGCTTAAATTTCATATGGTCCCATTAAAGTCTGCCGACTTTGATGAGGAGTTGAATGTGAAATTATGAGCCCAAACTGAAGATGCCGCTATGCCAGGAAGTGGGCGGGGTTAGGATTTGTCCTCCTTATTGGTGCTTCTTGCCAAAATCTCTTTGGATCTGCTAGGACAGCCAGCATATAAAAAACACTTTGTTGTAGAGACACTTGAAAAAGACAGTGAAACTGTAATTCAAGTCCAATCTCTGTCCTCAGGCAGTCCAGTATCTCCAGACTTCTCATACATGGCAGAGCTGCTAAAAGCAACAGTCTAACCCTAGAAAAATAGGAAAAAGAAGGGAAAAAATAGCTGCTTTTGATTATTACAAAGTAAGAGGGGTTTTCCCTCTATCTACTGCTTTTTTCATTGTGTGAAACACTTTTCAGTGTTGATTCATTGAGACCCAGGCTCAGAACTGGGGTGCAGTATGAAATATAAACGTGATTTCACAAGAGGGTAATTTTACTTCAGTTATCTAGAGCGCAACCTTATGAACTAAAACCAAATTTAAAATATTCCTCTCCCTTCTTCCTTTCACTCAGTGGCCTGTGCTCTACCCTGATACCAATCTTGATGATGTTATAGAAGAGTTTTAATTAAGGGGAGTCAGAGGGGAATTGGAGCATCTTCTGAAAGAACTGAAACGATAGGTTCCCACATCTTACAGTCAAAGGGATGCTTCTGATATTACTGGCAAACTCCTGTGCCTAATAAAGACATTCCTGCTTAGCAGAGCTGTTTTTCTAAAAGTAATCCTTACAGTAATTATTTGCATTTAAATTACATGGCAATCAAATCAGAATTGAATCATTTAAACCGGAAGTGAACAAGCTGATCAATGCCAGTATAAATAGAAAGGAGAATAGACATGGCACAGCAACAGTCTAATGGACAAATATTAACAGTTACAAATTGTGACGGGTTGACCATGGCTGGATGCCAGGTGCCCACCAAGTCGTTCTATCACTCCCCCCCCTCTTCGCTAGACAGGGGAGA
>JANZLQ010000007.1:34032144-34057254 GCA_026212715.1 Elanus axillaris | reverse complement strand
AATACCTGGACTTTTCTTCTGGCACATTCTGTACAAAGCCACCAGCGAGAAGACAGAGAGGGTAATGACTATCAAGGTAATGACAACTGGCAAGATAACGCCTGCAAAAGAGGGAGGGCATAATTTTGCCTGCTGCCCCTTGCTTGCATTGTACAGGAACTTGCATGCACAAAGGCAAGAGGCACCTTCAGCTCCACTTCACCAAACATCATTGATTTCTCTGGAGTCAGGTAACCTGCTGCTCCTGTTATTCCTCCTGCACCCGCTGAGCCTCAGGCTCACAGCCTTTGCGGAGGGAAGATTTAGGCACTATCCTTCCCCTACCCTTAGTCCTTCCCTGACACTCATGCTGCACTGTGGAGCTGGTTTCACCTATTTTTCTTTAAGAGAGTGAGTTTTTAGCACCTGCCCCATTGGGATCACCATAATCTTGATCAAAATATTCACGATTCGCACCCAGTGTTGATGGCCCCCAAAGGTTTTGCAAAACAGTCGTGTTTCAGGAATAAATTTTTGATAGATGCAATTATTTTTTCCTCTTTTTTTGAAAACAAGACTCATCTGAAATTCAGCAACTGAAGCGATTATTTCTCTTTTAACATTGTACACCCAGAAAGACACCAAGGACTTACATAATTCAGTAACATCCCCCACAGCACTTACAACCAGGGATAGAAAATGCAAGATCTCCTTTTTAAATGAGGACATTTCTTTCCTTTTATTATTTGCCACCATCTGCCATTTCCTGACAGGTGTTTCCCAGCCAAGAAGCAAAAAGGAAAAAATTATGTAACAAAGAGAAGCTTTCCGGGGAAATATATAAGCCCAGCTTCTCCCCATTTATCTTTTTTCTGACAGCCATTGGCCACATTCAAATTTAGCAGGCGCTCTCTCACCTGCTGGCCTAAGTCCTGTGTCAGGGAAAGCTGCGGCTCCATTCCCACAGCATTCCAAGGCATCAGCTGTCATGCCTGCCCGATATTTAGAAATAGCGTCTTTGATGGTTCTTGATGCAATTAATATTGAATATTCATATAGATGTGTGTATGCATCTATAGATCTAGAGGGCGAACCCGGAGACAAGTTTACAGTGGAAAAACATCAAATATATTTTGCTAATCCAGTACTTTGGGTAGGATATAGCAGATCTGCAGCAACACTCTTGCCCTAGAGATGCATATTAAAATAAAAGATTAAGTTACATGCATCATGCAAATATCAAGTACTTGAAGAGTCTGCAGAAGACTCCCTCCTATTCCTTCTCTCCCACGACAATATGAACAATATATTCATATAATAAATTCATAACAATATATTCATATTATATGTACTCATAACAGTATATGAACAACATTTTCACATGTTTCCTTGTGTCTTCTCTTACAGGGGATGACTCTGTTCCCATTTTTTCCCCAGTTTTATCACTTTGAATCAGTCCTTGGGAATAATTTTGCTGCTCTGCAGTGAGAGTGGTGTCAACTTGTTAAGCTCTGTTTCTCTTTGAGAGGAGTTTTATAACAGGAAGTTAAATTGGGTTTGTAATAGGGTTTACGTCTGGTAAGGCTAGAAATAAACCTGCCAGTTTCATTTCTCTGCTACTCCAATCACTCATCAAAAGCCAAACTGATTGACTGAAAACTCAAAAGCTGGACAATAAAGTAGGAACACTCACTAGAATAGTGGATATCACTCCCTGTCACATTCTTGTTTCCAGAACTGCTTCCGGGACTTCCAAAAGCTAAATTTGCAAAAGAAATATTGCCTTTCAGGTTAACATGTAATTGCCAGAACTCCCCAAACAATTCCCTCCAAAAAATTACCCTTCCAGAACAACTTTTGTGTCCTCAGATCGGGAGCCATTTGGTGCTCCACAGCTATAGTTCTTCTCAATAATACCTGGATAACTTGGCAAGAGGGGTGGAAAAGTTTATCTAGTGTGGCCTAGAAGGAACACACACTTTGCATGGGTGCAGTCTTCCCTAGGATCATCTATCTGCTTGTCCACTTACAGGGTATGAGCTACAAACTTTTTCACTTTTAGGAGGTTAAGGTACTGTTCAACATTAGAAGAGAACTCTTGACAAGTAAATAAAAAAGCAAGAGAGTGAAAATTAGACCTGTCTCCAAAAGAAGAAAGACCAAAATATTTTACTGATAATTAAAAAAAAGTGCTAATAGTAGATGAAGAATTCCAAAGAGGTGCAATATTAGTAGCTAGTGATTTTCTTGAGAGTTGAGTGTTATAAAGGGATGTGCCACATTTTGGGACAACAATGACTGTTAGGTGTGTTTTTTAGGGCATGGTTTAAAGGAATGCATTTCTACCTTCAGGTGCTAACCTGAATTTGAGTCAGGTATCAACAACCCAAAATATTTATTATCTTGTTGCATACAGTCTTTGAAAAAACCACCACTGAACTTCCAGGGAGAAAAAAGAAAAAGCAAACCTCGGCCCTTCCCTAGTTCCATTTACAGCACACAGGATCATATTCCGCGTTGGACAGAGACTTGAGTAGACGTGTGCTTACTGCCACTGAAGAAGCTGACCACCTGGACAAATGTAATGCAAGGCCGAGCATTTCCATTGCTCATTTAAATGTCAGAAATGCCTCTTAAACAAAGGCACCTGGGGAAGGTGGTCTCTTAAGCAGGGGTCCTAGTAGAGAGCATAGGTCCATATATAAGCAGTGAGAGTATGGTAGCAGCCACTGAGGTTTTGTTCCAGGCTCTGATCCACTGCTTGAGTACACCTCACACCTGTAGGGATGCACAATTCCTCTTCCAAAGAGCAGAAGAGGGGTCAAAATGACGGATGGAAGCTATGAAATTAACTGAGTCATTAAAACCAATTTCCCAGGGCCATTTTGAGGGCCAGAATACAATTTTGTTCTGCTAAGTCTCTGAATGACATGTCCCTATTTTTACAGAAGCTTTTGTATAGGCAGTACTTGTAATTCTAGTCTGCTGAATTAGAGTAAAAAACAGTGTTTGTTTGTCCCAACCATGTAGGGACTCCCTCTTTCTTGCTGCACTGATTTTAAACTCAGGCCCACTACTGAGAAATGTTTTGATGATTGTTTTTTCTCCACTATTCTCCTTTTGCCCATATTCCCATTCTCACAACATTCCAGTCTGTTCCGATATGTAAGAGTATGTTATATCTTGATGCAAGAGGAGCAAAGCAGAGAACAGCCAGGGGCCAGTTTCTCCACAGGTTTGCTGGATATGTCAGTATACTGGATTTTCTAGGTAACTAGGAGCTACATGGTTCTACTTAAAAATTTATGCGTATTGACCTGTAGTTCTGGGAAAGAGAGTGAGCTGTGCTTTCATTTTTGTTCTGCTGTTGTGTAGCTGTGTGAATTTGGGGCAGATCGTTAGCTTCTCTGTTTCCTTTCTCCATGCCCACCCCCGTCCCTCATTTGTCTGGCCAGAGACTGAAACCTCCTGGGGAAAAATGATCACTTACTATGTGCTTGTGTGGTGCCTGAACAATACAGCCACAGCAGAGACATTCTGATGCTATAGTGTAGGAAACAATCCTTGTCTGAGACCTTTATCTCTGAAAAATCACTGTGTTTCTTTAAAGCAGAAGCTCTCGCTCCTGTGGTGCCAGTCTGCTGAGGGGTGATAATGTAAGGATGGAAACTGTGAGCCATCATCAAGTGACTGAAATAATTCTTATGAATTCGTAATTCCATGTGATTGCTTTAGATTTCCCAGGGAAATACTACTGCCCTTTTCGCTACCTTACCCAATATACTACATGATATACAGGGCAAGCAGGCAATTATCACAGTAATGAGTTATCCTGGATTCTAACTGAAAATGTCAACAGAAACAAATTACACTGAAAAACATGAACGTGTATCCATGCATTTGTGCAGCCTCTCCTCAGGAGAAAAACTGAGAATTCAAATCCACTCTTTATTTTCCTAGTTCTTTCTTAAATGACCAAGTTGTGAGTAATGCAGGAAAGAAAAATCCATAGGTTAGCATTTTAATTACTTGAGACCATCAATAAGAAATACAATAGCTAAAAAGAAGCACTACTAAATGAATAAAATGGATTAAGGAATTAAAACCTTTAACTCAGTTACCCACTTCATTCATTAAAGTTTCTCACAAGCCAGCTCATCCTGTCTACTTTCTCTGCATCTAGAAAGTGAATCTGGAAGACATTTTCCAGCTATGGAATGATCTGGGATCACAATAACAGTTAATTGGAGTAATACATCCACCATGGTAACAGGAGGGACAAGCTTTTGCTGGCAGCAGCAGCAAGAACTGCAGGGACCAGTACAGAAGAGACTGTTTCCAGATAAGCCCAGAGAAAGGAAAATAGGACAATACAGGTTCACTAGCACAGGAAACTCTTGCCTTACTCTGGGACCTGCTGCTTCTAACCATGGGATGAGTAATGACAGCCACTGACAAGAACAAGCTCCTTGGTATAATACTCTATTTATATCAGTTTCCCATTGCCTCATGCAATACGCTGGGCCTGATTTTTTTTGCACTCACACCCTGTTTTCTTTTCAGTATCTGCTAGTCCAACATGGCATTCAGCTGAAATCACAGCAAAGTTACTCACAGCTACAAGTTGAGCATCACTCCTCTGCTTCTCTGTACTATGCTTCAGGTTCATTCTTCCCCCAGAGCCTGCTTCTTCTCTGAACGTTTCCTTTCCTCAGGCTGCCCCCCTCCCATCCCACACCAGCCCTTTTCATCAGCATGCACAGAGAAAACTCCTCTATTGCTCTTACTTGTTGATTCTGTGGTGGAGCTCACGTAAAGGCCTGCAATAAAACAGAAGGAACAGGTTTGTTATTATCTGTTTTAGATGTCCAGATTCTTCACATCATGCAAACTGTCAGACTCTAGCATCGTGCTCGGTAACCCCACAAGAAATCCTGCCTCAGAACTGACACACCGACGCTGTTCCGAAGCCCAGAAAGTCTGAGCTGTGAAAGTCTGCAGATATCCCTTATAGATGTGAGCAGAATCCAAAGCTTAGCCTACACTAGGTTGTTATTATACTCAATAGAAGAAAATCCTGAATTAATTGATACATTCCTAAAAAAATCTTACTGCCAAAACCAAGTAAGTGCCTGGGAGTGAATAGGTGGCATTTAACTGACAAATAAGTGTTTTAATAAAAGAAACTCAAATGTTTAATTGAGGCACGTCTTCAAGTGTCACAAAACCCTTTAAAAATGAATCTTCATTAATTATCTTGGTGCTTTTGGCTAGCAGACTGCCGAGCAGCATGAGTAAGAGGCATTGGTAATGAGGAAGAAATGGACCTTGCAGAGAAATGTGCATGTTGCTTACTGGCCCACTGCTGTCAGCTTCCCCTGGCCACTTCACAAGTTTTTGGTGCAGAACATATTTTTTGTCACCTTTTTGTTAGTATGCTGCTGCTTTTGTGCGTCTAGACTGTAGAAGGCTTGGAAATTAAGGCGGCTGTGAATACTTCACATTTGGACGCTAGCCACAGACAACCATCACTCCCACAGTGATTTTTATTATGTTGCATTAAGTCTCTTCTGTGATCACTCTAAAGTCAAAGGGAGCCAGGGACCTAACCCGTCCGTGTCTCTGAGAATACCCACCTGCGTGAACTGGCAGCAAAACATTCATCTGTTCGTACAAGACAGACTGTCTCTTGCCAGGGACAAGTGACTGGCATTCTGCCTGCCTGGTAAGGCCTCTCACACTGGATTACTGGAGCTACCATGGAAAAAAATCCCTCAGTCACTCCATCCTCAGCAGCAACTAATTATTTTGAGGTATAAATCACAGCACTTGGTCACCTTTCTCTAGGCTAGAGGGCACTATAAAGGCCACCTCATTGGGTCTTTTCAGGGTTCACTGTTGCCACAGCATCTGTGGGGAATGTAGTGCATCTGACCCTGTCCTGAGAACTCCCTGGCAGGATGCGACCCACCAGCACATCCTCCATGTCCCAGCTGTGCCAGGCTGGGAGACCACAGAGGGAGCAGTGTGAAGGCAGCTGTAACTCCAGGCAGGCATTCAGCCTCTCCTGAGCGCCCAGGGTTGCAGTGCTCCTCCTCCAACCAGGGTCCCCGGGGAATACAAATCCACTTTTACGCCCTCGCTGCACTTTCTGTGCTGAGGACCAGTGCTTTGCACAAAGACAGCCCTACCACTGGAGATCTAACACGAGTGAAGCACTTTATTCTGCTGCTGTGAATGTACTCTGAAAACCAGAATGGCTGTTCTTGTTTTTCCCCCTCTCTACACCCAGTTAAAAACAGGGATCACTTGAGCCACTGGGGTGCAAATCACCACTTTTGCTAATGATATATGTGACAGAGCTTTAACTGCATTTTAATCACAAACATGCACAAAAAGCACATTCAGGTTGAAAAGCCAAATACTTAGAAGTCAGCAGTAAGAGCTCTTCTTGAATGTACTAAATATATCAGTAAGGCTAAGTACTCTGAAGGTACACAGTTACCTTGCCCCAGCTTCCTACAATCCAGAGGAGATGTTTTTCCTAAGCTTTTTATCATCTCATCAATCCATCTACAAAAAGCAATATCACCTTGCTAAGAGGGGATCTCTGTGATGATTCATCAAGCAATGTTTATAGCATGTTTGGGCAACATTAACAAGAAGAGCCAAGGAAAAGCTTTGGGGAAGTTAATAACTGGCCTGTCAAAGGAGGTTTGGAATGACATACGATACAGAAAGCAGTAGGACGCATACCTGGCATTAAGGAAACATCCAAATGTGATATGATTGCTTGTTACCCAAATACTGCCTTTCCTTCAGCCTATAAGGAGTGGGATCCCATGGAAAAAATACCATGTGATCACACACCAAGGGTTGTAAAGCCCTGTGTATGCATATTCTTGGAGAAAGGCAGAAGGCATTGTCAAGTCTTACAAATAGGTCCCTTCTCCATGAAATCCAAGCCTAAGGAGAGTTGAGCTTTCCTAAGAACCCCACCAAGATTATAACATATTATACATTTTCCCTCAACTTCACTCTTGCAAACAAAGTGAACTATCTTGGCTCAAATTAGAGCAAACAAATAAATAGGAAAAGCATGTCAACCCAGAGACCGATATCCCCAAAGCCTTAAGGTTTGTCAAAGCTGTATGCAGGTGACATCAGGCTCTGTAAACAGGAAGGGTTGGGTGACCTGTGGTTCAGTACCCGCAGGCACAACCAAAACCCATGCTGCTGTACTGGCCAGACCTTGCCACATCAATAAACCCAGACAGCAGAAATGATCCCAGGTAGGAAACATGACAGCAGGCCCTCACCCTTCCTTTAAGGGCCATAGGAGCTTCCTGAGCCTCGGTTATTTTTTAAAAACTGCACACGTACGCACAATAAAACTACAAGCATCTTTCCCAAAGATAGCTCACCCAGACTGTGCTACAGCATGAAAAATTAAATAGGAAAATCTCATGTCCTTCTCTCTCTCCCCCTGTATCCCGTCTGCAAGAAAGGCGCCAGCTCACCCTCTGTTCAGAGATTGCTCAGCCCTGCCACACAAACAAAGCTGTGCTTATCAGAGCAGTTCAGCAGGTGCTTTCAGTTTGCATTTTCTAAATAACCATCCAGTGCCCTTTTTGGTGGTGGGGTCACATGCTGGTGGTCTACAGAAAGAGAAGGACAGAAGGAAAAGCAGCATTTCACTTGCTAACATAGTTACTGTAGTTGTTCTGGCTGCCTGTTCAGAGCTTACCACATCCTTTGGGGCTGTGAGTTAGGGGGCAGATGCTCTGCATAAATAATCTGGGAAGATTTCCAGATTCATCATGAAAAGTGAGGTGTGCAACACTGGCTGTGCCGAGTCCTTGTTGTGCAGTAAGGAGGACAAGGATAAAAAATTTGGCACATGACAGTGGTTTGATTTGAAAATACCTGCCTGAGTCAGTTCAGCGCTGGTTAGAAGCTTGACAGATGGAGAAAGAGACCAATAACTAACCTCTCCCCACTCTGTTCTCCAACAACCACTACCTAAACAGCCTGGATACCCTGCAGTTTGCTGCTTCTGTTTTTGGAGGGCAGCCACATGAAACTATGTTCACTGGCAAAACAAACGAATAAATTTGGCTGATTACTCATAGGGGATACCACAATATAAATCAAAGCAAAATTAAGAACTTTAAAAAACCCTCCTTGCCCTGACCATGCTATAGATCTGTAACTGTTAACTGAGGCTTTGCTATATTTTCCATCTCCCAGGCACTTTGCATTTTGTGTCTCTCTCTTTGTGAAGAAGCTGAAGATATGGTGGGTAATTTTTACCTAATATCACTATCCAGAGTTCCTACACAGTTTGTGTACAGAAAAAGTCAAACCCTCCTTGTCTTACTCATAAGAATTTTTCGTAGGGAGATGCCTCCTGTGAATCAAGTGAGTAGGATTTATAATTGGAGGAGTGCAATAAAGATATCAATAGATGCAGCAGGTTGATTCATCTGACAGTTTATTATAATAGATCATTTGATCTTACCACCTTGCTGGGTGAACTTAAGCTCATACTGCTTTATGGATTTTTTGTTGTTTAGGTCACAGAATAAAAAGCTACAATACTTGCAGTTTCTCAGGTGTATTTAGACTCTGACTGATCCATTAAATCTCCAATTTTTCATTAATTAAATAAAAGGAGAATAAGCAATCCTCTGTGGAGGTGGAGAATGAGTAGGATGTATATTATACATGACAGGCAAAGTTAAAGAAGTGTATGTGTCAATGGCATACATGCAGGTTGCTCTCTTTGCTAAAAACAGTCCCTACTGCCTTCTCTGGCCTGGGTGAGCACTACACAGCCCCTCCTCCATGGCTGGTGGTTTCAATCTTCTTTAATACAGCAATACTGTTTCTGATGTTTCTCCAAGTTCTTTCCTAGGCTCCCCCACTCATTTCAGTCGCTCTCCAGCTCTCTGTGGCACTCCTCCCACACCCTGATCTTTTGATATGGCTGATGGGAAATTTCTCTTCAAAATGTGCTTTTTTCTTTTTCTGCAGAAATAAGGAAATTTTCACCAAAATGGCATTTTTTTAAAAGTGGAAAATGGTCTCAAAACTAAATATATTCTTTTGCACTGAGGTTAGCCAGCTGAATTATTTTGGTTGAGCATACCAAACAGAAATGTTCTGGTTTGGATCAATTTCACATTAATTTGTCTTCCCCTGAGCTCCCATGCAGAAGCTGTGGCTTGGGGGCATTCAGCTTGCAAGCTCTGCTATCCACTGTGGGCTGCAGCGCCAGCCCCACTGCACATACCAGCGTCTGCTCTGGTGAACAAAAGGTATCCAGCCCCTAATAATAAGCCTAATAAGCCTCTGAATGTGACATTTCAAAGAGCTGGGGAGAAATAATCTAATGGCAGTGAGAAAGTCAGCATTTCTTCTAGTCTCAGCACAGAATGAAATGACTGGCTTCACACTTGCGTTGCTTTAAAAGTTATTAGGGTGCAGCATATGGCTTCCCTTGGCCCTGAGTGATTGCACATAGGAGAAGAAATCTGTTTAGAGGGAACCAAAACATTTTTTTCTTAAAGTCTTTAACATATACAGAGAATAAGGGAGCAAGGGTGGCCTAAAGGTGCACCCATTTGGGATAAGCTACCTCACTCATCAAGGTGAGTAGTGGGATTTCGTGCATATTTAAGCTGCAAGAAAGAAGTGAGGAGCTGGCGCTGTGAGCAGACAAGAAAGGTGTAAGTGTGGAAATCCTGTGCAGGAGGAAGTGATTTTGAAATGGCAGTTTTATGGGAACTCAAGAGTACTGGCTATGCCAAGCACCTGGACTGACTGCCCCTGGATAGATGGGCCCTTTCTTTTGCAGCCAGGCAATTATAGTCCTGGCATCTTGAGTAGTCCCCAAGCTTAAGAAGATTTATTGGTTTTACAGAATAGTGAGCTAAGTAAGACGATGACTTTCACAAACAGACCCAAGGAAGGTTGTAAAACTTTCTGGGCAAATTTTGAATGTAAAATGTAATTTACAAACAATGTAATAGGTAATTCAATACATGTGATCCATAGCCAGATATGTATTACAATTTCATTTTAACCTGGAGAATTTACGTGTGTGAGAGGACCACTAATTAAAAACATTGTAATTTACTGCTTTATTGCAGTGTACCAATGGTAAGGTTTCCATAGCATGCACGTGTCTGCCAAAAGACACAAAAACTAACAGGATAATTGAGTACCTATAGCTCACAATACATGCCTTATTGGGCATAGACTTACTGAAATAATTGCAAAGATCCTCTCTAAATCAGTGGCCTTGGATTAAAAATGAAAAAAAACCAACTTCCTTAAAATGATTATTATTGTAATATCTTTTTGCATGCTTCTAAGCATTTCAGTGTGCACTGAGCATATGATATTACTCCACTTTTATATCTGATCCTATCCTCTGTGAGGAAAAAAATCACAGTACACATGCTTGCTTATCTCCCACAAACACAATCCAGAGGTGGTAAAAAGAGTCTTGTACCCCTTGGGGGATGTTAAACATTAATAATAATTGGGATATGCAAACAAAGTCAGTGTCCTTATTGGATTAACACACATGTAGCTGAAAGTAAGTATCGAGTGAAGTGAAGGCTCAAGAGACCTTAAGAAAACCTGAATAAGTGGTTCTTCAAAACCTAGGAAAGTTAAGCCAGCTAGAAGTATAACAAATAATCACTCATGTGACCTGGCATCTATATTCACCACAGTGTGGCTTAGTGGATAAATACAACAAAACACACCCAGAAAAACAATAAAACTAGACTGGAGTTGGGAAGGATTAATATCTTTTTGACCTTGCATGTGACCATGTTGTACTTTGAACAATGTAATTTAATTGGTAATATGCATTAACTTGCCCTCCAGATTTATTAACAATTGTAAAAATTATAGCTGTTTTCTCCTTTGTCTCCTTTGCTTTGCAGCCAGAGAATTTATCTTGATGACCTCCTCTGGCAGTCAATGCTACACAAAGACCACATACAGCATATATAAAGATTGCTATTATCTTTTCTAATTTATATCCTCCTGTAATGACATTGAGTATCCCAACTGAATGTTTTGAAGTTCACCCATCACTCATCATAACTTTATAGCTAGATGACATGGGCACAGTGTACCCTGCATAAATAAGGAGGTGGCCCTCATTCCAGGACAATGCAAAACAAATGAGGAAGAAATTCCAAGTTATTTGCATCTTTTTAACTGTCTGTATAGGAAAGCAGAGTGTATGTTTTCAAGACTTACCTGAGGTTCCAGGAGCAGAAGTGGTTTTTTGTAGAGAGATTGTAGATGAAACAGACCATCTCTTAGTAGATGAAGCATCCAAACTCTCATTGTGTGTCAACTGTGTTCCACTTGCTTGAGTAGCTGGAAATGAGACAAATGTTCAGGTAAGATACACCTGTATAAGCACTGTCTTAGATCCTGGATCATCCCTCAGACAAATGGTCTCACCACCATAGAAGAGACTTAACGTCAGAAAGCACTACAGCTTCTGGTAACTTCTTGTCAAGTGATGAACCATCCCTATGGAGTTGTTACTACCGGCATAGCTGAGGCATCTTTAAAGCACATCCTAGCACCAGAAACAGCCTCACATCTGTGCCAGAAGACAGCCTAGAGCTCTGACTTGGGAGCCCAGAATAACTAGACAGTGTTGTGCCAAGAGCAACATGAGCAGAAGAGAGAGGCCCGCTTACTGCCCTCTATTGTTAACCTTCATTTTAAAAAAAATTAAAACCCAAACAAACGAAAAAAGCACGCTTCATTTTAAAAAAAATTAAAACCCAAACAAACGAAAAAAGCACGCTTCAGCCACAACTTTCACATAATGTGATAATGTAAAAAGTTTTAGGGATTGTAATTAAGTGCAAAGTTAATTATTTCATTCTGTGCTCTTAAGGCCTAGGAAATAATATATCCCTGAAAACTAATGTATGAAAAATTAAAGCATCTTATTTCTGCTCTCACACAGTCAATAGAGGATCAAGGCCATCTGTGTCACAAGATTTGCAGCCTAAGGTGAGTCCAAGACAATGCTGCAGGGCACTGACTGTGCCCATGGAACTGAAGGTCACCAAGTGACCACAAGAAAGAATTTAAGCTCTTCCAGCACAGCTGATAATTCCTATGTCTATACTCAAACCTCAGCATAACAACGGACAAGACATTGCCTACTGAATAAAGCATAGGGGTGCCCAAAAGTAACCTTATACTTCCTTTCTGATATAAATCAGAGATGCAGCTGAGCTATAAACTGTTTTCAGTGCCTCTTCATATGAATTTCAAACACTGGAATTAAAACATCTTTAAGACATGTTTTAGTCAAATGAGTGCATCATCATGCGCATGCAATGTGGATCTTGAGGAATGCTTCATCACACACTTTATTCAGACACTCTGAATACCAGTTTGGTCCCTCAAAGACCCCTTTTCTCAGGAAAAAAAAAACCAACACCCAAAGCTCCCTATTTCTATCACCACACACCTTTAACTCAACCCTTCCCTCTTGTTTATTAAGTGCAATACCTTGGAGAGGCAAGCTTCAGAAATCAATGAGCTAAGAGTCAGTGAGCTGAAGCCACTGGAGTTAGGGGATTCATACAACTTTGAGAACTGTGAGGAGCTGGACAGCGAGGGATGGTACTTTGCAGGTCGAGACATGGAAGGAAACTGTACTGAAAATGATGCAAAACAAGCTTAAATGCCTAAAATTTTCACTGGGATTTTAGTGATGAGAACTGTAATTTCACTGTCAGCTCCCTCCAGAAACCTCAGCATTGTACCCCTTCAATATGCAAGCCTGACCTGCAGTAGAAATGAGTGTAAAAAGCCCCTCTACCTCATTTTTTTACTATGGTATAATGCAAGGATATGAGAACTTTAGTAATTCCTGCATTGTCATCACAGAAGCCTTGAATGAATCTTTAGAAGAAAATGTTTTCCACTTTTGGTTCTTACTCTGGTTGCTTCAGACTCAAATTTTAACTGTTGAATTTCAATCCGAGATCAATTATAAAAAAAAAAAAAGAGGCAGCAAAAAACCCAAAGTACCTCCCTCTCCCTTTAAGATGCATGGGCTTGTAACAGTAACAGCAACCATCTTGTGGCTCCCTTACGGTAAGTCAGGAAAAGCTTTCATGGGAGAATGAAAAGCAAGGCAGAATAAGAGTAAGCCTTCATGTGCTGAGATATTCGAACACAAATATGCTTTGTGAACACTGCAAAACAATCAGGTGTGTGGGAGAGATGAGGAGGGAGGCAGCCAATTGCCTTGTAACTCCATGTAGAGCTGCTTTCCCATGGGGATCACACATTCCAGGCGTCCTATCAGTCCTGGCAGCAGTCCAGCCCCGGGTGCTCCTCTTGTGTTTGGGAGCTGGGAGAACAGATTGTTCTCGGGAACATGGGCTGTGCACTGGATATGCCTCGGTGGGGGATTGGGAGGGGAGGGATGATAGTGTTTCCATTTAATTTTTTTTTTTTTTAATTTAGCCTGGGTGAGATTCTTCCTGTGACTCCAGTAGCACCAGGTATGACTCACACCTTTACCTAGGGCTTGGCATGAAGCTTGTTGCATTTATTTCAGCAGACTGCAGAACCCGCTCCCTGCTCGCAGTGTCAAGGGGTGAAGTAGATGTGCTATGGTGCAGAAGTCTGTGTGCCGGTTTTCACCACTCCCAAGACAAAAAACGCAACCTCGGAGGGCAGCTTCCCTTAATTCCACTGTACAACTGTAAGATTAAATGCTAGCAACCCAATTCTCTGCTGACTTGTGGCTTTGAAGCAGCTTTTAAGCAGCTTTTAAGCAGCATCCAAGCCTTACACCTCATACACAGAATAGGCTCTACCATCAATACATTTAGCAGATTGAATAGCTTCTGTGCCAAAAGCCTGTGGGAACAGAAGCATCCATATCCAGCCACTGCTCATGTATGCAACAGCAGCACTGACAGCACAGTGTGCCTGCTAGAAATCTGCCTTTTTGGTAAATCTCATAACTCATATCTATGCAAGTTTTAATTTGATCTCAACAGGAGGAGACATCACAAGTCCTTACTGTGGTGCCCGTGCTCTGCCTGGGAACAGGCGGGGGACTCTGCACGGGTACACAGTGACTCAGTTCTGCCATCCCCACTGACACATAGCTGCAGTAATTCATCACGCTTTGGCTCAGCCAGCTGCAGCAAAGATTTCTGCCTGCCTGGCAGGGGGAGGCCTGCGTTTGCAGAAAAGCGTCACAGCAGAGAAGGGCGGCTGCTGCTGCTGCAAAAGCACTCACATCATCAGTTAATGGGTTTGTTGTCAACAGCTGATTATGAATAAAAATGGTAAAGCAGTAAAGATCGTAGAAGAGCTGTCCAAATGGGGATGATTGCTGCAGCGGCAGAACTCCCTGGTCGTGATGCAGCTCTCCCTGCTGATATTTTGATAAGATAAATGACAGTGTGTTAACATGTATTTGTCAAAGTGATAATCAACAACAGGGAACCTGAAGCTGCTCTGCAAAGCTGCTGTCTGAGCCTCAGGTATTTCCTTACTCTTTGTGCTCTCAAAACCCTTCATTTTCTTTAACCAGCTGAAATTCTACAGATATCCTCACTTGATCTTAGCATGATTTTCTACTTAACCTATGTATAATCCACATATATTTTGGCATTTCCCAATAGCACTTTAGATTTTCTTTACAGCAGGCTGTTACCTAACTAGCTTTGACATCATAAGATGCTTAAAGTAAGCAGCGAATACTCTGCATACACTCTATGTATTGCAAAGAATACAGACATCTGTATGTGTGTTAAAACCTTACTTGGACAATCAATGAATCAAGGAAACACCTTTACAGGGCAGAGGGAACTGCACTCAAACCACATTAAAATGCCAGCACGAGGGCTTTGTTAGATGGAAGGCTAAACCTTCTCCCTTGAGCTCATATCTTTAGCATAAACACACATATAGGCCTCGCCCCTGCAATCAATAGCCTGAGAAACCATTTGCATTAACGAGTGCATTCATGAAAGCTTTGAAAAATCCCAGTGTAGCAAAACCAGTGCAACTTCGTGCCTGTTCAGAGGAATGGAAATTGGCTAGGGAGTTAACCAAGCAGATCTCAGCTTTAATGTTTACACCCATAGCTGACTGCATCTGCTGTCTGCCAGCTTTACATTTTCTGGTAAGCAGAAAACCCAAGTATTTAAAAATATATATTTTAAAACATCTCTCTGCCTAACATATCTCAGCAGCCATCTATACACAGTGTTTACCTATAGCATGCTGTAATGACCTGAGGACAATTGAGCCATACATATTACCACAGCCCTCTTCTGGTAGTTTTACTAAAGTAAAGCTTCCTTCTTAATTACCAGTAGTTTGACAAAAACAGTATCTCCTGCATTCTTTCCTTTTCTTACTTTTTAATATTGAATATTTCATTGCACCACAGTGTATCATCATTCAGGAGAGTGGCATGAGATAAATCAGAAACACAACCACCAGAAATCCACCCTTACTTGTAATTTAATACCTTGAGCACTGACTTTGCATAAGATGCTTGCTCCATATCCAAGGGAGAAAGAACATAATATTTTGTTGCATTTAATTTCATATTCTCTTTGATAACTCCAAGTGTCCCAGGATATGAAATTCTGACTGCAGATGCAACTTGCTGTAGTGTGGCACCATATAAATTCTTGGTTTGGGGCCTGGACTATGCAAGCGAGGTCACTCTCTGACTAAATGTGAACTATTGGGTTTGGCCACTAATATTATATAATAATTATATATATATATAAATAAGAAGGTTAAGGAGACAAGTCTAATTGCTGACTTCCGATACAATAAACAGGGCAGGAGGGTAAAGAGGGAGAGATTGTACTTATGGCCTGCAGAGGAAAACAATACTCAAGACTTAAAAATAAAAGACAAAGTCGTTTGCATGATTTCACAGTGTATAGAGCACCGGGGGCTTTTCCTGAATCTACAATAAAAGGTGACAGCAGCCACAGAAATTGCAGCAGAGACAGGAAGCCCTGTCAAATCTCTGCTGTGTGAATGTGATCACTCGCTGAAGCTTTTAGCAGGGATTGAAGCAGAGTGTGCAATGGTCTCTATTACACAAGAGAGGTGCCTCCTTTTTATTAAAAATCATGTGTAGTAAAGGTATATTTTGAAGTGTCATAAAGGCACTGCCAATTTCTGCCTCAGTCCTATACAGCTAGCCCCAAAAGCGGGAGGAGCGAGTGCTGGTGAAAAAGAAAAAGAGAGAGTAGACAACTTTAATCTCCTGTCCATTTTGAGAGCAGAATTCTTGCTATGCCTATGCTCACTTCAGGGAACACAACTCCCCCAGCCCTGTGCTGCTGCTGGCCATGTCAGCGGGGGCTGGGAGGATGCAGTGAAGCCAGTGGCACCTCACCGTGCCAACACATAGGATGGACACAGACGGATGGCCACAGCCAGACAGTGGTTAAAGAGTCTGTAGGTTTTCTGCAAGGGCTGGACACGTATCTGCACAGCCCCTGTGCGGTGCCCTGTCCCAAAGCCCTACCTTGTGCCCCATACCACTCCTTTGTGCTGAAGCCAAGGCTATGACTTTCTTGAAAGGTAGACCAGAATTTTGTCTTAAAACCCACTAAAATCGGTTTTCACATAGTTTTTCTAAATACTACTTAGTGCTGAAAGAAAATACAGTCTTTTAATACAGGGCAGTTCCCAATGTCTTCTTTAATTTTCCATCTTATGAAGGGGAGTGAGAGGTAGGTAAGCCCTGTTTTTAGGTTCATTTATCAACCATTTTTATCACAAGTTATAGTGGGTTTTTTAGCTTAAATGAGGAGTTTTAAAAACAAATCACAACCCAAGCAACTAGGCACTGAACTCTAGCTGGTGGGAAGAGAACACAAGAGGAATAGAAAGGAAGTGCATTGGTGAAAACTTCATGCCCAGGCCCATCACCCCTCCAGCACCATCATACCCCCAGCACCAGTTTTTCGGGGGATAGGTGCAGAGCAGTGGCTGGAGCTAAGCTGTACTGGTAGACATGCCCTTCCTCGTTAGCTTCCCTTCCACTGCTGGGAGCTCTACCTGTCACCAAGGTTTAGTTCCAGGTGGCTGTGCCATTCCGGTACCCACAATCCAGGAACCTCCGCCGAACCAAAAGGACTAGGAATCGCATGTGTAGTGCGATGTGCCACGCTGCGGGCTTTTGATAGGCCCACAGGGTCATAAATGCAAGCTTAAAAATATTCTTTGTGGCCTTTGGTATCACTTCAGCAGCTTGTGCATTGGCCAGACTGTATTCTGTGACTCACGCATGCTGGCATTTAAAAGCCAAGCCAAAACCCAAAAGACTTCAGGCTGAGAATCAGACTACTCCCCACACCAAGCATAGCAGGAAAGCTGCATGAGCAGAAGATGTAACTGCTAAGTGAAAGGGGATTGCTCTCCAGGGAGCTTAGCAGGCTCGGGTCCATGAGGGGTGGCTTTAAAGGAGAATTTGCACAAAGAAAACATGCAGGCCATTTCATAGGAAACCAAGGGAAGAGAAGTCAAGTTCTAATTATTTGTCACAGTTCAGTATGCTCTAAATATAAATTCTGAGAATATCGCTGTACCACTGACTGCTGAGTTAAATATCTGGAGTATTTATTTTTAATTTTTTGAGTCAATTAAATATAAAAAGACTCTGGTTCAGCAAAAGACTTGAGCAAATATTTACAGAGTAGTTCATAGATAAAAAGGGGGGACTGAATTTCATCTTAAGTTTATAAGCTCCTTTTGGATGTTATACTTGTTTAAATTAATCCAACTACTTGCTGGATATGTGGGACTATTTATTTATTTATTTATTTATTTAATTTTTCTAGAATCTAATCTGCTGCGCTGGGCCAAAACACACATTATTCTGAAGATTTATGGAGAACAAAAGTATTTCTTAGATTGATGTAGGGTAATTAGTACCACCTCTCTGCTTCCAGTACTGTGACTCATAATAACCTAGAACTGCAGCATTGTGACATATATAAAAATAAAAAACAAAGGGGGCTGTTCTGACACTACTCTGATCATATCGAATAATTTAATTTTGAAGAAATACTTATTTAAAAAAAAAACCACAACCAAAACACAGAATAAAATTAAACCCTTCCAAATACATCTCTCCCAATTACTGGGAGATTTAAATCCTGTGTCATGGCTTCAGATCACCTCCACTACAAATTAAAGGTATAATATTCATTGTGTAAGATTCTAGGGCAAGATTGATTAAAGATATGTAATATGGTAGGATGAACAGCTCTGCTTCCCAAAGCCTCCAAATCCATAACCCAAACTACTCTTTTTGACCTCCTTTTATTGCTCCACACTGTTTTACAGAAATGCAGCATACAATGAATCAGAAATGCCTCAATGAAATTATCACTTACAGTTTGTTGTGCTGTCACTTTTATCTGTTGTTGTAGTGGTCACTTCTACTGGTAGTTGTGTTGTTGTATCTTGTGTTATTTGTTGTGTAGCATTAGGTGAAGATGATGTGGAGTCTAATAAAGGAATGACATTCAAATTATTTCCTCAATTTTGTATACATACATATGTACACACAAAAATCACACCTATTGCCCTGCTTGCAGCCTAGTTTTAAATTATCAAAAGAATATTTCATTTAAACTGAAAATCAACAGGGACAGGGCTCCCTTCACTGCAAAGAAAGCCATTCCCTGTCCCATAGGTGCGTCATCCCACTGAAGACAAGCCTGTGATAATGCAGTTATGAGGCCTGGCTTGGAGCTGTCTTGAGCCTGACCAAGAGGAAGCTCCTGCACACACTTGCAAGGTTTCACCAGAGTTCACTATCTATAAAGCAAATTCCCAAGCTAAGCGGCATGGCTGCTTATTTTCCTGAATGACCACTGGAACAGCATCAACAATTAGCTCAAAGAAATTTTCACTTACTGCTTGTGATGGATTCATTTGTAGTTCTGTTTTCAGTTGTTGTCAGCACTGGCACTTGCGATGTTGTTGCTTGCAAAGTTGATGTGCTCACAGCTTCCATTACTGCAAGAAAGGCATTCACATCTTTATTGATTTATTTTATCATGCATAAATAAATACCACACACTTCTAGCTGCCTTCTCTCACACAGGCAGTGAATTTCTGTTTAAAGTCTGGCCCTTACAGCCCTTTCTTACCCACACATTTTTAAAGAGGGTTCAAAGTGCACATGGTTGGAAAGGAGGGAAAGTTTGGCCTGTGGACAATCCACAAACTGCCCACTGAAAGTTAGCAGCTGTACCTTCCAGCCATCCCCTAAGGAAGAGGTGTATGCTCTTTGGGAATTATACAGAGGTGCTTGACATAACTTCCAAGGGAGGAGGTTAGGGGAAAGGAGCCTGGCATGGATGGATGGGTTCACTGTGCTGCTGGACTAGACTGCTGACCAGCACTTTGCTGCATACCTGTTTAATAGGTGGAATGATGTACACTCATCAGAAAGAAGTGTGAGTGACACACAGGAACACAGCTTATGGATTACAGGTAAAGAACTGAAGGGGAAGAGACTCTATAGTCTTTGTGCAATTTTTTCCTCTTCACTCTGCTGTCCACCTTGAGTGCTGGTTAAGTCTTCTTCTCGCCACACCCTCTTCCTCTGCACCCAGATTTCTGGGGATAAAAGAACACCTGGCAGCCCTTCCTCTGAGGTGTGCAGCAAAGCTTAGGACATCGTGGATGAGATGAATAGTATTCTCTAGTAAGTGATAGTCCTCAGGGTGAACTTGGTGCCCTTTATAAGGTGACTCCTGATAGTTCTCTCTTCCAGAGGGGTGAGATTTGGAGGCTAAGGGGAAGGGAAAGGGTTCCCTCAGGCAGCAGGGATCACTTCTACCTGCTGCTGGTATGGAAAGAGGGGAGCAGAGTTGCGCAAACATCACTAAGGCAATAGCAAAGTTTATAACAGTGTGTCTTGCTGAGCATGGATGGCATACTGCAGGTCCTATGTGCCCCTGGCACATGGTCAAGCGAATGGACTGGACAAATTGCTGTCAAGGAATCTGGGCTAAAAAAGCCATAACTAATCATTTTTAAGAGCCCAGCTTTCAACTCTGTAATCTAATACAAACAGAAAGTGCTACTGTCAGCTACAGAGGCTCATTTAAATCCCTGACAACAACTCAACACGTGTCCTACTACCTCTTCTAGCACTTTTCATGGATGGGACACAGGAAAGAATAGGAACAAATCATGACATGACATGTCATTTTCTCTAATATGACTTGAGTACTTCTAAATGCAATGTTGATACCAGAACTTTTAGAATATATCTTATATTGTCTTCCTCCGCTCTCTGTCTGCTGGCTGTTCACCTAGAATAGCAGTGCCTCAAAGGATGGACCTCCTTGGGAGCTTGCTCCACACCCACAAAGTGCTTTAATCTCACGGTGGGCTTCTGATGCTTTTTTCATAGGCATAAATAACAATACTGCTTTCCATTCTATGACAAAAAAGCTGCAAGAGAAATTTCAGTGAAACATTTGAAGAGCTCATTAACTGTGAGGTAGTGGACCTTTATGAAATAGCTTTGAAACGGACATGAACATCAGGGTTTCTGAAACATAAAAGAACTGCAACAGAATTTGAAAAGGACTAATTCTTCTGCTGTAATAAACATAATACATGCATACTTCACCTGGCTGCATCTTACTCATGTCCATTACCAGCACTTCAAGTGAAGTTGAAGCACATCATAATCACCTCAGTGCTTTCAGCTCCAAAACAGACTCATTAGTATCTCCAGTTATCAAAAAATAGAAACCTGTGTGCAAGTTTTCTTCTCTCATATGCATCACTTATTGAATGCAGCAGTCTTCAATATTCAAAATGATAAAGGGGTTGATATTTAGCTCACATGAATGAAATACGGTCAATATTGATTTTTCGTAAGTACAAAGCTACACAACAAAGAGAACTGAATGTGTCAGTTGAAGATGCAAGCCAGAATCACAGACTTTTACCATCTGAAGCAGGTATTTTCTCCATTAAGTCTTCGTAGTTTTAGGACTTTAAGTTTGATCTAGTTAAAACAATCACAAACAGAAGAGAGAGAGAATGCAGCTTTTGAAACTGAGGGCACTGGTGCCACCCCCTTACCCCCAAAAGTGAATCTTGACATCAATAATTTCAAGAAGTTACCAGTAGCATTTTTGCAAATGACAGCTTTATGCACATATATTCTCTCCTACTAACTGAGGCCCAACATTGGCATATATTGTGTAATTCTTTACTGTCAAAGTCCATGCCCTCTTCTGTCACTCTACACCCATCAAATCGGCTACCCCCTGCTGCCATATCCCTTAACTGAGGCTGTTTCCCAAATTATTCTCAATCCAACAACCTCTTGAACTGTGAGTCTTAGCTAATTTATTAATATCTGATCGCAGTTGAACCACTCTTTGAGAGCACAGGAACACACAGAACTGCTGCCTTTTTCACCTGAATCAAAAAATGCAGCCTGCTCAAATTAACCCTCCCTTCCTAAGATCCCTCAATACTTTCTTCTCAACAGAGTTTTATAAGAGGCCCAGGTAAATACACTGCTCTACAATCACCTTACATGAAATAATTCACCTAATTTCTCCCAGAAGTTGTAAAAGCTGAAAGCTAAGAGGGCAATGGGAGCTTCAGAATACCAGATAATGGTGAATTTGAACTCTTACCATCTTTTGATGTTGGTGCAGACATAGTTGCACTGATGGCACTGGTTGTAGTATCTTCTGAAATAAACACAGAAAGCATCATATTACTTCAGCCACCTTCCAGAACTATTTAGCACTACTTAGGCATATAAGGCAGAGAGCAGGAAGAACCTTCGTGGAAAATCAAGTTCAGAAGCCTATTAGAAGAAGCAACCAAATCATATAACTGCTAGCAATCTTTTCAAGCTGTACCCTAAATCTCTTAGCTTTGCCTTCACTGCTGTAATGGAGAGCATCTGCTACAGCCTCCTCCCTTGGATGATGGGTTGTTTTCCAACAGCTATTAGTGTTTCTAAGACTAGTTTGGAAAAAAACCTGGAGCAATTAAAGATTTTTTTGCTAGCTCGTCCTCTCATTGAGTACAACCGCAGCTGCTCTGGGTCTTCAGGGTGGAGGATTACCTAAACTAACTGGCTGCAGGAGTAAGCACCCATTCTCCTGCCTTGGAGGAACAAGATTGTACTAGTTTCCTGGCTAGTACAAGCACTCCAGGAAGGCTTTTCAGCATCACCCTGATCCCTATACATGACAGGAAGAGGAGAATTCAGAGCATGGCTCAGGAAGCACCAGGGTGAGTAATGACTGACTTTCCCCATTGCCCTCAAGGCCATGCTTTTGGGAGTTTACTGCAGTAAATGATGCCAGTCTTAAAAATCCTATGTCTAGTTAGTAGGTGAAAGTGTCCAATATTACAAAACAAACGAGCTGTCCGAAAAACCCCCACCAAACCAAATGCAAAATAATATCTATATCTTCTGGCTGGGCTGAAAAGTTGTAAGAGCGTAACTCAACTAGAGTTTTGGCCTCAAATAAGATTTTCAGTGTTATTGCTGGGATGTTTGTATTTTTCTACTAAAAGAAGTTAGAGGGGTGATAAAGGGTGTGAAAAAACTACACTGAGTCAGAAACAGTGGCATTTCTCAAGGATCTTACACTGCTGTGAGACAAGTATGGGTACATTTGGGGAGGAAGAGATCAGCTCTATGACAGAATGGGAGAGCAAAATGGCACAGACTAACCCCCCAGTGCTTTCAGGTTTGGAGCGTGACATCCTATCATGCTGCATTAGCATGCTGTAATACAGACATCACAAAACTGAGTCAGGACAGCATGTCTCTATTCTTGTGTGACTCTATTCATGGTAATATCTGCTGGCATTCTCTTTTTTTTTGACTACAGGGCAGAACAGCCAGCTTTGTTCCCTTTGCTCAGCATGCTGCACTCCAATTAACATTTCATGAGCACCACCCGAGGCCTGCCAGAGTCACAGATCTAACCTGGAAAAATTAAATACATAATACAATTGCAAGAGCTCTGTGAGCACATACTAAGGTCTAATCAGATGAGCCCTTACTACTCCTCTTCAAGCAGTGTAAGGTGTTATCAGCCCTCTTGGCACCTGCACATTTCTAATGGGTCTCAGCTGGGATGTTGCCCCTTCCCAGTGAGACCCACTTTCTTGTGTATCTTTTCTACGTATGCTGCTGCCTTCATAATGCCTCATCACAGCACGTGCTGGCCCAGTTTGATATGGGCATATCCCATATCAAATTAAATCAGTTCCCTATGGGCCTGCTGCTGCCTCAGCTCCATGAATACAGTCAGGCTATGCACAACCCCTTGCACGCTGCATTTAAAAATACTGTTTTGTCTGCCGTTTAGTGACCCAGTCAGAAAAATGCTTCATAACCCACACCTGAAATACTTTGAAAACAAATCTTATCCAAGTAGACCAAAATGCCATGTTGCTTCCCTAAACAACGAGCATTTTTCCATCTCTTCATTCTCATTATGAGCTGCTGAGAAATGTCCTGTAATTCCCCATGCCACAAGGCCACAGCACTAAAACAGAATATTTTTTCAACAGTACCTACATTTCATATGGTTTATTATAACATGTCTCAGTAACTACCATGTCTGTAACACCAGCTAAATGCACTAGCTGGCCAATTAGCTCATTCCCTAACTTATTCTACCCCTAACTCAGCATGACTTTGTGGAAAGCCCATTGCAATACTTAGATTATTCAACCTTTAAACACATTCTGTTTAATAACCATGTTGATAGGCCAAGATTTCCTCAAAACTAAAAAAGTTGAGAATTTAAGTCACAGTTTTGTTATGATTCACAATTTGCTGATTTTATCACAGGCTAGAGATAAACTAAGGTAAATTTGATTAGCAGAGTAGAATAAAGTAGGGTCTTATGAATTAATTAATTTCTTAAAATGGTGGATAATTAAGTATACTTTAAAAACAAGTTGAAAGCAATGTGCAAAAATACTTAAAACTCACCAGGATTTGGGGGGAACTGGTTGATTAAAAGAAGTGATAGAACTGGTGGCTTATTATGCTCTTATTTGCAATTTTAAGTTGCGACTAAGGAGAATGCTATAGGGGGATAAAAGCAAGAGATCAAAAATGATTGAGAAAAGAACTTTGGCCCATTAAAGACTGTTGCTAGACAGAGAGAGACAGAAAGATTCATTTTTCTGCTTATGTCAGGTTGGCTGCAGCCTTGGATGATGGACAACCATGTAAAGTTACAATTACATGATTTTCAACAAATTTAGATGTAGCGATCCCATTGATACAGGAGCACCTCAATGTACTCTGATGTGGGAGTAGCCAAAATCTACTCAGCAACTGCTCCCACATACAACCCCCTCCCATTTGCCATGCTTGCTGTCAATAAACTCAGTCAAAAGAGCGTAGGTGACCTGTGATGTAGCACTCATGTCTGGAGAACATGCCTGGAGCTAAAAGATGCTCAGACATGACACTGGGCTGATAAAGGGATGATGGTGGTGTGGGAAGACCCAAAAAAGAAATGTGTCTAAAAGTAGATAACAAGGCGAGAAGAAATCAGAACTGGGAGAGAGATAACAGGACAGGAAGAGGATGAGAAGGGAAGGGCAGGAAGGCCCAGAGACAGTAAGACAATAAGGGTGGCAGGGAAAAATAAGAAGGAATTAAGAAGAGCTCAAAAAACATTTGACCCATGGCCACAAGGCCAAAATGAAAAGAAGAGTAGCTGTTGGTTGTTTTTTTTTCTTTCAGGTTCACAGAATTTCCTTTTATTGTCTTTTCTAGCTTGGATTTAAATGGTACATTTGCTCTAAAATTAAAGCAACAGTACAATCACTTGTATCTGGTCTTCAGGCATGGTTTCAAAATGAACAAACTGAAACACTAAACTTACTTTCTTTTTTAAAATTCAGGAGTCCCTGAATTCAGCTAGGGCTGACCAATGGCCACATTTGTCCTCAAACTGGAGCTTTTGATGTAGGTAGGCTTCTGCCTCCAAGGGCTGAGCTTAGAGCTCTCATCATTTCTTCCCGCCCCCC
>JANZLQ010000007.1:34021836-34032136 GCA_026212715.1 Elanus axillaris | reverse complement strand
AATTTTTACCTTTACACTGGAAAGACTGAGATAAGTAGGTTTTGACCTTGTCTTAATTAGATGATTGTTATTGCTATAATCAAGACAAAAAAAAAGCAGAAACGATTGCATGATATTACATCAGTAGTTCTGTTTATACACTACAGGATACTACAGGGCACAAACCACTAAGTTTAAAATGCCACATGAAACAGCTAATACAAAAGTGAATGCCAAAATGTCAAAACAAAAACATTTTTAAGGATTAATAGATTGTTCAAAATATATATTGATTCCATTCATTACATGAATTACTTAACTTAAATGCTGTCTGGTTTGGCATCAATATCTGATTTTCAAAAGAAATTACGTTTATGGAAAAGTTGCATTACAGAAATAGTGAGTGTAATGGCCTGTTTGACACTTTTTCACTTGACCTTCCACTAGGTAGACAGGAGCATATGTTCATATTAAAATCCCTCCATTCAGATGAGCACTGGCTAGGCCACAGCTGAAATACTTGGTCCAGCTTCAGAAGGGTGTTGAGAAAGGTGGGATGCCTGGACCAGAGGCAGGGGGGTTAATGGAGAACCATAAAACTCATCAGGAGTCTAGAAAAAAAAAAGATCTCTCGGGAAGATTGCAAAAATTGCATTTGTTTAGCCCAGAGATGGAAAGATTAATGGAAGGCATGATAACAGCACTCAAGTAGGTGAGGGGCTGCAACAAAGACAAAGGAATAAACTACTCATTATGTCCACTGAGGATGAAACTAGAGGTAATGGACAAGGGAAATTCAGACTAGAAACTTTGCAGGTTTTTCAGTGCCTGTGTCAAGCTGATGGTGTAACAGTCAGAAGCTAGTGTTTTAACCATTTTCCTGATGAGGATACAAGATATTCCCACTCAAACCCAGACCAATATTCAAAAGGGAGCAATTACCAAAAAGGTGTCCTGAGGAAACATGTATGTGTTAATTCCCTGCTTCAAGGCTATAAAGCAGAACCTACAGGTGGTGTTGTCATATTATGTTTGATTATTGTATATTATATTATGGTTGTTTGTGTGACCCTGGGCCTTTGCAATTATACACAAGTCATGGAGAAGTCAAAGTTGCTTTTTTGCATTGTCTTTCCACACCATCAGAAATAAATAGTGATCTTTTTCCCAGAAGCAAGTGATAATTCTGCCAGCCCCCACGACCATGATAGAGCCTCCTGTAACAGCTGCTCCAGCAGTATCCATGGGAAGACTGCACACTTCATCTGATGTTTTGTCTTTCTGGAGAAAGTTATAGCTGTCCTTGTGAGAAAAGCTGGTACTGATTCTCAAGAGTTCCCAATAAATAGCTGTTGCCTGACAATGTACACAACTTGTTTACTCTTACCTTGGAAGTCTGTTGTCTGTTATGCTTTCTCTTTCATTTTCATTTATTGCTGCTTCACCTCTTCATTCTCTTAACTGATCTTTCCCCAGGCCCAGTGTAGTACTTACACTTCTCTTATTTCTATTTTCACTCCTCAACCGTCTTTCTTTCCCAGTTCATGACCTTCTACCCTAAACCTGGAGATAAATTTCTTTTTTCTTTTGTAGTGCATTTTCGTGTAAAGGTTCACACATCCTCCAAAGAAAAAAATATGGTTTGCCTAGATGAGAAGTTTATCTCCCATCAATCAGTCATTGCACAAACACCACCCCTACTATATGCGGAGAGAAAAACAAGTCTTAGGCACTCCTTGAACCCTACTCAAGCCCTCCAAACAGAACTCAAGTGCACCTGAATACCTTAATTTAGGGATCAGACTTAAGGTTTAAATCCTGATGTAGAAATGGGCCTTCTACACAGGCATTCTACCTGGCGAGGTTTAGCATTTAGGTGCTCTTGGCCTTTCTTCCTCACTAATGTTTTGCGGAGGCCCAGACTGCACTTCCAGACGAGGATGAAGAAGCAGTTAGAAGCAGTGTTCGGGAAACCCAGGCTCAGTTTCCTGCACAGCTTCAGGGTAATACTCTGCCAAGACACATATAAAGATGCTTTAAAGTAGCTGCCACTAATGGTTATGGCTGGCTTGTAATGATACACTGCTGTTCTGTTCTCCAAGGATCTGCCCGACTTCTTGCATGTCTGTGGCACCCACGCTGCAGTATTTTGCTACCATAAATAGTGTGTGAGCTTGCTGGTTTACAGCTCTCCTGGATATATCATCACAAATAAGATAAATAGCTACAACTGCAGAGTAGAGATTACTCTATCCTCCCTGGAATGTCTATGTAGAACAATACAGTTTAATTAGTTTAGGTGGAGCTCCTGGAACTTAATCTGCATCATTCAGATCAGCTTGGGTATTTCTATGCATTTTGCCATGTAGACACTCCCTGCGTCCCATTTTCCAATTGATAAAAGAGGAGTAATAGTATGTTCTTATTTTCTAGAGGACTACAAATTGCAACACACAATGGCACCACATGCTAGCATTAATGGAATTATGAAAGAAACAGTGACATTTGCAGGTCAAGATCTCAACTGCATCTGCAGTTTTTATCATCTGGATCTTCCAGAATAATAATATGGATACAAGCTGCAACACTGGCATTTGCAACCAATCTCAGCTTTCTCAATATTTTGCTTTGTCTGAAGCAATTGTTTAGTGCAGAATCAACCCTCTGAAAATACTGCAGAAATCTGCAACATAGGACAGAGCAAGGAATGGGATTAATTTAGATAACTGTTGTTATTTCAGTCCTCCCTTTGCATTTCTGCAGTTTGTTTTATTTCCACTATATACAGCTTTTTCCCCCCACATTCTAATTGCACAACTAAGAGCAACCTAACACCAAGAGAAATGCATTGCTACAAAAACTGCAGGTTCAAGACAGGCATGTTTCTAAGAGCAGAGGGGTTTATCTACAGTGTTTCAATAAATCTTAATAATAGTCATCCCTGTAGTACTTTCAATTTAATCTGGAGTATTTTGTTAAGACTGAAATCGTGACATGAAACTTCCCCAAAATCAAAAAACAGTGTTGAATTGTGGTCATAGGTTAGTCGCTGGCTGGCTAAAAATGACTAACCCATACTATGCAAATTATTTAGAAAACCAGCAAGCACTGCAAAAAAATCTTAGAGGAAGAATAGATGCTTCCAGATCACAAAAACTTCCATTTGGGATGTACTGTAGAAGAGGCTTATGTGCAATTTAAACAGTATTGTTGGAAAGCAGCAATTCCTTTCCTCCTATTCAAAACCTGTAAGTTCACAAATACAAAATCTATAAAGTAAACATTCCAGAATTAAAAAACCCCACATAATAAAATATTAAAAGCCTGCAGATATTTTGTTCTAAAAGGATTAATTTGATAAAAGTAATAGTCTTTCTAGTACATTTAATTCTAAAGGACTCATACTTTAAATCTTTCCTCTATTATCCTATCAGCTAGATTTTAAGTGGGAATCAAGGTTCTGATGGAATCCAGTGAATGCCTGGAGCTGATAACAGTGTGTAGTAAAGGATATTAAACAAAGCCATTTGCAAACTTCATGAATTTGAAGGAAACTGAAAGAAAAATACACAACTTTCATGTCTTTGTATTTCTTCAGTATGCTAAAGCAATACACAAGGCATGGCATGCTTTACATACATTTAGATGTGTTTGTAATAGTACCTGCACTCAGCTATTCACGCTGTGATGGCACTTGGTGAAAGGAAAGCTGTGTCCCTAATAGCAGTCCCATGCTGGATCATCGCCACTGCAATATCATCACAAGTCAGAATTGCAAAGTGGTTTTCCAGCCTCGTCTCACAATGGTTTTGCACTTCTGCAAATGCTCTTAATGCAGCCTTCTGCAACATAAGCCATTTTCCTCCTCAGGATTTTCTCCATTGTGAATATCTTGCAACAGCAACTGTTCAGGGTCCACATAGTCCTTCCAAAGTTACACTGGTCACATTTAAGGTGAACCCCTGTGAGATGTGGTCAGATATTACAGGCAATGCTAAAAAACATAAGGCAAGGAGACAGGCCACGTTCTTTGCTGCCTGATGCCAACCAGCTGGAAGCCTGTGACTCCCACTGCCTAGGGAGGTGGGAAACCACCTCCAATTTGCCAAGCTGTTACCTTCCTTTCAGTCACGCCTGTCTTCAGTGAAAGAAACTGAAAACATACTATACAAATCCTACATGTTGGTATCTTACATTTAAATTCAATTTTCTACTTCTCCACTGTAGCTCCCGGTCCTGGTTTGCAGGCTGGTGTCACAGGGCAGAGACAACCTGCTATAAAAGAGTTGGAAGAAACATGGGCAGTAGCATTAGGGAAGACACCAAGGCAGGAAGGAGAAGCTCCAGGGCCAGAAGGACATCGCACCCTCCCTGCAGAAAGCAAAAGCACCTGAAAACAGGAGACAGAGGAAGATGTTGGGAAAGGGAGAGGATAAATGCAAAGCCCTGTAGCTGCAAAGGGAGACAGGGACAGGCTGCTCTTGCATGGCATGGGAATGGACAGCAGCAACTGGGGCAATGTGGGACTTTGGCTCTGCAGAAGAAACGCAAACTGAGTGGGCTGGAGGCACCCACAGCAAGAGCTGAGGAGAGGAAGGAAAGGGAGGGAACTGCCCCAATTTCTCCAGCAGGGAACGGGAAGAAGGCAGGAAACACAGCTTTGGTGCTGGTAGTGCCCCAGTGCTCCTCCTGCTCACCCAGGTGTGTGGCTAGCATGACCCAACACCAAGCACTAGCAGACAGCTGCTGGGAATTATCAATTACCCAAGCAAACAGTACTGTTTCCACAAAGCCTGCTCAAAGCACCCAGCAAACAGCTCCTGCATAGGTAGCCACCACACAGAGAAATACTGAAAAAGCAGCTGCCAAGGACTAGCATCAGTTAACATGGCTCTAGGTTGTTGAGGGCTCCCTCTCAACAAAAATAGTAATGAGAAGAGTCAGATGAGTGCCCCTGTGTTTTATCGAGTATCTGAAAGAACCCAAGCACAGCATGCTTTGCCTCTCTGCATGTGTGGACGTAGAAATCTGGGCACTTACCAGCCAGTTTCATGGTTTCTTTTATTGACTCAGAAAAAATGTAAACTCCCTATCAAAGGTTTTTAATCACAAGCTTTCTCAATGCATTTTCTGCTCCTACATAAAGCATGGTAGATTTCTTTATTACTGTGTACTACAGAGGGATGAGCACATTGTTTGCAATCCATAAAATAATAAAGGTGCTCAGCAAGCTCATCAGCACTCCAGCCTGCCTTGGACAAAGGCTCCAAGCTCTGCACTTCTTTTTATTTAAACCTGTTAAACCCATTTAGTAAATTTTAATTAAACCCTTTAAAGCTATTTAAACCACCAGATTGTCACCCTTCGATGGTGATATATTTGTCTGTCCACGTGTAAGATAAAAGGTAGGAGTTACTAAGGGTTATTTTATAGTATGGAAAACAAACTGCCACCCCCCTTGTGTTAGTCATGCTAAATCAATTTGAAAATGTCTTTAATGGGTGCAGTTTTATATAGAAAGAGCTTTTTACATATTGTGCATTGCTGAGTAGAACAAGAAAAAGAAAGGAGAGCCCCTTCCCCTGCAACAGGAAAGAACAGGAGCGTTGATGTAAGTCACTCCCATCCAGAAGGTGGAGAGAAAAATACGTCCTTCTCCGGGTAATGCTTACAATGCTTTTTCCTTACCATGCTATTGGCAAGTCTATTTTTGTTTCCCAGGAAGGAGTGTGTTTGGGTAGAGCAGGCATAAAACAGCCAGAGGTGAAGCTGAGCCCAGGCCAATCAGTAGCTCTCCTTTGAAAAGTGCTGCAGCAGTTACTAAAATCATAGTTCTTCTACTTTATGTTTCTGATCCAAATGCATCTCCAGCAACATGACTAATTGTATAATTCAGGAAAGGGTCACTGCAGTGTCTGCTATGATGTATTTATTTCTAGCACATCCAGAATCAGCCTAGACACCCATTTCAGCCACACCTGCCCATGCCACTCTGTTCCTGAAAAAGTTCTGAAAGCCTCTGGAGCATCAAAAACCTGTTCCCATCAGAAAACTTCTGTGGAAACACTGTAAATTGCTTCTATAATTGATGTCATTCCATGTTCAATGAGTCTCTCCATCTTTTCCACATTGCCTAGAACAAAGGTTAAATGGTACAGAATATCCTAAAGGGAAAGCCCAAAATGGGCTTTGCAAGCCTAGAGTAGAGTACAGTCTCACTGGAGTTACGTGGTATGCAAGGATGAAGGATATACTTTGAAAATATCTGGTTGCTGCAGCTGGCACATATAGCTGATGAAGACCTCTTTGTCTGCAAGTATCCTGCCAAGCTGATTGAATACTCACATTATTTTGAATTTCTACCAATCTGATACAACTGGTAACAACTGTTAAGCTCAGATATAAAACTGAAATGCTCTTCTCACATGCTGTATGTTCCAAAGTATTCATATTAAAACCCCAAAGTTGTTACTAGGAGAACACTTGAAGCAGAGGGTCAGCACTGAGGACCTACAATGTCAAAGAGTGTTGGGAACTGCTGCAATAGCCATTCCAGCACCCAGACTGATAACCAGCTTCCTAGTGGAGCAGAAAGCGGACCATATTCAGGACGCTCAGGCTTGTCAAAACCCCGGGTCCCAGTCAGTGTACTGGGAAGTCATAGTGAGCTGGGAGTTGATCATCTCATGTTGGTGAACAGCTATAGACATCACTTGTACTTTTATTGGCAGTTAGCATAATTTTATGCCCCATGACAATTACAACTATTGTGAATGTGTTGTTCTACTCCTACTCAAACCCTTCTGCTCTTCTTCTCCCTTGGCCATTTCTTCCATAAATGACTAATCTCCATTTTCCATTTTGCCCCTGAAAACAGTATTTTCTGCCAGTTCTTGGAAATGCAAGGTGAAAGCAATTAGGGAGGAAGCAGACAGTGCACTACAAGAAAGTGTCAGTAAGCCAGTAAGATAAATTTTGCACTAGTTCACCTAAATTCAACAGCATTAAGACGCACTAGCCACATGACTCCATTAGCACAGGGAATGGCATGTAAAGGGAAATAATGGATTCCTCTGAAGCAATTTGAACTACACAGGATAAAATGAGCACAGAACCAAAAAAGTCCTGCACTGGGAGGTTTTTGCCTCTAATACCTGTGCTGTGTCCTCCCCTTGCTGTCATTGGCACATCTTGGGGATTGCATTATTTGGCATAGATCTCCACGTTCTTCCAGTTGTTACATGTTGGAAACTACTCTAACGAGTTGTTGCAAGTGAAGCCAAACAGTTTGGTAAGTACATTTGCTGCCTTCTGAACCACAGCAAATATATTAATACACTACTCTTATATGAAAAAAACACCCTAAAGGGAAACTAAAGCTGCTTTACTGTAATAGCCTTTCTAGACAGCCATCTTTTGGGGTTGGCTACAATTTCCAAGACCTATGTGTTTCATGACAAAGCAGAGTTAAATTTCACAGGACATCCAGAAAGGTCCATAATTCAAAGAATTCAGTAGTTTTCAGAAAGATATTTTAACAGTCCTGTGCAGAAATGAGTTAACTGCAACTGAATTGCACGCTGGCCCCAAACATTTCTTTCAATGTGCCACAGACTTCTGTAGCAGTCAAGAGGAAATGAGGTTTGGATGACTTGGTAGGAGTTTCAGAGAGTCTGTAATTCCTGGGCAAAAAAAAAAGCCCAAATTTTGGCTTTTGTGGACTTTGCATAGCAGTAGGAACATTAGCCATGTATCATGTTCAAAGTCACCCCTCTCTACCAGACATGACATGGGGCATTTGGAGGTGAAAACATTCGAATTTCTCATTTCTTACCAGAGCAATCCTCAATTTTTTGCCATTTCACCTAACAATGTTTGGTGATACTTTTGCTTCTACAGCCTTTGAATATTTGCAAACACTGATATTTACATCATCTATATTACTGTGATATATGACCTGTGCTGAGATGTGGAGGGGTAATTCATCTGTCCAAGAAAGATGATTTCAGACTGTCCTCATACTGGGATAGATAGTACTATATGCACTAACATTTAGAAGGTTATCAACACTGTTTCAAATAAAAGCCTAGACTCAATATTGAGCACGTGAAGAAGTAGGAAAGCTAGTAAAACATGAAGGAATATATGAGGTACTGATCACTTCAAATAATTATCATGCAATGAAAACATGCCTCAACAAGTAAGCAAGGTGTTTTACAGAGGAAAATAATGTGAATCCTTGGCCAGGAATGTTAGTAAATCTCCTGGCACTGTTTTCCTCAGATTAACTAAAATCCAAAGCTTTTGCCATTCTCATCAGTTGTTGCCTCAATAGCCAAACCTGTCAAGCCCAAATACAATATTAATCTCCTGCTAAAGATTATGAAAGAAGAAATCTGCAGGAAGCATAAACATCTCATTAATATAATCAGGGATTTAACTGATTTAACCCTAAAGTTTTGATTACACTTGCACTCCTCAAAGTACCAGACTGAGAAATCACAGTGTTAAGACAAACTGAATGTGCTTTTTAGAATGATTACATATTGTAGAAATCCTCCAACAGCAAGGCTAATGTAGTGCTCCCATCCTGGCAAAACACATAATTTCATTCTAGTGATAAGACAAGGCAGAAAGGTTGCAGCAGATAAATATAATGCAAAACTACATGCCACATGCTCTGTGATTTCAGCAACCTGAGATGCACTGCTATCTACAACATGCAGCTAACACCCAGGAGCATGTTAGTGCCATTGGAAAAGAGAGATTAAAAATTGTTGTAAAAACACTCTATTGATAAATAGGCTAGGATTTTCACCTGCACCCAAGTCAGGCAAGCATCCACTTTCCACATAAAAGCAGTCAGAAAATCCTTGCCCTGTTACTAGCTTGAAACATAACCTTTGGAGCATTAGCTAGTTAATCTGGCCTGAAAGGGGCTGCTGTCTAGCCTGGCAGCCAAGAAAAAAAAATTCTTTGGAATTAATTTGACCCTGCCAGACCAGGCTCTAGTACATGTGAGGGTGGCATCAGAGGGCCTCTTAACCCCTTTCTACCTCTCCTGCAAGGGGACACCACCTCAGCAGATCACATCTGCTGAATTTTGTTCCCTTAGAGCCACTATATCAGCAAGTGATTGTCAGAGAACAGCTTTCTCACATGGGGAGGTAGGTTCAGAAGGCTCAGCATAGAGATAGCATCATATTAAATTGTGTCAAACCACTTTTTCTATTGCAGGTAGGTCTGGCTGATACAGTGTGCTGCTGTTAGGGCATCCAAGGACCCGCTTTCACAAGATGAATGCCAAGGTATCACTATGTGATAGCTCAGGTGCTGGGACAATGATGGTGGCTTGTATGGCAGGACATGGTACGATTAAAGGTTTTGACTCTTCTGTTTAAATCCGTGACACCTATTTTTAGAGTGCTAGCTGAAACCAAAAGTAAATGTTTGTCTTCTAGGGAAGCCAGGTCTTTAATTCTTGACTTGTATTTGGAAGTAACAGCTGCTACACACACAAATCCAACATTGTCTCTCTGTTTACAGAATTGCAAAATAAAACCATTAAAGGGTCTTCTTTGAGTTGTCTCAGGAAGAAATACAAACAAACAACACCCCACCCCCCCTTCATGAAAAACACAAGTAATAAGGATGTCTTTCCCATATGATTTTACTGTTGGGCCTTACTCATCTTCAGACTTTGAAGTTAGCCTGGCTACCAAATGGTAACAGTTAAAAATACTCCCTTCCCTAGGTTAAGAATTTCTTAAAGATTCTTTTTAATATGGATTTTTGCAGGTTTTTCGCATAGGACTCAGATGTATAAACAATTGGAGACCAAATTCAAGGTCCTTTCCTATTTAGAAAGAAAACACAAAACCAAACCAAAACATAAGCCTCAGCAGATCTTTTTCCCTAATTTATAAATAGCAAAGATTAATAAGAAATCTAGGTTTTAATCCAGATAAAAGACAGCTAAATAAAAGAGAAAACATTGCAATAAATTTTCAGAAGAGACAACCATTTGTTGGGCATGTTATATGGCATTATGTATTCTCAGGTTTGGAACCGAATGCTGCAGGCAACTTGCCCTTCAAATTCAGTTTCCATTTATTTTGGCTGCAAATCATAATCTCCTTATCAAGCAGGTATCAAGCCATCTGCTTCTATCCTCAGTAAATGCAGTAAATCTGCATTGGGGTTGGGGCTAGAGCAAGAAGTTTTCTTATGTCCAGTAACAAATACACCTTTAAAATCCATTAGGCAAAACCGACCCAATATAAGAAAGCTCCGGTAAATGAAAGGATTGTGGCAGCGGGGC
>JANZLQ010000007.1:33994510-34021736 GCA_026212715.1 Elanus axillaris | reverse complement strand
GCGGGGGTCTGCGGGGAGAACAAAAGAACGAAGAAAATCTGTACAGGAACAAAAATCTCAAAGGCTATGGTAAGCTCTAGCACTACAATTTGATTTTTGAGAAAGTTTTTTGAGTTTGCAAACTGCTAGGAATGGCAGAAACACACAAACCACTTGGTTTTTTTTTCTTCCCACAATGGGCAAACTCTCAAGACATTCAAAGTCTGGGTTCAAGCAAGCTAAAGGTGTGAAAAAGCAGCTGGTTATCTAAACCCTATTCACATTTCTCAAAATTTTAGATGAGACAACAATCTGACTGTGACAGCCTGTGCCTTACTGGTCTCTCCCAGAGCACAGCCATGAATAAATAACCCAGAATAAGGGGACACTATGCTCAAAAGCTTTAATGGCTAAAAACCAGTTTCGTTAGTATTTAATTCTAAAAATTAATTTTTTAAAAGACTTGAAGGCTTGTGAGCTGAGAGCACAGAAGATGAAAAGGCTATCCATCTCCTCTAGTTAACATCGATAAGAACAGAGTTCAGGCAGCTGCAAATGTACATAATCACTACAGGAGCCCTGGTTTAGTGGAACTTTTCTCAAGCTATCAGCCTGTGAGCTGGGATTAATCTGCTGTGTCTTAGGGTTGGGATGATGTCCCTGTCTCCACAGCATCCCCTTAACAGGGAAGGGGATTGGGAAGCACATAAATTAGGGTTGATCCATAGTGTAACGGAACAGCTCCAAATTGCTTCAGTGGCCTTTGGAGCAGGCTCTCCATGCCAAGATTTGCTCCTACCTTTCCAAAATGAAAAGTACCCTTGTTTTTTTGTAGTGCCATCAATTTTGACAAGAGCATTCTTGGAGAAAGGTACTGCTTGCTGTCAACAGGGGTCACTAATCAGACGTTAATAAATCTACCCACTGTATGTCTACAACATGAGACAGTATGTTCCAGCTCCTACATTTGAGTGCATAACCTGAACACATCCAGACTGATGCTAAGAGGAGCACAACCTCACTCTTTTCTGCTATCATTTCTGCAAGAAAGAGACCTGAGCACCTGAGTGAGAAGGAAGCTGCGGTGTGCTACAAGTACTTCGTGGAGGACATCTGCTATGCTATATGGCAATAGTCATGCGGTTAGTACAAGGCCAAGGCACAGGAAGATGTAACCTCTAAGCACTTCCATTATAAGCACATGCCAATTCCTCTCCCGTCATGTTTTAGAAGAACAAACTTCACCTTTACACATTTTAAAAGTAATTACATCTTAATGCAGACTCAAGAGCATTTATATTTGATTACTGTTGTTTGGCAATATATTCTTTGACCCATTCCAGTGCTGTCTGTGGTTTAAAGCTAGAAATGCTATGAACCAACCCAGCAAACATTTCTATTTCAGACACATTTTGGAGCAGGTAAGAATGAAGGGCAATATGCCAGGAGGACTGAACACCTTAAGATGAGCATGAAGGAACCCCTGCTTTAAGCATGTCCTTTAGCTCTCAAAGGGTTGAGAAAAGCCTCGAGAGGAAGGACAAGTTTTCAGGAGGCTACTGGCCTCCACATCTGTACATAACTGAGCCTCTAGTAATTTGCTGACAGAGGGTAGACCCCACCAAAACATTAGGGACTTGTGAGGATGCAAGATCCCAGGATGAATTAGAAAATTACCAAGAAAACATGGCAGCATACAGGCTAAAGACAAGGCATGAAATTTGGAAGCCCCACAGGAGACATGGTATGTTCTTTACTAAGCACAGTGGAAATATCCTTGTCACTCCTGCATGATTTACAAAAGATACAAGGACAATCAGCTTGTGTGTGTTATGTGAAGAGGCTGCAAGCCCACATGTTACTTGTCTTGGTAAGCTTTGAAGACAAACTACCCCAAAACCTGGGGGAGGGAGTATTAAAATGCCAGGGTGTGATTTGACCTTCTTTAAATTTTACTAAGCATAATTTAAAAATACTAAAAGTGTTTCTAAGCAACTGGAGAAACGTCTTGCTTCTGGCTCCAATGCTCAGAAAAGGGAGACTGAGCATGAGGGAGATTGGTGTCAGCCTCCTTACCATCCTCTCCTTTCTTCAAATTATAAAATCCTGCTGTCACAGCCCAGATGTCTAGGACACTTTAGAGACCACAAACAGTGGAAATCCAAAGACTTTGGTCCAGCCTCATATAACAAACAATAAAACTGTTTCTGTCTTAACATGTCAATGTATGGGGTAGCCTGAAGGAAGCATGCCCAGAATATGTACTTTTACTTTCACAAGGTAGAGGCACACTCCAAATTTCCCCACACATTCTTCATCTTCTACTGTGAATTTACCAACAGAATTTCACTACTGTGTCTACCTTGCAATAAAGCATTTAAAAAACCCCCAACTTTTACAGAATTGTTCAGAGCAAATGTATCCTTTATAAAATTTGCTTATTCACTGTCATCAGTTCTGCCCTGCTCATATCATGCAGAGGAGTGAAAATCCTTTTTAAAGAAAGGATTGTATAAAATTGACAGAATTCCTCCCACCTTTGCATGTTGTTTTCTGATAAGCTTTATGGGCTGTTGTGTTAAATATGCTTCTTTTGATCCAACTCCACTTTGCTTTTCAGAAGTTGTGAAATTAAAGGTTTAACAATGACAGGAAGGATATTTTTACTAGGAGTAGCAGACAGAGAATAAATAGTACCTCAACACAGACTTTCAGGGCTTGTACTTACTTAACATAGTTTTAAAAGCAGTTCCTTCTGTGGCACAATCTTATTTTTAATCTCCTTTATTGATTTCCCCCCCAACAGTAGTGAGCCCAAGCAATAGCATAAGCTACACCACAAAAGACATTTCTAGATTTTAACACATAAAAAAGGAAAAGTTGATTACCTTTTTTAAGATCAGTTAATCTAGCATTATCATTTTTTTAACTTCTGATTTGTAACATCCCTTACAGGCAATCTGTAGGCATTTGTGGAAGCTTTGGTTGTAAGTATTCACTCCAGAGGGCCAGCAAATGAAAGTAAAAAAAGCAGATTTGACTTCAAATGTGTCTTTTGACAAAGCTGATTATATACTCTGGCCCTTGTTACAGTTTCTTTCACCCTTTCAGGTTTTACTAGTTAATTCCACTTTAAAAGCATGATCTTTCAAGCTGAAGAATAATGAAAACAGCAGTTCAGTGACCATGTGAACACCACAAAGTTTGATTAAATCTGTGCATTTGAGAATAATTTTTAAAAGACACTGCACTCAGTAACTAATATCAACCCTAGGCTTGCATCCCTCATTATTTGACACTTGATAAATGCTGTAAGCCCCTGTATCTTTGGGGGCAAAACTAAGATAATTTCTGAGATATACACTTGGCTAAACATATTCCTGGCATAGTGCCAGGGAAATGCATCAGGATAGATTTGATTTGCAAGAGCAGTATTTACAAAATCTGACAGACATTTCAATTCCCCCCTTAAAGACATCTCTACAAAAGATGCTTTATGTCAAAGAAGAAAAACAGAACAGAAAACCTTTGTAAATATACCTCTGCTTTTAACTCCTCTCAGACTGAGGAGCTTCATGATGCCTAGGAAGAGAGCTGTCAAAAAATACAATGCAGGAAAGTTTTTCACAGAACACATATAACTCAACTACCAGGTAGTACCTTCTTCTCCTCCAGCACACAGTCTTCCAATCACTGAACTAAAAAGACAAAAAAAAGGCATCCAGCTACTGACAGCTAAGCTTTGGCTCACAAAACGCCCCACAGATGTTACAAGCCTAGCCAAAAAAGCCGAAGAACTTACCTCCTACAGTGCAAACACAGAGTACAGCTAGGAAAAAGGCGGCAATCTCCAGGAGCTTCATGCTTGGTGGTGTCAGCTCTCCCCTACACAGCTGGGCAGGGAGTGCTGTCTCACTCTGAGGCAGGCCTTGATTACTCCATGGAAAAAGGTGTGTAGAGATCGTGCCTAGTCACTGCCCATTCCTGCTTATTTTGGGGACTTTGATAAAGAACGGGAGGAAACACAACATACTCCCTCTGGGAGTTCAGTACGGAGGAGATTTATTGTTTCAGTCCTTACAGGAACTCCTTTTCTTTGGCAGTGAACTGTGTTTTTGTTAATATGTTATTTTGTTCTTCTTCGGCCATGAGGTCAGGAAGGTTTTTGAACAGAGGCAAATCTTTCTTTAGAATATGCTATACATCACCAACTTTCATACTGTAGCTGGAGATACTTATAAAGGGGACATTTCTGAGCAGTGAAGGAGCCCAGATAGTGGGGGATAATGCAACCAGGAACAGAGGAGCAAAACAAGGAACAGGAGCCCTCACCTGACTCGTTGTGTTGTGTAAAGTGGCCTTGGTGAAAATCACAGCTGCTTCATGTTAAAGGCAGAGAAAGTGCCCCCCTGAGAGACCTGCCATCCTGCAACCCAGAGGATGAAAGGGGCCACCAGCACAGGACAAGAAAGTGACTCCAGCAAGGTGCCCCAGCAGGGAGAGACTGTGGTGCACAGAGTTAGGGCTGGGGTGGGGGGGGCTTTTTTCTTTAAATGAAAACTAGGCCTCCCTTTTTTTTTTTTTTTTTTTTTTAATTTGAAAAGTTGCAACTAGCCTTGGCTGTGTCTGCTCCATTAGTAATGGAAAGGGGTATTTATTCTTCTGTATAGGTACTTGCTGTGCCATGGGATGGGAATACAGTCCCCAGAGTGAGCCTCTTACCTGGGCTGTGTAATAAGCCAGTGCAGAATCTTTCTCTTCTCCTCAGGACCTGCTGATCTGGGAAATTTTCATATGCCTCTGACTTCTGTGGAAGAAACCCTAGCAGAGCTCTAGAGTTAAAGGCTATCAAAACATGATCTCCTAATACTCTTGTGCTCTGTGCCTTAATGATTCAAGGTAGCTGATGGCACTTCATCACAAAACTTCAACCACAAGGAGAATGCGGTGCAGTACATTTGCTCATCTCCCTCTGTCAACTCTCAGGAAAATTTGGCAGAAAAATTGACCTCACAAACACCCTGACTCATTAAATAGTCAACCTACTTATTGCAGTAATTAAGATTTTTTTTTTCTTTCCTCATGACTGTTTCTCGCTATAAGGGGAAGTTTTGAAACGGCTTTGCATGCAGGAAATCCCAGGAGCTAAGCCACAGTGCTTCCAACAGCAGTACTGTTTTATGCATGGGATGAGGATAAATGGTAGCAGCTCAGCATCATGCGTGGAATAACTTTTATTTAGTTAAAGAAATTACATTTTTACATCTTAAGGTTATGATGCTTCCTCTGCCTACTGCAGGTGACAGAAGCTGGTGCTCAATAGAAACCTGATGGTAGACAATGAATTTCTGGCACATCATTTGGACAAACTTAGGTATCTGCATCCATGATAGATGCAAAAATGTACATTCTCCTTAGCGAAACTGTGTTTTCACCATCATTGGAAAGGATCAGACAGTAATACAAACTTGGCTCAGAGTAGAGGTGGGCCACACAATGACACTTTTGTCAAGTTGATTGGAGCATATGGCAGTTGGTTAACACCAGTGCTCCATTTTTATCCTAGTTTTGTGCCGATGTAGGACCTAAAGTTAGAATGGGCTAGAAAAGCGGTTAAGTACTGCAGCTGAAAGCCTTCAAGCAAAAAGATAAATCTGAACATGGAGAGTGAATTCATCCCAGGTTAGGGCTGTTTCTGATGTGATAAGAGGGACTTTAACTTTTTATTTCCTTCATTGCCAAACCACCACTTGAAATGTTAATTCTGAAGAAGGATACAGAAAGGAATATTATTTTATTGACTGAAATGAAACCTCTGCAAAATCTAAGAGGCCCAAGAACAAGATCCTTTCCTTGGGTTTTGAGACCCATAGAAACTATCTGAATGCCTGAGAGTATTGATTCAGTTCAGTGGTGTTCATCTGAGTAGCAGCACCCCAAGGAGTCCTCAGTGCACTGTTACTGTTGCTGCTGCTGAAGATGATGACTGTGGTGATTACCTGTAACTCACTGAAGGCAGAAAGGGCATAAAGTGTTGCAGCCCTGCAGTAGCTACCCATATCACAGGTGCAAGTGTGGAAAAGGCTCCCCAACCTCACACAGGGGTTGGGGGAGAAAGAAAGAGAAAGGGCCAAGTGTCTTTGCCTTACACCACATCATGCAACTCAAGTTGTACCTCAGAGAGTCCTAAGACAACTTACTGCCTCCCTGAACATCAAGATAACTGTACCGCTCTGAGATACTCACTAACGGCAACATCAAAGGCAGCTAACTTTTGCTAGATCAGACTTGGTGTGGATAGCAGTAGCACACTCAGTAAGGAATAGAAGGGAAGCAGCTCAAATAACTCACTGAAAGAAAAAGTCTGGCCAAAGCTGAGTTGTGGCTTCTGGCTTGGAGTATCTGAGCTGCAGAAGAGAGATTCTCACAACTCTTGTCAATGGAAACATTTTTTTTCCTTTAAAAAGAAATCATATAAGGTTTTAAAAACTTCCAGCAATCTTTGTAGCAAAAGATTATTCCTCTATGTGTTCACTGAACAGAAATCTCTTTTCCTCCCTACCAGCAAATACGTTTTCCTTTATTGAATAAATGTTTTTCTTTCTTTCCTCAAACCAAGAAATTTAGCTTCGGTGCCAATGTGTGCTTTGTTTTATGAAAAGAAATTTGGTCATTGGTCCTGCTGCCAACTGTGGTATTACTGCCAAGACTGGAATATCTGGAGTTTTACTTTGAGTCCCAGAACAAGTGACTGTGTGACACTCTCAGTTTCCACATTTCTTCAAAAAAGATTTTAGCCCTCCTAGTTGCAGAAGAAAACTTGAAACATGACCAAAGAGCACTCTAGAGAATGAAAGGACTTTCTGTTTTAAAATACAGTTATTTTGTAGTCCAATAATGGTTGGGGTAGCCTAAGTTATATATTTTTTTTTGCCAGTGTGGTATTTCATTATTAAAGGGAAACCATTTACTGCCACAGTGGATTTGCAGTTACAGATTTATTGGTCTCAAGCTGTATTTATACATTCTTTCTTAGTTCACATTGCTTGGAGCAAAACATTGCCTTTTTATGCACCGTTCTCCTATGAGGTTCAAATAATCCCCTTCAGATTTAGCAAATGTAAAAATTTTACATATCATTCAATATTCTTGAAGCACCACTGCATAAACCAGGAAATAATATGGACAGTCATGCTGCCTTGCTGTGGGCTATTGGCAATTCCAATGTAGATGCAAAGAGTAAATTTGTCTAAGTCTTTACAAAAGCAAAACCAAAAAGATACAAAAGATGCACAGACTTTGATGATTTACTAAACTGAAGAAACAAACACACTAACTAAATTTGCTGGCCTTTCCCATTGATGCTTGCTATCCCTTCCACTGATGGCTATTTCTCTTACAGCAGAATGATAGAAAAAGAGCAAGTTAATCTCAAACTCCTATTGTTTTGTGACATCTGTATTTCAGCAAATATATCTAAAGTGATATTTTATCAGAAATTACCTGACTTACCTGTACACCTGGTTATACTCCCAGAAGTAAATTTACATTGAAAAATACAGTTGTGACAGTGTAGAAATACATCATTTAGTTATGCTTTCTGTTCTTTTTAAAATTGTTTTTAAAAGTGCTTGGTTTAGTCTATTACATATATTAAAATTTTAATAGAATGTAGAATTCTAAAAAACTTGAATATAGCAGTACAAAACCAAGATATTTTGATGGTCATGTATAGAAGTTACTCTGAAAATTCATGCTGAGGGACATTTTAAAATGTAGATATTTTGTTCTAAATTTCTTATGGAAGCACTGGAACATCTCAGGGAATAGAAATGTCAGTGCCCAAATTCCTCTGCACACAATAATATTAAAACTGTGAAAGATCAGGCTCATAAATGTATTTAAGTGCTTAAAAAACCCAAGATATCCACCTTTTCTTTGTAGCACAGAAATGCTTAAATCTCATTGATTTGACTCAGAGCCAGCCGCTAATGTGAAAAATTCCACTAAATCTCTAAGTGCCTAGATGCCTTTATGTAGGCACTAAAAACCAAAATGCACTTAGTCTGTATTCAGAAATCTTTTTACAAAAGACATTTTCAAGGCCAGATCTAATAGAATTACTGCAACTCTAGCTGTCTGGCTAGTATTGTTTATTTGCAATACCAACAGATTCTGTAAGGACATCCTTTACTGCAGAACATGTTTTTCATACTCTTTTATACCTGGAGCTATATGGATGTACTACAGGGAGTGAAAGTAAGTTTGAAGGAACTGGCTCAGTTTATTCACTTACAAGTGATACAAGTCAGGACCATAATTATAGAAATGAAGTTGCCACTCTACCTGAGTGCCAGATTTCAAAGGATGTGATGTGTGTGAGGTATTCAGTAGACACATGTCACTGTCAAAAGAGTGCCGCAAATTTACACTCCTGAGCTACTTCTGTCCATCTATCCCTTACTGTATGCTCCCATTGCTGCTGCTAGCAATATACAAGATAGAAAGAGGGCTCTGCACTTAAGTGTTTCGTGTTCCTGTTCCCAAAATTCTATGTCCATTCTCAGTCACAGTTTGCTTCACCATTTCATGAGTCTTGTGCATCAATAAAGAGACTCTCATTTTTGTGCTCAGTCCTTATTTCCTAATCCAGTAGACAATATATTTTAATGGAAGGACACCAATTTACCCTATACCCGATGACCTGGTTCATTGGCTTCAGGAGTTACTCAGAGCTGGATTATGTACTTGAAAAGCTGTATTTGGCTGTTTTTTGTTGACTAGTCTCCCTGTGGTTGTCCCTTGACTTTGTAAGCTCCTTGCTTGGAGTTGCAATGTGCTACTTAACAGCCAAGGTCCTTCTAAGGGCACCATTCTAGGTCCGTTCTTTCTCTATTGGTGAGTTACTGATGCATAGATATTTCGACCTTGTTTGTCAGAGAGAAGCTTGAGCATAACTACAGTGGCAGAGAGAAGAAAGCTATGGAGGGAAAGGTACTGCTGCCCCAAGTCATATGTCATGCTTAGGTATGGGGAGTAAGGAGAGCTGGAAGAGAGAGACCATAAACAATCATTCTAGGGATATAAAAACCCTTGGGCTTGCAAACTTAGAGCAAGGAACTTCATGTCATGTAAAAACTCACACAGAATGTGTTTATAGGCTTTGCATCCTGTCCTGAGCTAATGAAATGGGAAACAGTGAGTCAGTCTCAGTTTCTCATGTTATTTGAAACGCATGGAATGATTATATGGTTGGCTGTCTCAGAGGAAACAAAACAGAAGTATGTGTTTGAACCATGCCTTAATTTTCCAAAGGCTGAATAAATCCAGCCACTATCTATCCAGACATATATCTAGTCTTTGTTGTGGTGAACTGCAATGAGCTCATTCTTCTTGGGCCTGGTTAAAAAATAAGCAGTATGAGACTGCAGTGGACCTCAGTACTGAAAATTAAGATGTACTTTATGTTCCAACCATACTTGTCAGTTTTCCTGGGCATGATGTTGGACATTAAGCTTCTGCCGAGTTGAGTTTCTGTGGCTTCTCTTTTCCATTTGGTTTCCTTTGCACAAGCAGTGGAAAAATGTATCAGGTTTCTCGTCAGTCCCATGAGGGGATACTCTGTGTGTTGGTCTGTCTAAGCTGTAGTTTTTAACAGTGTCAGCTTTGTTTTCAGACCACGAGTGCCAGAAAAGAACATCTTAGAACATTATAAAATATCTGATTATAAAGAGGTTATTGTACTTAAATACAAGTGTTATAGCTTTCTCAGCAGCCAACACTATGGCTCTGCTAGTATCCCAGCATCTATTATAAACCTATGTTTTCATCCACTCATAAAAGGAGTCACTGAAAAAAAAGTGTCCAGATTCCTCATTGCCCAGTTTTCTGTTAGTCAACACTGTGAGATTTGGGGGGCTTGGGCTACTTCTTAGAGGAACATGGGAGCTTTTGAGCTGCAGGACATGGGGCTGGAAAAGTGAGAGTTACAGGAGATTTGGCAACTGCACTGAATTTAACATTGGGCAGATAGAGAGTATGCAGGAACTGCCAGGCCAGCACACTCATTTCCTGCATCTCTACTCCGTCAAGAAAGTGAGGTAAAGAGACAATTCATAAAGAACAGCTTTTTCTAGAACTCATAAAAAGAAGCCAGAATTCACATATTATGAATTTGAGACTAAGTTATGCTCCAAGAGAATGTCTAGGAGACATTTTGTTGCACAGAGCCACTCTAACTTAAGACAGCTTCTCTCTCCTCCAATCCAACTTCCAGCGTTGATAGGCTTGAACTCTTTGTGGCTTAACCTCCTTATCCAGGATAGCTATTACTGCTGCTCCTCAGTGTCTGGCTTCCCAAGCCTCCATTCCTTTGGTATATTTCAGACTTCCTGTTGTCGCTATCAGAATGAGTCCTGCTGGCAAGCACTTTTTGACACATGCAAAATACAATGCATGTCCGGTCTGATAAAGAAACAACATCGCCAAGAAAAGTGGGTAAAAACCCTGTGCCAAAATATACCCCTAGCATTTCAGCTTCCTAGCAGACTGCATATCTATCCCTTCACAGATACCATAAACATTTTCCTGTTCTCTGCATTTTTACATTCCAATTTATTCAGCAACACAGAAGGGACTAAATGCTTTCCACAGCATGTAATAGGCAGTAAGTAGCCAACTGAAAATAAAAGCATCTTGGGCACCTGCTAAAAGCAGGTATTTCAGGTCATCCACAGATAGCTGGAAAATGTACAAAAATTTTCACACATACATGCTTTTGGTAGTTTTTAATATTGTTGGACAGTTTGCCATCAGGAAAGCACTGATTCACATTCATCTCCACTTACACACATCTAAATTTTTGTTTCAGACAGCTGGGATAAGACTAAAACTTTTTTAAGGGAAAAAAACAACCAAACAACAGACAAAAACAAACTACCAGAATTCTGTGCTGCCCTGTACTGGTTTTAGGACTGTTCAGTAGCAATGGAAAATGCTTGTAGTAACAAAAGCTGTTAATAAACTACTACAGATTATACCAATCACCTTTTAAAATTAACTTTATGGTATACACTGTCATATATTTGGAGTTCTAAAACTATGCTCAGGGACATTAGCACCATGGGTGTTTGCAGCAACAACACTGTATCTCAATTTAACATTAAAAAAATACTGTTCTTGAGTCAAGACCTATGCAAATAAGTTTGGGGTACCATGAGAAGATGGCTAGGCAAAGAATAGTTTTTAAAAATTGTTTCTCTCTTACATGGCTCTATGAAGAACAGGACCACATACAACCTACATACTATGCTTCGACAAGGTGAGACAACATATTTTCCTTTACAGATGGATCAGGTTAGGAGACTCTTAATCCCCATGGCTCAGCTGAAAAGCAAAACCCCAGTGAGCTCCAGTAAATCAACTGGAGTTCCACTCTGAAGTTCAGCACTTCAGACACTGGAATTAATACTTTGCTTTCATTTTTGTTCAGTGCTGGGCATAGCAGGTGGACATCAATTACTTCTACAGACTAATTATTTTTGTTTCTTGAGGAATGGGAAAAGAAGGGAGGAACAATGACAAGGCTGGGACAATACAGTCCACACAACCATAGTTTCAGGCTGAATACCCTAATCACATTCATGGAGGACTCATGCACTCATTAAAACTATGGCATATTGTTTTCATCTGACTTTCTACTGTTTGAATAGTGTGGCTAAAGACAGGGAGTATCGCCATCACCGGGAGCATGTAAAGACAGGTTAAATACCTGTCAGAGATAACGCACCATGCTTTGTGGCAGAGATCTGAGTCCCATTTCTGTAGGGTTCTTGCTATCCTGAGAGCCTATGAGGTAGAATTTCAGTCTGGAAAATGTATCATTTATCAATTCATTAATCCACTGGTTATCTAACTTCTGTCATCACCCACAGATATGGGGCCCCATTTTCAGCCTGTGTGTGCAGACCACAGCTGGGGAGACTGGAGGTTAGTCCATTAGAGTAACAACATGAAATGCAACGTCTACCAAGAACTAGCTGGGGTGGCAATTCCCCATACACGGACTATCAAATCCATGTGTTGACAAAAGATGGGTAGAAACAGCCAAAACCTTTAAAGTTACATGTATGTATGATGTGTATATCATGACATTTACTGAAGTAGGTGGAATGATACCACAAAACTCCTTTGCAGGAGCATTACTGTACTGACAGAAAGTTCAGTTTTGCAGAATGGCTTCATCCACATTAGAAGAAATGTAAACTTTTGGCAATTGTTCAAGTACTCATTGAGGAAACCTAAGATTTTTATTTAATTGGCATAACCCTTTTCTGTCATCTTCATTGCACAACAGAGCTTTACAAGAAGCCTAGCTTATAGCTGCTGGAAATCACTATATAATCTGATGCTTGGATATGCTGTACAACTAAGACTGGACCAGCTCAGTACTTGAAAGAAAAAAGCATCAGAAAGTACACGTTTCAGGAAGTAATATCTAGACTTTAGTACTGCTCCAGCAGAATACCAATGAGCAAGGGGCAAGAGGAGCGATACCTCACTGACAACCCACAGCCAGCCCCTCCTCTGTGGTCTCCTCACTTTGATCAAGTAGTTTACAGCAATCACTCCTTGCGTTTGGGGTGGGAGGGGGGTGCTGCTGCACTTCAATCCCTCCATAGCTATTGGTGTTAGAAAGACTTTAATTTCCCTGGGATCCTGTTGTTTGGCTGGGAGGCCCGGGGGTGAGTCACTGAGCCACCCACCTCAAAACAACAGGAAGAGTCACAAAATCCTACAAGAATAACAATGACTGGGAGGTATCTTCATCCAGGCTAGATTGCTGGTTACTGACAACATTTGCAGTTGCATTGGAAATGTGCTTCTTTCAGGCCATATTTTTATTTTATTCCCCCTTCTAAAACAAATTTTTTTTTCACAAAATCTTTCAAACAGTAGAGCTGATGCAATACTATTTATCAAGCTGACTATTTAGCAAGTTTTTCTACTTTTTGTTGAAAGATCTATTTGATAAAGAATTTTTTTAACACTTGATCATCTTCAGAGCTGGTGATAAATATCCTTTCAGTACATGTTTTGGAGAGTAAATAGCAATATTTGCTGAGGAATTTAACTGAAAATAATGTTTTCTGCTGTTCAGCCAGACCAGATCTGCAGTCAACCAGGCCAGACCTGCTCTCTAGCCAAAGTTCCAGGGCAGATCCTTCAAACCTTCCAGACCAACCTAAATGTGCTCCTAGTGAAGTCAATTAAAAAACCCAAGCCCAACCTTTCAGCAGTTTCAGTGAGCAGTGTTAGGGCTCATCACTTCGGAAAATTCTGCTCACACCTCTTGTACACTTATTTTAGTGACAGGTTAACAAATGTGTACTTTGAGTGCATAATGATTATTCCTATTAAATTCAGCTGGCCATGTTAACATACAAAGTTATGCATGCAAGTGTTCATAGAATCAGGCCCTGGAGAAGGAACTGTGGCATGTGAACAGAAGTCCTCCATTTCTATTTTCTGCAAATATCCTGCATCCTACTCCACCCTCATATTGCATTCCTATACGTATTAGCATCTTGGCCTCCTCACTCAGAGTGGGAACTACATGGAATAGGGATTATCTTTATTTCCTTTGGGCACTAGCCCAATTTATGGGACAGAATGGAACCCACAAGTTAGAAACAATACCACCACCAACAGTATTTTTCCATCACATCAGATCTAGGATTGAGTTAGTTGTAAACTTGCTGAACCAGTGCCCTGTGACATTCACTGTGCATGCAAAAGAGTGACTATAGGCAATACTAAGTAGCAGAGCATGGAACAAGAAGCACACATCACATTTAAGACAGATGTGATCAACATGTCAACCAAAGCACCTGATATTGCCCTTATGCAACTCAGCTGCTCCTTATACAGGAATCAGCTGTCACTTAAAACCACACATGAAGTTGCTAATGTGACCTGCAGATATCTAAGTGCCCGATGGTTAGAGTAGCAAAAGTACCCCATTGCATATTAACTTGTAATGGTAATTAACAGAGAAGGCACTTACACTAATGTGGCTAGTTCCACCTGGTATGTGCACATCCCATAAGAGCATGGAGCTAGACTCAGCTGAACACTTCTTTTCATCTTGTTTTCAGTATTGTGAGACTTTGAAGATTTTGTTTCCCAGTTCTCAACAGTTTTGACATACCTTCCATTTCCCTGCAACGAGCATTGCTTCTTTTTGGTGTCGTGTCCGTCCCCCCCCCCGCGTTGCATTTTCATACACTCAGATTTCACTTCTGCCCTTTGTACCTGCACTGATAACAAGTAACGTTTTTCCTCATTTATATAACCAGCAATGCCATATATACTCAGCTGGAGTGGGTTCTGACCGTATGACTACCTGGCAAACCTACACAACTAAGGTCTCAGTAGCCAAATTATTCTCTTAGAGACCATAAAACCAAGAGAAATAATTGGCCAGGAGAGAAAAATGAAGATAGTGCTTACACTTCTGTAGCTGGCTGGTATTCCTTCTCAAGTTACTATGGAAAATTACTTGAGATGTGGAAAAGCTGGAGCTATTTTACTGCTAACATCCTCCTTCAGTTACATGCAGTTACCACCTTTTGCCAAATGCATTTCCTTGGTCAGTAGAAGAAAGGAGAACTGCTAGCAGCCTTCAGCCAATGTGTCTGAACTCCTGTAACATTTGACAATGGGCTATGGGATTGGTGAGGGCAAATGTTTTGCAAACACCATCTATTAACACAAGACCATTTGGAAAAGACTTCACAAAAATAAAGATACATAAATCAGGAATGGGCTAAAACTCAACGTCAGCATGCTTCAAAAGTGGGTGTCTAATGTTAGGCTCCTAAATCCTTTTTAGCCACCAAGATTAGTAGCTTGTTCTTTGCTAACGGTAATTGCCCAGCAGGTTCTGGGAAAGTAGCTTATTTAGGTACCTAAATGTGGGGTTTAGGAGCCTAATTTAGTTTCTCAGGTCTGAAATCTTGGCCGTGCATTCTCAACCAAGGACAAATAAGAGTACCAGGATTTTCAGGTACTATTAAAGTTTTCCTTCCAGGTCAAACACAAAATCAGAACAGCTCTAATTTTCTAGTTCCATTTTAGATGCAACCCCAAATTTCACCATTGCTGTAGATGGAAGAGAGGAAGGATGGCAGGGCCAGTGGCAGAGCCCCGAGAACCAGAACAACTCCAGGGCTGCAGCCTTGCTTCCTTTCCTCCTTCCAGCTTCTTGTGAAGTGGTCTCAGGTCTTCCTGCATTTCCCCCAGTTGCTTCCTTCCTTCCCTCTTGTTATCTATGCAAAAGTCACTCGCAGCCTAGCCTCCAGTAGGGCTCCAAGGGCTCTCACATAGCTTTCAGCTCATGGAGTGGCACCTCCTGCAAGACAAGGGACCCCTGAGGCCCCAGGGATCTCACACACTCCAGCAGCTGAAACTACCTGCCTTTTTCTGCTGAAGAAGTGGATTTGTCTCTGCTATGTAACTGGTAACAGGATGCCCTAAAGGGAATTGGAAGAAAAAAATAAAAATAAGCTGTTTTAATTGGCTACTTCTAAAGAGGTTCTGTTTTCCTTGTCAAGATCCTCCGGAACACAGAAAACATAACTCCAGGGTACAGCTATGCTTGAAACCAAAACCTAGGCTAAATCTTAAGCAGAGGCCAAAGCCAAACCAGAAGCACAAATCAAAACCAAATGTGTAACTCTATTCCTAGAAAGTCCTCTTCTCAAATAAAAATGTAATTACGCTCTTATTTTCTCAAGCCTCGCCTATACACAAAAGCTGTAACCATTTTACTAACCTCTTTTAGAAGCTGATTTTTATTTTAATTACAACAGCCTTTTTATGTCCTTTTAGGTTATCCTCAGAACACCCTGCACTAATTTGTCTTAATTCATTCCTTACAGACCAGGGCAGCTTTTATCTCTAGAGTCCTGAGTGAACATACTATATATTAATCTGTCTGGATTTTTTTAGTAACTGCATTTGAATAATTTTACAAAGAGTAAGAATCTTTCTGAATTCCTTAATTGAATTTAGCGTAAGACTTGTATGTCTAAAGGAATTTATGTAAGTCACCCTCTGCAGGACTGCAACATGGCCTATGGGATAATAGTGTTGACCAGTCATAGAGAGGTAGGGAATTAATCCAAAGTGGCACTAAAAATAGCATGAGGAAGAAGCTTTCTTTAGACTGTATTCACTCTACTCAGTGAGTAGAGCAAGGTGTCAAATGTTTTTTGCTGACAGGTCAGAGAAAAATTACAAAACAAAGATTAAAAGGCAACTGATGTGAGCTTAAACCCTTAAATACTCCTTAGATGAAAGGAGAAAACATTTTCACATTTCATTCACATTCGTAGAATGGCTTTGGGTTTATATCCTGGAACTGCTGACCCTCTGAAATCCACTGCAGTAGAACTAGCAGCATGATGAAGAAAACAAGATGAGGATGACACTGTGAGACAACATAGATTAAGTGAACAAATGCAGTGCACTGTTGAAGCTGTGTTTTCAAGAGCTCACAGCTGCTCCACAGATTTTAGTGCACACTTGTGCCCAAGTACAAAGTTAAGAAACTTTGCAGATCAATTTTCAAGGGCTTCCCCTTGGAGAATCACCATGTATGCAAGACTCCAATCGTGAATTCACGATTCCAATGGCCATATCCTGGCTTTAGTTCCACCACCTTTGTTGGTAAAATTAAGTCAGTAAACTGGTATGAACTACTTAGTGGAAGATAACTGCAGTAGCTGAAATGCAAGATGAACTTGTTCTTCGCTAACATGGCTGATTTGGTGGAGATTAAAAAGCAGTTTAATATTGCAGCAAATGAAGCAATAAGAGCAAACATTATTACAACTGTGAAAACACCCCTCCTATGATTTGCTTAAAGCAGAGCTCCACAGTAATTAACAGGGCCTTATGTGTGTTTTCAGTTCTTTCGTTAGTCAGAGGCTTAACAAAATCTCTCCAAAGAAAGCAGGAAGGGCTGTGCGCTGATTCTTGGTGATTCATTGATTTCCTTCCTTCCATCCCCAGCTAGAGCTTTACTGGATGAGCGTGTATGATAGTGTGTGTAGTGCTGCAGTCTAATAATGTCCAGTGCAAGATAGACCCACCAGCCCGTTACCTGCCTTCTGTGGGAGAGCAGTGGCAACACCAGCACTGTCTTCCACAAACAGCCCCAAGTGCCTCCTGGCGAAGTGTAGGGCTCTCTGAAGAATATCTTTCATTTTAAGTGGTAGTCTGCATTCCCCTCCAATGAACTCTGCAGCAGACAAGCATGCCACAACCGTGTGGTCACCAGCATTGGCTTGCTTTCATGGTCTGACAGATGTCTCTATTCTGTGTGCCTGAGAAACAAGGTGATGCATTACCAGCTCAGACTACCTACTACAAAAGCAAGTTGTGAAATAAGAAAATGTAAGTTTTAAGTATATCTGAAGGTGTTCTCTTCTCTGAGTTGTCATATATGGTTTCTCCAAGATGTCTCTTAGCTACACTAGTTCAGCCAAACTCAGTAAAACCCTGCCACAAAGCCCTGGCTTCCAAAGAGGTTTTCCCTATTCCAGATAGAGCAGAGATACCTGTTATAGTGTTACTATGTAAAAGTTCATGTTCCCAGCAGCTATTGAGTCCTGATTTGTCCTTTAAAAAAAAAAAAAAAATCAGTCTAGGGGAACTCAAATGTGTATATGGCCTAAATGAGCTTGTCATATCTACAAGGGAATAAATGAAACAGCATTCCAAACTGTCCTGGAAAGGTCCTGCAATAAGCTGGTTTCCCCAACTGTACCCCAATGACTGCATAAAAAAAAAATCAGGCAAGGCTATGTTAACAATATATTTTATGACCCTGAAACACACCAGGATCCTCATGTCCCAGCTGAAGGATTACCTGATAGTCCAGTTGTATGCCTGGAATTGGACTGTGTTTTGACCTGTGCCTTTGGAAGCCCTTGATTATTTTGGGGATAATTTTAACAAACAAGATTAAGAACCATTCAAGGTGGCTGGAATAACTTTTTCAAGCTTCTAAGCACTAAGTTCTAACTACCAATGTGTTTTTAATACTGGTCAGTAATATGAGTAAATAGATGTATCACTGCAGTCATCCATAGAAAAATTATAGAAACGGTGCCCTTCTTAAAAATTTTTGTCTGAAGCAATTGACATTGGGGAAGGACTCCCACTGGACTGGGGGTTGTAAGTGGGCTTTGGTTTAGATTATGCTCTCTCTATGCAGCACTTCCCTGACCTGCCAATGTGGAAATCCAATTAACTTGAGAAGGAACAGGGATAAATCCCTGCTGAAAATGCCACCCTTAGTCTTCTTTTTATCTTCAAACAACCCATGTAAGCACAGTGAGACTATTTCAAAAGAAAGTTTTAACATCTAAATACTAAAAGCAGCTCCACAGTTTCACTGAATTGCTTTTTCAACTTGTTGTTCCTTTTATATCTTGGCTCTTCTGTTGTAGCAGTTTTTGCACAAAACAAACAGGCTAAACATTATTTCTGTGTTACAAAGTGAGTGGCATAATTCCTCACTATCTAAAGTCAATTGGAATTTTCTCAATAATGTGGAAATGAGCAAAACCTTGTCTCTAATGGCTGTAAGACTTGCCCTGTTAGGAGCCATGGCAAAAGAGCTACTGAGTTTAATGGAAGCTAGAGCCACCCATAGGTTCCTACATCCTTTATTTACACTGCAAGAATGATCCAACTGCCCTGTTATATTTTCCCGTACTTGAACAGGATCCCATCACCTGTTCTGGTCCAGACTTTTTCCTGTACCCAAAGCTCTGTGTATTCAATTTCAGAGTTTTAGCGCCCAGTTTGCAATGGCATAATGCCACCCTATCTAGTAAAAGGACATGGCTCAGCTCTCAACAAAATCAGTAAACCCATTTCCACTGAGATCCCAGCAATGTGAACCAGACAAAGATCTGTAACTGTGAGCGTTCCTCCATGGTTCCTCTGCTCTTTAGCCTTGAATTCCTGCAACCTCTCAGGAATTCTCTCTGCTTTTTCTTTCAAAGCTTCCAAAACAAAACTGATAAAATGATTTTTTCTGTCTGCAGCTCTTCAAGGTTCTTTAGACAGAACAACCAAACAGTGAACAAAAAAAAAACATTTAGCATAATGTTCTGTAAACAGAGGTCTCAGGAATGATACTGTAAATAAAATAGGAACTACTAAGCCAGGACTGGTGAGTGGTGCTTCTGGTCCTCTGTAATTCTGTGGATTACAGATAGGACCTAATTGTCAAGCATTATTTCCACATATTTTCCTCCAAATCACCAGCTGAGATACTTGAATTAGCTATGTACAACATTTTTTTTATGGTTGTGAAAGTGAAGGGTAGCTATAGACCTGGCCTGAACAGGAGAGCAGGACACAAGGAAGAATCATATACCCATGGGTTTTACACAACTGTCACAGGACATTGGAGACACTGCTAAGATTCACAACAGACTTGTCCATCATAGGTCCAGCAGAGCAGTGGGGATTAAGACAAATACTACTGGAGCTGTTGAAAGGGACATACAGACCTGACTGCACTCCGTAACTGTATTTTGTATTTTGCAGCTCCTTGCTCCTGGGAAAGAGTGCCTTTCTCTATTCTTATTTCAGACTGACACAACTGGAATTAAATTACTGAGTAAAATTTCTGTCTGCTCCAACTCTGTCACTTAGATATTTTGTAGGGAGGAGAAAATTGTCTGCTTGTTCTTCTAAATGGAGTGAGGAGTTCCTCACTTATTGAAGTTGGCTGCTTGACATCATTGTCCCAAAACCTTGGTCAGGGTACCAGTAGCAACACTGTCTATCCCTACAGGTGAAAGTCCTGAGTCACACTTCAGTTCTCACTCATTTCCAAATCCCACTGACTTCCCCCACTGCAAGTAGCTCAGGATGCGATACTACATGTATAGGGGATGTACATGGGATGTACATCATTATTGTGTTAATGTGTATGTTAGTATCTTTTTAAGTAAACTAATGTTTCAGAACAAAATATAGTCATTTTTCTTTCAAAGGCAATTTTTTAGTTAAAATGGTGGATAAGCTTCATTCTTTCATTTTTCTTTTCTTGTTGCAACCCCTCCATTCCAAAATCAGAGATGCCAAGCTTTGTCCTGAAGAAATATTCCTAGAAGAATTGTGCCCCAAATATTAATAGTATTAGTATCGTCCAAGCTGGATAATTAGCAATCCCAAAAGACATGATAGGATCTGTTGCCTATATATTACTAGCTCAGGGCTATGTAATGGCCAGCACTAATTGATTTTTCTTTCTTTCCAGTCATACAAGTATAAATCATAGTTAATAATACTCCCAGGTCATCTCTAAGATAGGAAGTGTCTGTAGTAAGCAAGCTGCCACCACAGGTAACACCTTTGATACTCTTTCTTTCTAGGACAGACAGAAAAATACCATTCTTCATCCTGCCATTAAGCACAGACTGGAGATTTAAACATGTTAAGCCAAAGCTCAGACTACAGTGGTACATGATGTATAGTAGAAGGGACTGCATATAAGTGAGTTCCATAAAAAAAAAAGCAGACATTATTAAAATGTAATGATCAAAATGCAGCCTCCCAGGCTCCCACTGCACTCAACTACACTTAACAAGTCATACAATGCAGTAATAGCTACCCTCACAAAGCTTTGTATAGGAAGTGTGGCATAACTGAGCTGTGGAGTTCCAGGACTTTTAAAGCTGGTTAGCTGGACCTTTAAAATGTATTAAACATGTATTGAAATGTGGGCTATAATAGCCCCTGAAGGAGAAGACCTTTAATAGCTTTGTGTATTTATGTATGTAAGTGTATATAGGTATTAAATATATAATAGAAACTTTGCTATATAAACACGTTAAATAAGCATAGGATGAAAACACTTTTTACAGAAACATAAATGAGTACATGAAAGCAAGGGCAACACAGGTGAGTGCAAGGCATAGATGTACAGCAGATTATTTTGCACAAAGACTTTAAAAAATAAAAGGTCAAAGCTTTTTGTTTAAAGAATGTTCTGCAACATCCCCAAATAGGATAAAAACAACTTAGCAGCCACAATGAAATGCTCTATCTCCTCAGATAAATAAATGATGTTAGTTAACAATTGTAAGACACTGATAGAAACTGAAATAATGTCCGAGATGTTTTAGGCCAGTTGAGCTGTGCTGGGTGCATATCACAGTAGGAAAAGCAAGCAAATCTGGCACTAACCCAGTTTCCTTCTCTCATAGCTGGCTGGTAGTAGCTGGAGTGATTCTGACATTACTCTGCACTGTGCCAAATGCCCACTGGCCTCCCAGGCCAGAACAGCAGTGAGAAACCATCTGGATGTAAGAAAGCCTTTCTCTTCACCAGATGCTAACTCAGGACTCCTTGGCTGTTACAGCCAGGATCAGGTCCATTTGGACCAATGAACCAAGTGCATCCCACAGCATCCATGTGGGTGTAATCATTACTCTGCAGGTAATCAGCATGTTTCTCTATACTGACCTCCTTCTGTATTTAGATGGAAGTGTTTATGGCAACTGAGGCAGGTAGACCAAAGCCTGAATAAATCTAGAATACGTCATCTCAGATTAGACATATGTCCAGCAAAGCTGTTATTTGTATAATTACAGAGTTGTATTACCTTCCACAACCTTTTTCTTTCTCATTCTTTATTCAGGCAAAGGTAGTGGGAGTTTTTCCTGGGGCAAGAACTGAGCTAAGTGCTAAATAAGCTAAACCTTTCTTTGTTTCAGGTAGTGTTCATTTTAAGAGATATGTTAAATCAAATGTATATTAATTTTATATTAATAATGTACTACAATGCATACACAAACACACACACATGTACACAAAAACTGCAAGTAATTTCATCACAGTTCATTGCGAGAAAAGCCAGGGGACAGCCATTACTACTACATAAAGCAACATGCGGGCTGCAGCATCAGTCCCTGTTTCCATGAAATCAGTGCCTTTCATACAAATTCAGATGACTTCTCACAAAAAAAAAAAAAACAAACACGACAGTGGGGATTTTCAGGTGGTCAGCCCTGGCCTGCCTCAAATTGGTAGAATCAGAGTTAGGATAATGCTGAAAATTGTCTCTCATTCAGGTCAATCACGCCTAGATGGTTGCTAAATTGCATGACACTTCCAAATAAGGAATGCAGTCTCTAGAGGGGGTTCCTGCCGCAGAGGGGTAGAGTCTCTGCCCATTGATTTCACAAGGAGTCTGATCAGGCCCAAAGTCAAAAGAGGAGAAAAGTGGTCTTGTGTTCTTTTGAAACTCCCTTTTGCTTTCGTACATCACAGTACAGAGGTTCAGATGGGTGAATAGGTGGACCATAAACAATGATCTCTGCTTCCATATTTACTTAGGAATGCTATACTTGGCAGCACATTTTTCCAGTAGCGGAAAGCTCACTTCCTGATGTCAATATAATATTTGGCAGTTAACAGATACTCCCCAAAGAAAACCATGGCGCAGTTTGAACACAGCGTGCAAGGGTCTACAATGTTCAGACGCGCTGGCTAAGCTCTTATTTTTGACAAATCTTACACCAAAATGCGCAATGCAAAAGAGAGAAGGCTTAGATGCATGACCCAAGCAGATTGTGGGCTGATGTTCCGAAAACACTGAGAGCAACTATTGGAATATTTTCTTTGCATACGAATGAATTGCAATAATACCTGAATGAAGGCAGGCTTTTGGCTATTTTGTGAAATAAATATTTTCCTTGTATAATATTGCCCAGTGGATTAAAAAGCAAATGAAGTACGAGCCTGCACCTACATTATCTAAAGCTCCAAGATCCCAGGAATCACTGTCTTGTACAGCATCGCATGTGCACAGCATCATTAAGAAATGTCAAGGCCATATTTTACTCTAGTCCCTTCATATACATAAGAGAAGAAGGATTTTAGTCACAAAAACATCTCCCTATTATACCCCAGAAGTGCACAGTTTCCTTGGGAAAAATAATGAATTCAAATCTGTTTTTTAAAGGAAGTAATCTTTTTTCTTGGCAGATCTGATAAAAACAACAACCCATGATTATCTGCTCTGAAGGTCATGTCACACTCAAATAACTAACCTATCTACACAGTGGATGGAAACTCTACTGTCACCACCAATCAAGACAACTATCGGCAAAATAAAAGCAATACCGCTGCCTGCCTTCCTGGTACATCCTCAGTTGTCTGGATGGTAAAAATAATTCCTAAGAACAAACAAACAAAAATCTGTAATATGTTGATATGCCAATAAACTTTCAGACAGGAGAGAAACACAGGTCAAGAGGAAAAGGAGCTTCAGTAATAACCGTATCTTTGCAACTGCAGGAATTTAGCCATGCTCCATTTAGGAAAGCAAGAGGGAGGGTGGTGCAGCTCTGAGGAGTCCACACGCCACGCTGGGAGCAGATGTGTTACTGAAGCCTGGTCTTCCATGGGTTTGGGTTACTCCCCTCTCTCTCTTTCCACCTCCCATGCTCTTCCCCCACCCTTGCAATGCTTTCTTTTCCCCTACTCCAATCTCTCCCCACATGCCCCCACCATGCCCAACTCCTCTTTACCAGCACTACCTTCTGCCTGGGCACCTCTCCTCAGCCTGGCTCCAAAACGCACACGCTGGCCGGGCAACAGAGAAGGCAAAACACAGGGTCGGCAGTGCTGATTTCTCTCACGAGGGATGTGACTCAGGGGGGTCTCTGTCTTCTCTCCAGCCCCCCGTTTTCATTTAATTCTTCAGGGCTTCCTGTCTTTGAGGCCTTTGCTCTCGCTGCCAGATGTGGGTGAAGTTACTCCGCAAACCCCAGAGCTGGTGGGTAAAGAGGAATAAGAGACAAGCATGAGGGAGGATGGCACAAGCCTGCTCTTCTGAGGAGTGGTAAAGGTTTCGTACCCCTGAGTGGACAGCCTGCACGGGGTTTGCTGACAGGCCCTGCCAGGGGCCCTGTCCAAGCCAGCCATCATCCTGCCAGTGCCTTCAGGCTCATCTTGTTAAATGAAACCATGAAATAACTGTATGATCAAATACACCTCTTGTCAATAAATACCAAGCATACCTTAACAGCAGTGGAAGCTGTGAATAACCAGGCGTGTCCACGTCCGGCCGGTGGCCCCATGGGCCCACTGCCGCCCTTGGGCCAGGCCTGGCCGGAGCCTGCTCCTCCCTGTCCCGACTGCCGGGGAAGGGAGCATGGAGGAAAGATCCGGGTGCTCGCTGCCTCGGGGGATAAAACACACGATGACTATCAAATTGCAGGGTGTTGCTTCTCAGAAAAAAACCCCAAACAGCTGGTTCCTCACAGCAGCTCACAGAGAAGTGCTGCTAGAGGAAAGTTCCCTGCTACTTCCCCGGCCCACACCAGGTGGCACCAACATTTAGTTAAGATTACAGCCATGCTTTTTCTGCTTGCGGTGGGTAGGAGGTACTGGCTGCTAAACTGAATGGTGGGGCCTTTTTGCTGACGTGAATGTATAATAAAATAAAATTTTAAAAAAGTACATTCTTTGTCAATACTTGAAAAAAAAAACCCGGTGTTTATGCTACATGCTGCCTTCTGCCTCGCAATGTGCAGGGAACCAAAACCAGCAGCTAGCTGTGGCTACCAGAGTCTGATTTTAGGCTTCATTTTCTCTTAATCTAGTGCTTAGGTTGATTAGCTCCCTCTTGCTTGATGAGTGGTCCTTATGTTATTAATTTACTGAAAAGGGAAGGAGAAGATTTGATTCATTTAAATCTTTTCAGAGCAAACCCAAGCAGTGTAATTGTTAATTAAATCACCTGAACTAATTGAAATGTTTAGAAAAATTAAAGAAACTGAAAGCAAGTGAGAAAGATAAGACTTCTCCCTTTGTGTTGCTCTACTGAAGTGCACACCTGAAATCATAGATGTGTCTTCTTCCTCTAAGCTTCTGTCAGTTTAAACAGAGTATTTCCCCAGATCTTTTGTCTTTGCACTTGCAAACCTGGCAAGGAAATGGCAAATGAGAAAGAAAAACTTATAATCCTTAATGTTTATGTAAACAACAAGCGTTCCACACAGCTGCAGCAGCACGGTTTTTGTGCAAGGGCTCAGTAAGCAATATGTCCAGTGCTTGACTTGGAAGCGTGCTAGAAAGCCTGTTTTCTCTGTATTACAGCAAACACTGTGCAGGAAGTAAAGAGAGAAACAAAGGTAGAAAATTAATTTAAAAAAATTACTTGATCCTCCCTTAAGTCTTTCTGCCAGGCCGCTCCTGGAGCTGAGGAACCTGAAATGGGGACCCTAAGCAGGGACCTGAGGAGGAAAGGAGAGGAGATGCTTCCCCCTCAGTGAGGACCCAAGTGGCTTCATCTCAGCTGAAAGCTGCTGGTGTTCCCCAGGCCACTTTGTTGATCAAACCTTGTGTACTTAATATCAAAGAGCAGTGGTTTACATTTAAGCGGTATCTTTAAACACAAAGGGCTCCACATGTCTTTACAGTCTTTGTATCTAAATTACATCACGTCCTGCTGAAATTCAAACAGATATATTTGATATGCAAAATAGCTGTAGTCCAATTAAAAGCACTGCATCTAGGTTGCTCTGCATGGCACACTTGTATCCAAAGATGATTTTATCCTGTATAATTTTATGAGTTAAACAGTGGTTGTATGGGAGGATAACCACATCATCAGGACACAAATGCAAGGCAGAAAGAAAGATCATGATGTAATAAGGAGAATTACAGTGTAATAATAATAAATATTACAGTCTTCACAAATTTGTAATTAACTGTAATGTCATTTTTTGGATTGAGACAACAACAGTGCTATCACAGTCACGTCCCATTAAGAATTCAAGACACTCTGCTAAGGAAGACTACATTTTGTCTTTTCTGAAAGGAGTGAGAGGTAATTTTTGCACAGAACCAGTCAGAACAGGAACAACCACCAAAGGTTTATCATAGTCAGTGCAGAAATTTCTCCATTGCTCATGTTAACGGATTGTCAGATATAAAACAGCATACAAATGGAAAGGACCAAGGAAGTGATTTAAATGTAGCATTTCAGAACAAAATATTGTTGGAAATATTTTGGTTCTAGGAAAAATAGAAAAAAAAAACCACCAGAAAATATTGAGGCAACTGCTGCAGAACTAATAAAGCATTCCTAGTCCTACTCATATGTCACTTTTTTGTAACAAGTTAAATGGTACTTTCCAAGGACTCATCTATAGCTAAACAGATACTCTTAGTACAATAAGAAAGGTATAGCTCAGTAATATGTTTGGTTCCCCTTAAAGTAAAGATTTGCTTGCAAAGGCAAAGTATGTCATGTGCATTAATGCCTGAATTCATGGGAATATTTTTTTTTATTAGTCACTTACTTATATTAGGCTTGTTAGTATACAACTGAAAGGGGGAAAATCCTTTGGCAGCTTGATTGCTTTGATAAAGAGCAAGTGAAATCACATTTAGAATGCTGGAAATGTTTGATGTGCAATTCAACAAAAGTACAATGACTTGCAGCTGATAATGCTAATGCTAAGTTTAGTAGCCACCAGTATGTCTCCAAATGAATGATAAACAAGAATGAATATTTGCACCGAGCTAATTCTCAGATCATATCTATTGATATGTTTAGTTGGTCACAGATAAGTCATCTTTTGATCATGGAAGTACGTAACAAAACCTTCTGAATATTTTTACTTCTCAAAGAAATTTTGGAAATACGTGTGACATCCTATTCCATCTACTTGGAATAAATGTTCCCACAACCTGGCTAACTTTGCATCTTGCTCTTGGAAAATCTCTATTACAGTCCTGCTATTAGAAATTACTTTTTACTTTAAATAAAGATTGTGCAATTGCAGGTACTAAGTAATTCAGAATGCAGAAGAGGGAACAATAAAGAAACTTTTTTAGGGACTGAACACAACTAGTATTTCTTTCAGAATGTGCTTTAAAAATTTCATAGCATGGCTTTGAAAACCAGAACAGGCTGGTTTCATACATGCAGAATTTCCTGCTAATAGACTGACTGAGGTAGTTGCAATGAAGAATTAATGACTAATTACTTCCTCATAAATAAACTTTCTTTGAAAAAACCCACATCATAGTGAAGCAGGAAAACTAGAAAAGATTTTTAATTTAATTCAATGCAATTAACTCTTACTATCTGGTTAGGGAAAACAAAGTTACCTTATTAGAGATATTTTTGGCCCCCCCC
>JANZLQ010000007.1:33976854-33994410 GCA_026212715.1 Elanus axillaris | reverse complement strand
CCCCCCCATCTTTTTAGGACATTGTAATGCTTTTTAAGAGTTTGGTATCATTTGTATGAAGAGTATCATAGAGTGCGTATGTGCTTATATTTGAATCAGGAAACGGTCTGATATTCCGTAGTTTACAGATGACTATAAACTATAGTTTGTGTTTCTGGAGTTTTCCCATCTTATGCAATTTAAGGAATCTTTTACTTATGAAAACATACCTGAACAGATCACAGAAATCTTCTAAGCATCTATTCTTTGAGAGCAGAGTGAAAAACTGAAGTCAGCTCCAACCATTCTGTAAAGAGGATCATAAACTGGTTTCAGTGAACAGAGGTATCTGAAACATATTTGAATTAATAACACCTATAGGTGAGCTGAAGAGAGAGGGAAATAGAAGAGGAGACAAGACTGTAGCCCAAGGCATGCTTAATAAACTAAGTTCATGGAAGAGCAGCATTAGGAACATAGGAGAAATTACAGCAGACTAAAGTCACTCTGTAGCAAGTTTTGAGGTGCTCAGTGGAGCAGCCCACCATTATCATCGGCCATCCATTCCTCATAAAGTCAGGAGCCACTCAAGGCAGATGAATACTAGATTCAAGAACTGAAAAATATCTAATTTAATATGGATGGGAAAAGAATTGTAGTTACTCCTTGTACAGGCAGGATCACAGAAGAAATAGGATTTTGCATATATCTAGGATTTTCTTCTATTTGCAGCTTCTGTGGAAAGGCTTTTTCCACTTTAACTTGCCAATGCGTGAGCTAAATAAATATGTGGGCAATGGCAGTCCTATCCTACCGGGAGCACAGCAGAAAATATGTTTGTTCAAAAAACACTCAGTGGAACACAGAATATATTTAACTCACAGTTAAGGGGCCACAGAGTTCAGCCACATTTGACCAACTGTACTTACTGCATGCTGATTCAAGCCTGCTGAAGACAATTTGTTGAAGTTCAGTAAATACCTGACAAATGACAGTGATGCAGAGTCACTGCTATACACAAGCATCTTTCAGATGAACTCTTTGGTAAGCAAAAATTTTCCATTGTGAATGAACCCTAGTCACTAACATTTCCACAATACTTTATAGCCATCACACCTGATGCTCCAAGTTCCATTCAAACTAATAGAGACAGGCAGTAGAAAATGGGAGCTCCCTATCGATGTTGCCAAAAAGAGGTTACCAGTGCCACAAAGATGGCAGAGATCAGTGAGTCTGGCAAAGAAATTTACTCTTGTGCTCAGCCTAAAGCTGGAAAGAGCTGAAGAAAACTTCACACTGATTTTTAACCACCTCCATGCATCACCCTTGGATACGAACTATACCATGCTGGATAAAGAAAACAAGCACTTGGCATAAATGTAAAAGAAGGAGGAAAAACTATCTCTTCCCTATTTTTCCTTTCTTGTTCTATTAATGTCCTGATGTTGTTACTTCACTGCCTCCTGACAGCCGCTGCTCCTGTGCCGTGGTCCTCTTTCAATGCACAACATCTTACCTCAGAGCTCCTGCTTTTCACAATGTGCCTTCAGATTTTACCCAGTAAATTTCCCCTCCTCCCAAAATCTCCTTTGTCACCTTGGCCATCTTTTCTTCTTCCTTGGCTCTCCTTCTTTTCCCATCAAACAGATTGTTTCCCAAACCTCCCGCTCCAGGTTGCCTGGTGTAATGTACTGGCTGTGTTGCTTTGTTTGCATTATGTCATCCCATTGCGGGCGGCCCCCAGCCCAGAGAAGACATCGCTACTTAGCAGAGACTGGAGTTTTATTTTAGTGCCAGTGGAAGTTGCCTGAGCTCCCAGCTCTGCTCTGCTATCCACCCTCTAGCTGTACCTCTGCATGTAACTGAAAGGTGCCTCCTACATTGCGCTCAAGGCTTGGTGGACAGGTCTGTGATGAGGGAATCCACACCCTGCAGAGCTGCAAGCAGGGGAAAACCCCCAGGGCGCATCTGGCAGGAACAAATCTTTAAGCAGTGCAGTCATGAGAACCAAAGTGTCTGCTGAATACAAGTGTGCTCCACTTGTGCTTTAAGGACTTATTGTTACTATTTTTTATTTTGGCTAAATGTGCTTGGTTTGCCATATGTTCAGCAAACAGCACTGTGACCTAACTGCTATCACCATGCCAAATTTCAAAGCAAAGAGATTGCAGTGATCTTTTAATGTAGAATAAAATATTCCCCCCTCTTGGCTTTGATCTGGGAAAAAATACTTTGCTTTATTTTTACTTATATTTCACAGGCACTGGTCTGCGCCATCCCAGTAAGGTCAGTCTTGTCCTAAATGGTTAATGTCTGGCTAAACTGTAAGCATCTAAAAACAGGATATTACAGCAAAAAACCGGATAAGTGCAGTAACAGTGGGAGCTACAAGGCCCTTCCCAGTTGTCCCCTCTCCCCCGCCCATCAAAACAAGTAGAGATAACATCTGAATGCATTCATGTCTAGTTAAAACTCTGTGCAAGTTTATAGACAAATTAAATGCAGATTCTGGCTTCTGGCAAGTTTTATTTGCAATTGCCAGTGCTGCAAAAGTTGTCACAGACATCCAGGACTGTGGTGGAAAGAGTGCTTTTTGAAGGCATTCACGTCAACACCACAAAATCAGTGTTTCCCTCTCCCCATGAAACGGGGCATGGCCATGACAGATGGCAGTTGAGTGACTCCCGGCTTGATGTGTCACCTCCTTCCCCACCTGCAATTTTCTGCCCAGCTGGTGGGCTCTCCTTTACTGTGCCCTGCGAAGCAGAAGGTAATGGTGTGTCCCAGGAGGGGAGAAGTCAAGGACTGAGATGGTAAGAAGTGGTTTGCCTTAACTCCCTTCCACAGCACTCATTTGCGAACAGAGGAGGCGGGGGCCACGTCTGCCACTGGTCTGTGCAGCTGACCTCACCTGGGTGAGCTGATGCACACCCAGGATGAAACCAGCCCAACATTTGCACAGCTGTGGAGGAAGGGACACGGTAGCTTTAACATGAAAAAGTTCAAATTGTCTGTTTCCTCTGTGCAATGATGCATGTAGGAAAATGAAGGGGACTGTGTTTCTCTCTGACTCCTTCCCTCCCCTGCAAGGTAAGAGGCAATCTCATTTTTAGCTTTCACATCTTTCTGGACAGCGAGCTGTTTACTTACGTGTGTTTAGAGCCAGAGACCCTTACAGTGGCATAAGAACTGCTGGGACAGCAGTGGATGAGCGAATATAATTACCACACCAGAGCTAAACTTGCTCTCTAGGAAGGAGTTTTATTTTATGTGACTTAAACCACGTTGGCTTTTGCTGTTCAATCCGTTTGTTGTGTGTTCATTACATCACCACAAGAAAGGGAGAAAACTTGTCATTCTCTAGAAATTTAATCTTTCCATGAGAATTCCTGAAGTTTCTCTATTAGATTTCCATTCAACTTTGTGTTTTCTTTTTTTTTAATGTAGATGTGCCTACAGCTATAAAGCAAGAGGCTGATCTGCTTTTCCATTGCATTTGTCTGCTTCTATGCCAAATCTTGACATGTCCAGAGTCATGCACACTTCTTCCCTGCTTTAAAATAAGCAAAGGAATCCATGTTTCCCAGAAGAGTCATGAAAAAAAGGAAACCGCTATAATAAGCCACATTTCTTCCTGAAAGGGAGAAGTAGCAGAGAAGGGAAGAGGGAAAAACACTAACGTGGGATATGTTCATCGTATTAGCTTAGCAACAAAACACACTGGAAGGCAACAGCGCTTTCAGCATTAAACACGCTGAAAGTCCTCATGTCAACAAAACAAAACAAAAACGCATTCATGATGGGGAAATTTCACCTTAACTTGATGTGTGTAATTTTGCCAGTGCCACCACTAGGGAAATAAATCCTGCAATATCCATTTTATGTGAGGCTCTATTTACCATAACAAGACAGATTTGTTCTGGAAATTTTTTTGTCAATATATTCTTTGTTAGGCAGTACCTTCATCTCCTAGCAACAGTGTGGGGAAATCCATCAGAGACATGGAATTTACTGCAAAATAGGATGGCTCACTATAGCTCGTACGCTTTTGGAAATCTTCACTGATATGCAAATACTTTCATGCATTTACAGTGCCTGTGTCCACTGATGGACTGATAAATCAAACTAGAGGATAGAAACTGAAAAAAACCCCACTCTCCCTCTCATTAAAACCAAATTGACCAAGGCACATGAAATGCTGAAATAACTGCTCTACCTCCTGCTCTTGAGAAGGCTCTCACACCCATACACATTGCCTACACCTCGTGGGAAATTGGATACATCCACCCCACATTTAAAATGTTTAAATGTCATCACAAAACAGCTTTTCCAGCCTCAGAGATTTGCAGTGCCATATTTCAAAAGGTACAACAGCAATACTAAACCTCCTGTAAGCAACACAGAGTCACTGAAAAGACAGGGGTGCTGAAGATGGCAATGCTCCTCAGGTGCCTGTGCTTTTCAAGGCATGTCCCATCCTCATTTTATTTTTCCCTCTTCCCAGAGAGAACCTGTGCTCCATTTTAAGGAAGTTAAGGGTGAGCTAAAATGCTTTAAAAAGTCTCTAAGGGATCTCTTTCAGCTGAGCTCTCCAATACCCCTTTGATCTGTATGCCATTCTGCTGGCTGTTCTTCAAGGTTGAATTTGTCCCTCAGGCTGGTCCCAGCTTCCCAGGAGGTGGCTCGCCTGGGGTGAAGCTGCCATTGCTGCAGCTCAGCCTCTGTAAACGCAGAAGAGGAAGGGACAGTACTGCAGCCTTGTGGCCTGTCTGTGGCATGAGGAAATGGGAATTCCCTGTCTGTCCTGGCCTGGCCATGTCTGGAGCCTTGCAGCTGATGAAGCTCGGCTGTGTCTCAGGTCACTCCACGAGGGTATGAACCCCTTGGGTTCATCAGCTGCAGGGCTCCAGAAACACATAAGCTGCAAGGTCTAGGATGTGGAAAGAGGCTTTGCAGAAGGGATGTTGCCAGGTACTTTGGGGGAATGAGCTTGAGGCTTTCTGACTAAAGGTGTCCTCCAGGTACATGTGCTTTGCCCCTCAACTCCCTGCGCACATAACCACACACAAGAGCCTCCGTGCACACACAGTTGGGTGATTCACCCCAGTGCTCCCTATGGGGCCACACTGCCTGAACCAGTCCCTCTGCTACAACAGGGTCTTATGGACGCAATTCAAAGCCCAGTAAAGACTCCTGAAGTCTTTGTGAGCTCATACTCACACCCCACGAGAAACCCGATTTAAAAAGTAAATTGTATAGTTTAATCTCCCACACTAGCGTAAAAGCAATTTGTTATTTGTCAGTCAGATAAGAGGAATATTTCTGTGTCACTTTACCACATGTTCACAGAGGGAGCACAACAATAGGTGAAATTGCCTTTATATGTTCAGCAAAATGTCCCTGGGGATTGGAAATCTTCCAACATATGTTGTGGAGGGTTTTCTTAACAAAAGAAGAGGTGGCCCAGAGGTACAGTCAAGTGCCCCTAAGGGACTGAGGCCGTGTCATGTTATTCTCACAGATCCTTATTATTTCAGCTGGGGAGAGAGGAGCCAGTTGAGGGGGGCACCTCCGCACCACTGAGACTGGGGCTGTTTCTAGGAGGATGTTAACAGCATCATAAAATCAAAAAGAGTTTTTAATTATGCCTTATAGACCTGCAAGGGCCTAGGGAGGGTTAATTGGCAACAAAGCAAATAAATAGCTCCTGATACAAAACCAGCTATTCAGATCTCTGTTGAACTCTGACAAAGCAGTTGGGGAGGCAGGTGGGGGAGAAAGCTGGTCTTCTGCAAAAGTCTGTGCTTCCAAGAGGAAAATAGTACCCAATTATTGGGTACTGCTGTTGTATGGGGGAGACCTGAGCAGGGACCCAAACTCACTTCAGCCCATGCCTGGAATAAAAAGGGCTTTTACTGCAAGAAAATGCCAAGACCCTCTGTTTGCACTGCCTGACCCTTAGGAATTTGCAGAGGACACAGGAATCATCCCAAGTAAACCTGCTGCTTTAAAAAAGCATTTAAATGGGTGTTTCGCTTGTCATCTACCCTTTGATGAAATTAGCTTTCTGACTTGGGCATAATGATTTCAGTCACTGTGAATTTATTTCCACCCAAGCTGTGTTTGCTCTTGAACTTTTTGCTATTGACTCGCACACATGTTCAGTATATAGAGCAAACACTTTGGTGTGAAACACATCATACACATTGAGTCATCCGTGCTCTGGTCCACAGCCATCCCACAGAGAGCTTGTGCTGTCAGTCACTCTGTCATTTGCAAACATAGCTACAAACACTCAAAACCAGACAGTTATCTTGTATAACACCTTATGGAGAATCTGCATTAAGCAAACAAGAGCCATGTTAGTGTATTTTTGGAAAAGCTAGAATAGAAAAATAGATTTTTGGTAAGGATACAGGTTTTGGACAAGTTCTATGTAAACTGATGCATCTGAGTGAGATTATTTTTAAAATAATTGTAAATTAACCTTTGACTTACAGCTGAACCTGTCCTGGTTTCTATGGCAATGTGCAGCTATCATCAAGCATTAGCTTCTAGTGTGCAGAAAAAAAATGCATTTACTCATCCTGGGGAATTGCACTAAATAAATTAACAATGCTAACTCTAGACATCCTGATGCCACTGGATTATTGACTGATAAACCTTAAATCCCTACACCATGTACATACATTCATGCCAGAGCTAACACCTGTCAAAAATGCAGCCCAATATTTGAGATTTAAGGCATCTACAAAATTTGGGTGTTAGCATTTTGTCAATTATTTGATGAGTAGCAGCCACAGACTGGTAAAACAATGTCAGACAAGATGAACACATGCCTGTATAGAAAAAAATTAGCATAAGGCCTATATTCTCCTTTAAGCTATTTGGAGATTGAAGTAACACATTGTTCGCATGCCCTCAGCACCAGGGCAGGCATCAGTCAGTGTCAGCAAATACTTTGCTTGGCACATCACTGCAAAATTTGGCATCTCTTATTCCCTGAATATGGAGCTTGCCACTGGTATGATTTTGCACGAAAAATAATCACAACAATTATTACCACTAATTATATTAAGGACATACTTTATTTTTATGTTTGTAATACCTGGTTGCAGAGTGAAGGTAATATGGTAAATAGCTCATTGCCACAAAATCTAGTCCAAAATCTTTCACTCCAAGATCATCCTGTGATGAAAGAGGAATCCAAAATGCACAAATACCGAAGTACAGTTAGGTGCCTCTTCCTCCTGATGGATGCACCCCACAAAAGTGTCAGAGGTTTGTTGGTTGAGGTCTAGTTTAAAAAGATGACACAAAAACTCTGATAGCTTTTGCCTACGTGAGCCAGATATGACCTTTGAGAATTCCCTGACATTTTACAGTTACATTTCAGCAGATGCTGTAATTAAACAAGGTTAGAAATAGCCAAAGCAGTGCATAATCCTCTTTAAAAATGTGATTGCCCACAAAGGTATAAATACAGGCCTGTATGCAACTGTGCCACCCCCTAAGAGGGAGCTACATTCGGAGCTGCTGCTTCTCCCCTTGTTCTCGGTGGCGAGAGAAGTGGCATAAGGGATTTCCTGCCCCAAGCCCTACAAAACAAGGCTGTGAGCTCTGCTGGCTGCCCTACACTAAGGCACTCAGCCTTTGCCTCTTAGTTCCCTGCCCCTGAAACAGGTATTTTTCCCCACAGATACCCTATCAGAGGACTTAGGAACCCAGAAGTGTCATTCAACCCTGAATCATAAACCCCAAATGCGGTTGTACATTACCCCAGTTATACTAACTGAGGCTGCAGGCTGTCAATTTTAACCTGTCGTTGATTTTTTCTATCAGCACATACTCTGGCTCTGGGGATAAAATCTGAAATACTTCAAAGTGCAGATGGCCCAGCTTCTGCTCAGAAACATGGCTTTTCATTCCTGTGCAGCCAGAAACAAAAGCTTCGCATCTCTTCAGAAAAAAGGCATTGCTTCACGACATTTACAGTTTTTTGACTCAGTAACCAGTTCCTCCCCAGGGGACCTTTATGTCAGGAAAGACAGAGGGGAAATTGTTTAAAACTTCACACTTAAGTCCATATTGACATACAAAGCCCATCTGCAGAGCCTTGTGCTGTCTCTGAGGGGAGAAAGCTGCTGCCTCCCCTGCAAATGAATTCATATGAGTACATGAAGATTGGCCTAGAAAAAAAGAGAAATCCAAAATCATTGCCAGCAAGACTTTATTCTCAGACCTCTCTGCAAAGGAGGCAGCCTCAACTTCTGCCCACACAGGTCTGAATAAACAGGGTAGATCCAACTGCCTGATACCAGAATCTGAATCCCTGCAACTTCTTGGTCCAGCCAATACGCCCTGCTGTTGCTTATTTATCTTGTTCAAAATTGCAAAAATTAAACACTCAAAGATCATAAATTCACTTTCCCAATTCTGGCACTGAGGATGTGCTGAGGAAATTCACCCTGCAATTGATCAGAGTTGCTTAAGGATCCGTGATCAGTGCAGTGAAGCTCATTTCCCTCAATAATACACACACACACACACATATATATATATGTATATGCATTTTTCAATCTGAATGGGAAACGTGGGAGTTTTGCTCTCCTCTTTCCCTACTCCACCCCTTTTTGGTCTGGGAACAGAGAATTCAAATTCCACTCAGCCCTGTCACAGCAAACAATTTCCAAACCATCTGCTATCTAATAAAACAACCCGTCTAGACAAACCCCAAGCCAGGCAACAAATCTGATATTGTACTTGAAGTCATCATAAGTATTAACAACCTGCCATTGCTAACCTGTCAAGCTTCTTCACTGGGAAAAGGGCTCACATTTACAGACTCAGGCACAGGGACAGGAAATGGAAAAGGTTTTTTTCCATCATTAGATACAGAAAAGCTGCTTAGAAGATGGGACAGGATCCAGTGAGCCCAGCTTGGGCACCATTTACTCCCACGCAGTCAGTGCCTAAGAAAGCAGTGAGCAGCGGAGGGAGGTGGGTGCCTTTGAAGGGACCTGTCTGCTCACACTGGAGCTCCCAAAACAGGTTCAGTGTTAGTTAAAGTTAGGTAGCTGGGGTCCTATCAGCCTTGCCTACTCCAATATGATGGAGAGCCCAGTATATTCAGGATTTTCTGGCAACCTGCTTTTGATTTGCTACCTCTAAGGCAGTGGAAAGGGATCCCAGGTTTACTGAACTCAGACTCACTTGTGAGAAATTAATTTGAAACATTGTCTGTCTCCAATGACATAAAAAATGAGATTTGTATTGTGTGAGCTGAGAGCTTTTCCTTCGCCTTCCTCTTGGGTTTTTTTCCTAAGTGAGTTGATCTGAAAAGAAAGCTGTCATCTCTCCTTGATGAAAGAGCTCTTAAATACCCAGAAGCACTAAAAAAAAAAAACCAGGGCTCCAGTTTCTAGGCATTTCACTCTGCAATTCAGAGCCAAAGTCAGAGGGCAGCAGTCTTTCCAGGGAAGGGTCACGGGGCCGAGAAATAAGTTAAGTTCCATCTGTTTCAGGGAAGAGGTTTTGAAGCTCCTTTTTTGTTAGGAAACCTGGGAAACCAAGTTACGGAAGTACGTAGGCTGTTAAAAGGCTTTCCTGAATCTCATTTTATTCTGTTCAGAAAGAGTCAGTTATGGGATTAAAAAGACAAGCAAATAATAAGCATAGTGCTGTAACACTTAGATGTGGGTTACCTGTCTGGAAGCTCTTTTCCCCAGTCTTTAGCAGTTTGGTCCACTGGTGCTACATCCAAAAAGAAAATACCTCTGGCAGCATCTGACCCAACACCTCCTTTAAAACTTCCATCACTATGGAGCCAAGCAGCCACAGAAATTAAGTCAATGAGAATTAGGCATCTATTTTCAGTGAGAGCTTTTGCCTAGCTTACAAAGTGCCAGTCAACATCAGGATGCCATTTTACATCTGATCGATGGATCAGTGTTTGTCTATCCAAAGTTTTACTCAAGTGTGCAAGGCCAAATTCCCTCTCATGTGATGGCTGCGAAGGCAACGAGGAGGGTTAGTGAGAGGGAGAGAAGTTGATCGAGTCTCTTTTGGGTGCATTTGAGCAGAGCAGTGGCCGAGTCCCAGGGTATGCCCAGAATACACCTGGTTGTTTAGATGAGTGAGCTGTCTGTCCAAAAAGATGTGCTGATCCCCTGCAGCTGGGATTTCTTCCCACAAGAGGGGAAAGAGGGAGGTGTTGGGTAGGGACTGGTGCCCTCTGATATGGGAGCAGGGTGTGCCTGAGGCATGCTTAGAAACACACTTGGGTCCTCAGCTGAAACACAGCCAAAACACTGACAAAAATAGTTATTCAAGGTGCAGACCGTGACACTGCAATGCTTGCAAGTTGTGTCATTGTGTCGTAGATCAGTCTGAAATGGAGGATAAATTCCTAAATCGTGAACTCTGATCACAAGCATTGTTTAAGCCTTCTCAGATATGGCTGGTGAGGTCAGAGCATCAACTTTACCACTCTGAGAAAACTGTGATCTTCATTTTCAGTGCTGAGCTGAGTTTGAGCCACAGCTGTTCTGAGTGAAATTGTGCTTGATTTTGAGAAAAACAATGGTGAACTGGTAGAGACAAATCTGGAACAGAGAAGCATATTTCGACAGCAGGGTGGAGTGAGTAGTTGGGTTCACCCAAATGGGATGATAAGGTGGGATGATAAGAGAAAGTTAGCGACCGTCAGGGGCCAGGAGTTAAAGGAGGAGTCAGCCAGCTGTACCCACCAGCATCATCTCCTCTGCAGTAGGCATGGACAAGTTATGATGATGGATTTAGTCATTAGGTGTTTTGAGGTTTGCTTTCATGATACATCACTGCTCATTAAGCCAAGTCCTGGTGAAGGAAAGGCAGTGGGAAATGGGAAGAAGAGGCTGTGATTAAATCTTGCTCGTTTTGGTAACTGGAAGTAGAATGAAACAATCGACTGTTTGGAAATGGATTCTGCAGTAGCTGGATGACAAATTACAGGACAGCCATGTCACCTTTAGCACCACTGGCAGGACCACTTAAAAACCTATCTAAATTCTAAAAATTATAGCTATATTGATTAGGAATTACAGTCAATTCAGTGGTTTCCTTGTAGTAAAGTAGAAATAAACTGTTAATCTGAACTGCAGTAAGTGTTATAAACACATCCAATTTTGATTGAACTGTTACCAATGTAAACATGTCATTATAATGAAATGAAAGTAGTAGCAAGAATTGTGGTATGAAGTTCTAGCCAGATCTCAGTGATATTAAGATAATAGGTAGAAGTGCAGAAAGTATTGATCTTATGTGACTAATAGGCTGCTTAATAAAGGGAGAAAGACTTACATATTGAAGAAATGAAGATAAAAAATACTAATAACAAACCTCAAGTGCTGCTTCAGTGCACTGAAGTGCTTGAAATATCACAAGATGTTAGAAAAGCTCATTTACAAGTTAATATTCCTTTCATATTTATGAAGTATGAGAATCTAGGGTAGTATATCTGCTATTGGCACATGGAACATTGAAACGATATAAATTAGATATAACTACATCAGGGGCGATTGTTACAGATGGACACATAACCAAATCCAACAGGAGTTAAAGCTCAGATTTATTCTTCAGTAGAAGTTAGTTAGAAGTCCAGTAATGCTTTATAAAACCACAGGCACAACGGCGTAAGAGGCATTGGTACTGCACAGGTGACTTAAGAACCCTTGAGATGTAGAGTGATGGCTCAAAACGTGCCTATCCCTCCCCTACAAGCTGAGGGCTCTTCTCTCCCTCAGGAGTGACCCCAATGGGTGCTCGACCCCAGGGGGAGTCCCCGACCGCAGACCCGCCGCTCCCAGGAGGACTGATGCCCACGTGTCCTCCGGCGGGACCCCCTTTATACCCCTGTCAAATCTGACTGCGGGCATTTAATTCCTGTTGGCCAAGAAGGTCACCTCAGTGTACCTGGCACTTCTCAGTTGGCCAGTTCAAATTTTCACCTGTGGCCTCCAGGGTTTAATTTTTTTCTCCTTCCCCTTCTCCCTGCCTGGAGGAGTTTTGTTTCCTGCCAGCAGGATGGGGCAGAGGGGGGACAGGGAATGTACTGCCACAGGGGTTTACACTTATATCTGAACATAAAGGAACAATGTACTTCTGTTTAGAGAGAGAACAAAATATGTTTTTTCTTTCCTTCTCACTTAGATCATAAATCACACATTTATGTGCCTCCATTTTTCCATTTGTAAGTTGGAGCTAATATTGCTGTGACATTTAAAAGGACTGTTCTGACAAGAGAGTCATAAAGATAAGGGGAAATTCAGCCATTGGAGCACTGATTACCGTCTTAATTATGTATTTCTTCTCATTACATCTGATAGGATGCAAACACTTGCTGTTTATTTTCCGTCTGTGAAAGCTATGCCCAGTTCAAATTCAGATTTCTGCCATGAGGATAACTCTGGGAGAAACGCTTCCAGCCTCCACATCCAGCAAGCGAGAGGTGAGGGGACCCTTACCCACTCGTAAATACTGGCAAATGCTGCTCCAGGTTTCACAATGCAGAATATGACCCAGCTGCAAGTCACTCAAGCACAGCAAGACAATAACTGTGCTCAGAGGAAACCATCAAAGATTTCCAAAAGAAACCTACTCTGAGATGAAAGAGAAAATTATTATGGTAATCAACTTTGCTAAGAGAAAAGGAAAGCTGTTTCTCTTTGGGAAAATTTCCAGTGTTGAAGAAAGGGGGGAGAAGGCGGGGAGGGAACATGATAAGGTCTCACACATTCAATTGATTGTTCACATCTAACAAAAATAGCCCCAGCCTGTTCCCATTGTCCTGCAGCTGCTGGCTTCATCATGCTCATTGTGTGTTTCCTCGTGGCTGAGCAGCGCGGTTGCCCAGTTTCCTCTCCTTCATTTCCTAACAAGATCTGCGATGAACTGTAGGAAAAGCCAGCAGCACTTCAAAACAACACCTTTCAAGTTTTACTGGGGCCATCCAAAAACCCAGGCTAGCCTCTCATAGCAGAGCAAAGCAATTTCAGGCAAGCACCAGTGCACGTAGCTGGGTCCTGTCCAAATCAGGATCCCATCACTTGCATATTTTTTTTTCTAATTCCTGGGGCACATTTGCATTTGTGTGTACTTCAAGCTTGCTCTTTAGGTGACAGGAGAAGCTTCCTGCACTCAAGGCCAAAAGATCTTAATCTTGGGCAAAGAATGTGCACAAATATGTGAACATTGTATTTAAAAGGTCTCCCTCACCTCTATGTATTTAACAGCAAGTGTTAATTCTCCAAGGAATCATTCGTCTATATGCAAGCAGGTTTTGGATAAAGAGCAAGGTGTGGGACGTGTTCCTCCTCATTCCTTCACTGGTCCTGGAGCCATTCAAGCTGAAATATCAAACTGATATGGTATGGCAGGATTGGTCGTATGATTAACCTGCCCAGCCCTTGTGGAAATAAGCCATAGAAATCAAATTACCATTCTCCAAAGTGGTAGTTTCTGCATACAGAAGTTAAACATCATAGCATTGTAACTGAACACCATAAGATGGCTGAGAAGATTCCTATGAATATTTTTGAGTCTATTAAACCCTCTTTAACTGAATTTCTCTTTGTCTTTCATTCCATACCCAGGAAATTACAGAACACTTTTCTGTAGAGAATTTACAGAGACCAGTATTTTGCATCCATGCCCTTCTACTTCATCTATGCATGGATTCAAGATGCAAGCTCATTCTCATGCCCTGTGATGCTTTTTTTTCTTTCAGAAACATTTTCTTCATCGAGGAATTCTACTTATGCAGAAATAATTTCAGATGTTTCAAATAAAAACAGCTGAGGGAAAGATTTACTCTTTCAATTGGTGTTTTGTTGTTATTTACTATTTGTCAATACCTTAACTGTTCCACTGGATAAAATCAGCTTGAACAAAATCCTGTAGGGGAAGCAGAATGAACTTCTGGTGAGAGGTGCTGGATAAGAAGTCCAGACAGCTATGGAGCAATCTCAAGGCTATTGTGAATCCCTCTGCCCTGATATTTCATAAAAAAAAAAAATCAAAAAAGAGCAAATTGCTCCCTCCCAAATGTAGGTAAGCCTTGCACACAGATGAAGGACAAAAGCTGTTTGGGAATAATGAGCAAAAGGGAAGAGCACCTGTGAAATCACCCTCAGTAAATAAATATCTTTCCAGCCCCGCTCCTCCCTCAGCAACCCGTCTGCTTCCTGGACAATGGACTTGTTACCCCTGGAAATCCAGCCAAACAGATAAGCTACACTTCGGTTCACCTTATTTGCTGCCAGATCTCCAGTCTCAAAAACACTTAGTTCTCAACAACTCTTAATCCAAATGTCAGCCTTATCCTCTCCCCTCTGCTCAAATATTTTGCATAGCTTGGAGTGAGGAAAATCTTTGCAGGCATTTTCAGAACTGCTCACAGCCCTCGCCGCAGACCTTTCCTGCTCCTGGTCTTTACTGCAGGCACTCAACCCTTCAAACATTTATTTGGACTTTTAAACAGGGATTTAATGACACATCAAGCCTCTAAGGAAAATTGAGAGGGCTAATAAATGCTTTTTGCCTTTTAAATAACAAAAAAGGAGAAGCGGTAATATAAAGTAATGGCTAGTCCAAAAGTTATCCATGACTTCAGGTGACATCTCACACAAAGCTCATTCAAGTACCTGGAACCCACAAACTAATCAGGGTCTTGAAATTGCTGATAGGCTCTATTCAGAGCCTCTTTTTTCTGTAGCCTGACCTAAATTCTCCAATAGTCACCAAAAAGCCTCATTTGACTGGAGAAAACATAAAATAAGCTTACTTCAAATGCTGCTACTAATGTTCTGGCACGGGTTTTAGCAGCTTGTCTAGTATTTTTGTTCAACGCCATAGCAATGTAATCATTCTCCCTGTATCAACTGCCTTGAATTTGTAATTCCAAAATAAAGCTGAAATTAGAAAAAACTGCATTAATTAGATAGCAACAAAGACAAAACCTAAGTAATTGTCATATCTACCTTATCAGCTATATGTTTGTTTCGAACATGCAATAGTTCATGAGGTTGAATTAAGAACAATAGAGATCAATTCATATTGATTAAATGTGAGAAAAAAGATGACATTAAATAAATGGCAGGTCAGTTCCTACTGCATAAAAAATGAACTGTGCTGACTGTTTAAGCAAGGCATTTTTTTTGAGTTTGTCAAGGCCTAGTTAAAGGAGGAAGCAAATTTGTTCAATAGGCAATCCCTGTTGATCCTGGGAGATGTGTATATAAGAGCAAAGATCAGGTGTGCAAATGAACAGGCACTGTGGTTAAGTCCTGATGTGCATGGAGAGATACCGTCCAGAGAAGTAATCCAGTATGACTTCCTCCTAATCACTTCTTTCTTGGATACTCTTTGGACTAAATTGTGTATTTGTTGTCCCTACAAATTTCTAAATCCTTACAGATACTTTTCATTACTATGGTAACTGGTTTTGAGAGGAGCTGGTGATGCAGAGACAACTGCCACAGACAAACTAAATCAATCACTGTTTTATTAGTTTTATTGGCTCCCTCATACTCACACACAGAGCTAAAATAGGAAAACGGAGAGTCTGCTTGCTCCCTGGCCTGAGGCAGTTTGCACCTCGAGTCAGATAGGCTGTGTCTAATGAGAGGGTAGGCTTTATATCCCACCAAAACTGGTCACATCAACTGTCTAGAAATATTGAGTCCTCCAACAGCCACAATTTATTTACTTTTCCTGCTACCTCTTACTCTTCAGGCATGCCAGGGTAAGCCTAAATAGGGCTGTGCTTGAGATTCCCAGCTAACTCTGCCTGAGCTAAGCCAAGGACTAGAAGCAGCTTTTGTGCAGGGAAGGTCCACATCTGAGAATGTGCCCAGCTGCTGTATTTCAGCACCTTGTGCTTATGCTTCCATCAGGCTTAGGAAGCAAAATCAGGAAGCTCTGGAGTGAGCTTTGAGGAAGACATCCCTTTTTCATGCCCTTACGGCTTGGCAATTACAGAACTCGCTTTGGAGATCACAAACATGGCTTTAAAATGCCTCAGACCAACGGGAGATTTGAATGACATACTCCCAGTATCTCTTAAAATGTCTTCAAGCAAGAGTTACCACAAGCACCCTTCACATTTTCCAAGGCAAGACCGTAGCCCTCTCTGCTCTCTGAAAGACCGAGAGCAGGCATCTGCTGGCCTTCCCTGAAGCCCTGAGAGGACACCCTGGAAACAAAAGTGATTCCAGATCTTTAAAAATAAAAACAAACACTTGTGTTTCCCAAGGACTAGCCTGTGCAGTGTTACTGTAATATTTTGCATCAGCACCAAAACTCAGGCAGTGTGACATCCGATTGTTCACTTCTTAGTTTTATTCGGCAATTTTGCTTCTTTCCTTGCTTGTGTGCATGAGTGTTTAAAAATAATTTTGCAGTTGTTAGACAGGATGCTTCCTGATATCTTAAAGAGTACCAACAGTCCATGGACCAAAGTCTGAGAAACACCTTGAATGAGATTCCCTACTCCAGTGGCTATTCATCCCGAGATGCAAAGCACCTATTGTGTCCCGGGCATCTTAAGTTTCTCTGAGACCTAGGACTCAAGCACTGCAGTGGCTGAAGGCATTTAGGCTATTTCTCTGCTCTAGCTCTACAACCATCACAAAAGAGATTTCAATCCAAAACCCATGCCAGTATTACTTACTTCTGCCTCCCCCAGGAGCACCAGACCTTTCTGGTTGAGGCATATTTTGGAAGGGTTAAGTATGTCTGACCTGATAACAGTTTGACAATGTTCTGAAACACTATAAATGCATTAGGGAACCACACTACTGATGCTCTCCTTGCTACCAGCAGCTCACTTTTTCACATCCTATAACCCATAAAACTCCTGCACTGCCTTTTTGGGACTGAACTGAGAATTTTGGCTAGAGACAGGCTGTCTTCCATTCTCCTGCAGGCAGCTAAATAAAGCCAAAACAGACATGCAGACCTTTGTGAAGATCACACAGCTTTAGTCATACGTCGTATCAACAGAGATTTTACCAACCAGTTTTCTGTTCAGCTCTGCTGCAGATCCCTGTGATTATCAGTGCCACCTCCTGGTACAGAAACATACTGAGATCCAGCCATGAAGGAGTGGTAGGATGAAGAAACACAAAATATCCCAATCCTCACTTCCTGCCCAATTTTTGCTGTTCTCTACAGCCTTTTATAAACAGCTATTTATTTTACAGATAATCAAAAAGTTAAATATTCTTGTAGCTGTAAGTGAATGAAAGGGCAGGGGAGCTGTCAAAGGCAAGAGGTTAGTATGGATTCTCCTTTCCAGGTGTGCTGGTTTGGGCTGGGGTAGAGTTAATTTTCTTCATAGTAGCTAGTACGGGGATATGATTTGGATTTGTGCTGGAGACAGTGTTGATAACGCAGGAATGTTTTCCTTACTGCTGAGCAGGGCTCACACAGAGCCAAGGGCTTTTCTGCTTCTCCCCCTGCCCCACCAGCGAGGAGGCTGGGGGGGCACAAGGAGTTGGGAGGGGACACAGCTGGGACAGCTGACCCCCACTGACCCAA
>JANZLQ010000007.1:33957199-33976754 GCA_026212715.1 Elanus axillaris | reverse complement strand
CCCCCTACCATGTCTGCTTGCAAGCTCCAGTTGACCCCAAGGGAGACAGGCATGGGTGAGAGCCAAGGGGTGGATGGGGGGAGCCCACATTGGTGGGTTACAAACTTGGATTGTTTGGAATGGGACAGCAGCCTGCAATCTTTTGCCCAGATTTGTCCTGGCAAAGAACATGATAACAACAGCCCTCTTAAAAGGATAAAGGCAAATCCCAGCACTGAGGTTGGTGGGCTCTCTGAATTCTTTGCAGCTTAATCACAGCAAAGCAGTCAACCATGAGGATAGTTCCTAAGGGGTATGTGACAAATATGCTGGCCTTGCAATACAACAAACCTACAGTTTTTTATTATTTCCTGGCTGTTCCGTGAGTGTGAGACCACAGTGGCAGCAGCAAGATGCCGCCACCCCTGCTTCTCAAATCCAACACCCTGAAAGCATTAGTGGAAGGACTCCCATTGCCCTCCCATTGAGGGCAGTTCCTTAAGGCAGAGGTCTCTGCTTCTTGGACTGAAATATTTCCTTAGCTTCAGCTGAATTAGATATAGCTAAACCCTCAGATTTTGCCCAGAAGAAGTACTATTCATTTTACCACCTGCCCAATTCACCAGTATAAACAAATTAGAGATACACTTTAAGCCAGGAGTGGTTTATGACATGCTAAAACGTATGCCATCTTAATAGCACTGCATTTAGAATAAACTCCCAAGTGAGAAACACAGTTAGAAAATAAGGTTTTTGCTCTCCTGGAAACAAAATATATTCTTTTGTCAGTACTAAATAATGAGAACATTAGTACAAAACATCAGGAAGCATTTAATAGGCCATAAGCAGAGGGTTTAGGAAAAAGAATACATAACAGCAAGTCTTTTCTGTCTGGGGGAGAAGAACTTGGGAGAAGCCATGCCATGCCAGAGTGCATGGCCCTGGTTGTCACTTCTGCCTCCCCACCCCGGGAACAGGAACCATGTACAAGCACAAAAGCCTGTTTCTTAAAATAGGGTCAGTGACCTGAATGCAGGAGCTGCTGGAGCTTGAAGCTTTGTTTTATTAATCAGTTTTCATGCATTTAGTTGTGGATTAGCATAGGCTGCCAGCTTTATCAGCATTAATTTAGAGTACCTTGAGGTATTGAGGACAGAGCTGTCTGCTGCTCATATAATGTCAGTACATAACCCCCTCTCCCTGCCTGCTAAGGATTAAGAAACCATTAGGCCAAAATGAACCCTTCAGATACGCACTGCTTGTTACAGCTTTGCAGTCACAGTGGAAGGGAAAGGAAAACACGCTGAAAGCAGCACTGGCAGGTTACTTTGCAGCCAGAGGACATGCAAGCCCTGCGCGTGTATGCTGTTGTAGTCCTGTCCCCCCTAAAGCAAAACTAATACCTCCACAAGAGAGCACAACCTCCTAACAGCACAGAGGTCCCCACAGCTCATTACCAGAAGCATCACACCTTCAAACAACAAGGCTAAAAAAATAACCGGGAAAGATGAGAGATGCATCCTTTAGGCTGTGGTACACAAGCTCAGCAGGTGCCCGTGCAGCTCACTCCCCCATAGCTCACCTGCCTACCGGCTGGCTAACCACCTCTTGCCAAAGCAAGTCCAGCAAATCTGAAGGGGCATTCACTCCCCTTCTGTCCCATCAGTAATTCGGAGGAGTTTTTTGCCACTGCAAAGATTTCCATACTGTAGCAATCTGCATGGACCCTAGAAACCTTCTCAGGAGCAGAAAGCACCATGGGACGGGCTGCCTACAGACTGAATTAGTCAGCTGCAGCTGTAACAACATAGCAATTAACACCTCCCTGGTTGAGCAATTAGTGGTTCTCTGTTTCAGAAGGACACCTGGGCAGAGATCTGCTAGAAGAGCTGAACATCTCTACTCATCACCTAAGTCCAAGGAGGCCTGAATTGGCAACCACCACGTGCATTTGCAAACTTCTCCTCCTGGCTAAATCCAGGCAGCAGGTCAGATGTTAGCAGAAAGTCCACAAGAAACCTCTGGCAGCATTTGAGCAGTTCAAATATCTGTGTAGTGTAACTACCTAGTCTCAATCTAAAGCACCTGTCTCCCCTTGGGCTTGTTGCATGTGTCAGAAATACTGTCAGGTGTCCTCAGGGAGAAGAGCTGGGAACAGTCATCAGATCAGAGGGACAATTTGGGCTCTGGAGGTGACTGAGCACCCTCAGAGGCCTCTTTCTGCCAAAGCACATGGCAGACCTGGAAGACTGACTGTACTCTTGCGTTTGTCTGTAGTACGCTCAGCATTTCCTCTGGGATGCAATTATGAGATGAGAATGAATTAAATTCAGAGGTGGGTGCACCACCCGCGCAGTAACATTGATGCCCTACCATAAAATAAAAGACAAAAATCTCTAGAAAGGTGGGACGAGGAGGACATAATTAAAAAGTAGCTATGGTTTGTCAAAACCAGGTTTCTTTTTTCCAGCCCTACTTGATCCAAGAGTCTTTTTGCCAACACTGAAGCAGAGAATAAAGAGATATCTTCGGTCTGGTGCATTTCTCAGCTGAAAACCAGAGTCCTACAGACACCAGAGTTTTATCTCATGCATCCACATAGCTTGGTATCTTCCACAGCAGCTGTGCTCCCCACTGGCCCCTGCCAGAGACTACCGCCCTCCCAGAGTGGCAGCCTCCCACCATACCTGAGTTACAACCAGCCGATCGCTCTGCCCAGCAGCTGTTGCTGCTTTGGCTTCTTTGGATGGAAAGAAGTTCAAGAGGACCTACTTGATCCCCTGTGCTGGTGGGTCAGAGGTGGCAGTCATGGCATGTGAGGGACAGCAGCCTCTTCAGCCAGCACTGCAGCAACTGGAAAAAAAAAAAAAGAGATAAAGCTATGAACCAGGAGATATTTTCCCATGCTGGTGTACTTTCTTGGCTGGTCGTGCCCAGGGCCAGCACGTCTGGGCTGCCTACTTCTCAGGGACTTATGAGAGGGTGCCAGGCATTGGTACTGCTTGTAGATTTTGGCACATCTCAGTCAGTGAAATGGTTTCTGGAGTCATGATTGTGACTTTGTACTGATCTTAGAAGTGAGGGAAGGCATCTACTGATTTACTGTTTAGGCCTAAGACAAAAGCTCCTTTGACATAATTATTCATCACCTGTGGTAAGAGTGTTATACAGTGTTGGTCAGACTGGTCCCTAGCGGGAGGGGACTGCTACCGACAGGAAGGAACCAGCAGGTACTTAATGTGTTTATTAGTGTTTTGTACAGGCATATAGGATTGTAGACATCCACCTTCATCAGTGCTTGAACAACAGAAGTTGTGTTGCAGAAAGACGCTGAAGTTCTTCAGGAGTAATTGTTGCAGAGGTATACAGAGTACAAGGGCTATCTCCAAACCCTCAGACCACGTAGGGAAACTAGTTGTCCTGAAAAACAGCTGGCCAACAAACCAGGTACTTTATAGGGCTGGGACCCAAGTTAATGCAGCTTCTGAATTGCAGCTGGCTCCACTCCATCTGGTTCAGGACATGGGCAGTGGCCTGTGGACCCGCACCTAACCATGTCATCATGCCCTGGGAGAGGCACCGTTGACAGAGCAGCGACAGTGCCCAGTGCTCAGCAGCAAATAAAGTCCTCTCAGGGATAAGCTTCCCATTAATTGTTTCCTTTAAGTCCCATCCGGGGAGGCTGCCATGAAATCCAGAAAGAGATTAAGATGATTGCTCTCATGCCACCTTGTGTGATTCACCAGAGAGACAGGAGCACAGCAGTATGGAGAAGATAATTACTCTTGTGAGTACTCTATGTGCCTGGTTTCTGTTTGTTTAAGTGTCTAGTTCTCAGCCATTGTATTTGATCTTATTTTTAATGTCTTAAAACTTGTACAGCATGGAGAAGTTTGTAACTCAAGGGGAGCTTTCATAATACAGTGAAATACAACCATAAATGGCAGAAGCACAGGTTGCTCCTTGGCATTTACATATAGTGCTCTTCTCTTGCCTCATTAATTTTGTAAGCATTCGGGTTTGCTAGAAAACAGTGTGATTTATACTAAATCAGTAAAGCAAGCAAGCTGAAATGCAAACATATTGAAACCACTCTTCCACATTGCGTGTTGCTGCAGAAGACTGGTTGCTTGAGGGAGGGAGAGCTGGACAGGCTGCTGAGGCTGTGCTGTTTCACTGACAAACATCTCACTGGACACATACCAAGGAGAGGTGCGGGCAGGGATATGACTAACTACAAAACAGGGGCTACAGTGGTGACACAGGGATGCTGTGGGCAGGAGCATAACCACCTGCAGTCTGAGACGTATGCTTACCCGTGGCTCCGGACATTGAATAGCGGTATGCAATACCCTGTCTCTGGTACACTTTCTTCTTTCCGTATTTTTTTCCCCCCACGTATTCAAGCGGTTCAAATCTGAGGAAAGAAAAAGGCCAGCCTGTTTTGCTTTGTGGGCTATATTCCTATGGGATGCTGCTCCTTAAAGAGCACAGCTGCATCACTGTGAGGCAAACAAGCCCGCCCACCAGGGTTCAAGTTTGTTCTGTATGGGTGGCCAAAGAAACATCCAAAAAACCCCTAACCTCACAGATAAATTACCAACAGGCATGTAGCACTTCCACACTCTCCACTTGCTCGTTCTACGTAAACATGAGAATTTTGTTTTTCTTTCTCTTTGCCATATGCATTTTTAACCAGCTGCCTATCATTCCAGTTTTAGAAAACATTGCTTGGAAAAAAAGAGGGTGCAAAGAAACTTTGCTTTTTACTGCAGGACAAATACATTATCAGGTGTAATCCAGAGGCCTAGTCCCCTTGGTCCACCAAGAAGGACATTTCCAATCTTTACAGATCTCTTTTCATATTTCTTTTGATCAAATAGGTCACTACAATCAGTATGTATTGATAAAGTCCATCCAGCCCACTACCTATTATTCCCCTGGGAATGACAGTAATGACTACTAGGGAAGGACCTAAAGGAAATAAGAAAGACTGTACCCATACGTAATCCTACCCATTCAGCTTCCTCACGTGGGGGTTGCCATTCACGTTACCGTGTTTGCTTCTGATAGGCAGTCAACACAATATTGCTTCTGAGCAGGAAAAGTAGACTTTGGAAAGAAAAGTCTTCCACATTACTGAACACAACTCTTCTCCCTCCCCCCCCCTTTTTTACAGCTAGCAGCTTGTTTAGCTTTCCTGGCTAGAGGACACAGGTGGGCTCCTCTGCACCACAGGTCAGAAATGCTGGGTAGCGATGAGAGGCTCTGCAGAGAACTGATGGACACTGCAAGTCAGTTGGCTCTGCATGACTCTCTGACAATCCCCAATTTCCCCATTTCTAAAAGCAGGAAGGGATAACAATGCCATAATTACCTTGGAACGGCATCAAAATCTTAATGAAGTAATGTTTGTTGAGCACTGGAGGAACCGTGGGTGTTGTGAGTGCTTTTGTGGTGCTACTCCATCCAGTGCTGGTCCTTCACAAAAGTACAGAAACCAAGGGCAGAATTTAAAAGTGACTATTTCCACAGACCTTGGGTTCCCAACTTTGCAGGCTGCAGCCCAAAGGCACCCCCCAAGCCTGCTTGCTCGAGCCTGCTCTGAGGTAGTTAATATTTGCTAGGTGTTGAAATGCTCAGACACATTTCACCCCAAGGTATTTAGAGCTGCGATCTGTGGAGGCAAATGAAAGGGACGTACTAGGAAACACATTAGAGTTCTTCCTGTGATCTTGTGATTCTCTCCCTTAACATTTTTGCACAGCTTCAAGCCAATGATTAACTTTCCATTAGCAAAATAAGGGCTATAAATGACTGGGGGAACTTGCTAGGCGTGCTCTTGAAGTAACGGTTGGGGCTGAGCTGGCTCCTGCACTGCTCGGGCGCCGATGCCTAGTGGGACCACGGAGGCTATAAAGCGTGCTATTACTGCAGTTAAAAGCCAGGCAAAACTTTAGCTCAAGGGAGCACAAAGACCAGGGTTTAGTTTTTTTTCCTCTGCGGTAACCGATCAACCAGATTAGGCAAGGCTGGAGTCAGCTGCCTGTGCGGCGGGCTGCCTTCCCACAGGGCAGGAGCTGGCAGCCTGGCGGCAGTCTGCTTCCCCAAGGTGCAAGGAGCTCCCATGATGTCCCGCAGCATCCCTCAAGCCAAAAAGGAATAAGGAGCCTTAGGTGGAAGAGGAGGGAGTTTTGCAAAACAACCTCCCCAACCCAACAAAGAAACCCCCCAAAATAAAACCAAACCAAACCAAACCAACCGAGAAGATAAGTGCTACAGAGGGTCCTGAGATGGCGGTGGCTGTGGCTGACCACCATGGGTGGGAGCGGGGGGATGGCGGGGCATCGAGCCGATGCTCTGGCATGGCAGGGAGGGGGATGGTGCGAGTCGATGGTGCGTGGAGAGCGACTGCGTGGTTTGCACCCTCTGTTGATGATGACCGTGGTGGTCTTGGCAGCCTCTGGGATGGTGAGCGACATGGAGGGATGACACAGGCAGTGTGTCACCCGTGTGCAGTGGTTTGGTGACCAACTGATCTCAGCTTTCAGCAGCTGCTGCTAAAAATACAGGCAGCAGCGGTACATACAGTAAAGCTCAGTGGTTTTTCCACACGTGTTCAGCCACACTGTTGCTCAGTTTCTGTGTTAGGGCCCTGGATACAAAGGGTGGCACTTAACTAAAATTGCTCACAGGAGCAAATGCTAGTAGGTGAGGATAAGGATGGCAGAATCAGGTTCTTAACAATCTTGATAGAGACTGTAAGCAGCCTAAAGAGAAGCCTAATTCAGATGCCTCGCTATGCAGCCTTTTTTATTACACCCACAAACCACCCACAACCTCCAAATTGCTATTCTTTAGAAACACCCTGCAGCATTTTCTAGTTTCCAATATAGAGCAGTGCTGTAGGCTTAGCTGCTGGATTTGTGCATGCACATGCAAAAATAACTAATGGAGAGCTTGATCAGACAGCAGGATCTTTTCTCAAATGACATATTTTAGTATTAAAGGAACTGTATTCTGTTATCCTGCTAGCATGGAATAATGAAACTGTAGCCTTTCCTTCCCAGTTTTTTCCCCCTTCCTCTCCTTTGAGTCTTGCAAAGCAGAAATGATCCCTGGCTTGTAGGCTGCAGCAACCCACAGGAGCTTTGAGAACAGTGTCAGAAACCCACAAACCTGTGCCGTTAATTGGGGACTGGATCTGAAACTTTGGAGAGCCAGGCTGTCATTTCAAAGCAGCAAGGTACTCTGCAGGTGCCAAAGCCTGACATTTCGTAGCAGAGGGAGGAGGGTCCTGTACTGCTGAGAAATGTTAGTTCGGCAGCTTTGTCAAGCAGATCACTGTCTGGGAGATCAAATCCCTCTTCCTGCAGGTCCATGCCCATAATCCTTGTCCCTCCACACTGCTGAGGAGACATACGGCCATCGCAAGGAGTGATGAATGTGCCATTTCCATGTTTTCCTTGTAAGACGTGCACACTGTTATTCAAATCCCTGTCTCAGCACTGCTGCCCGTATTGTCCAGTTGCTGTAACTCCAAAAGGAGAAGACTAAAGGAAAACAAGATGAGGCTGACATTTAGCCCATCCTGTGAATTTCTGTTTTGTTTCTTGGGCAGCTGGGCTTTTGTTTTAATTGCAATTTCAATTTAAGGCGCAGGAGGGAAGAAGATTGAGGGGAAAAAAATCCCAAACTAGTTTTCTTCCCTTTTTCGCTATCGGGTGTGGTTTAAGAACAAAATCTTCCCAGAGAGCTCCTGTAATCATAAATAAATCTAAAAGGGAAAAGAAAAGAAAAGCCCTGCTCCTGCTAACAGCTCCTGGCTTTTAAACACACTTTAAAAATATTTCAGTGTTGTTATCTTCCTTTTCATTTCAGACCTCTGTATTACCCATTGTAACCACAATCCACACACAGACCTTTTACTCCAGAAGCTGCAAAGCATTAAAGCCTCCAGAGATATCAGATGTAGGGAAGTATTGCTGGTCCTTTTTCCAGGCAGAGGAACACCTCCCACCAGCCTTGCCCTCTCTCTCCCAGGGCTGCCTTCTTCAGTGGTCAGTATTTGCAGGAAATCATGTTCTCTCCTGTGTTCCCCCCCATCCAGAGTTGTCATGGCAAGCCATTGACACCGGGCTCCCGATCCATCTGTAAGGCCACACGCCAGAAAAACACCTCCTCAGTGTGATGCACGCCCATCTCCAACACATAACCATCACATTTAGCCTTGCCTACCACTGCTTTCTGCTGGCTGGGGTGGCCCAAGGAACGCCTGCCATTATATCTTAAATAGCAACCGCTCCTTTTCTGCAGTGCCCTGGTGCTGTAAATCACAGCTGCCCCACAGCTTATCTGCAGTCCTTGCTCTGGGTATATTAGATTATTCTGTGGGAAAAAGTGCAGTTCAGTGACTGGGAATTGGCTTATGCTCTTATGTTAGAAATTACTTTAGAGTTGTAACTCCACATTTATTAGCCTTTCCAAAAAAGGAATCTGATAGCATGAAATGCAACTTGTACTGTGTAATACAAACTCATCAAAACAAGAGCACAAGAAGCTCCTCAGCCTAAGGTACCTCTCAAATAAAGCTCCCTCTAAGGCTGCCCCCAGACTGCAGCCTTCTTGCTTCCCAGCTCTTCTCCGACAAGAGACACCCCTGTCAGGCCCACAGCAGGAGAAAATCCCCACCATCCCCTTGTGGAGAGTTTTCCCAGTGCAACTCACTTCTACATGTATAATTCAGTTTCTTGCCTTGCTAATGATTCCGTAAACTATCACAGAGGCCAGCCACAAGAAGCTGATGTCTCTGCAAACTGAGAATTGTTTAAAGCGTGCAGAAAGGTACTGTGCTCTCCTAGCAACCAAAGTTGTAAAATAATGTAATCGTATCCAAAATAATGCGATAAAAGATTATATGATGCTTTTATTGGGTTGTTATGGCAACTGAAATAAGCTTAAATGCATGTATCCAGCATTTCAAACAAATAACCCAATTGAATGCAAAGTTACGTTTCTAATTAATCTCATTCACTTTACCGTCATCTCCACTCATTCATGCTACTACAGGGCTGTTGTTAGGCCTTAGTTTCATGGCCTTTACCCTGCTCCTGCCTGACCTAGTTTATATTCCGTTTTCAACTTTCTTTTCTTTGACCCTGCTGATGTAAAATTGTTATTTCATCCCTGCATGTTTGAGTCAATAGGGATTTGCATTTCAATGCATCATCTGTAACCTGGTCTTATTTCATTTTCCTTTCTAAACAACTTTGTTGCTTGGGGAAATGTTGTCCTAAGGTGGTAGGATTTATTTAACTCCTCCCCCCTCCACGTATTTGATGAGTAACCAAAAGAGCACTCCCAGGAGATGAAAATACCTGACCAAAGCCTGAGCAAGGACAACCCCTCAGCTCAGCCATGCTGGCAGCAGCCAGGAAAAGAAGGCCACCCTGGGGAGGACACACCGCAGGCAGATCCTGCAGTCTCATCCACGCTGGCTGAATCCAGCACCCTCTCACTGATTTCAGCTTACACCTACCAAAATAGTGGCCAATTTCTCAAGAAAATCAATTGCCTTGCTCCAAGATACACTTTTAAAAATCGTTTTTCACGTCTTTTGATTCCTCCCTTTTGAGACTGAATAAAACTCTTATTTCCGTAGAGTGCCATCCTGAAATCAGCCCATCTCCTGTAATAGTGCCAGTGGGCTTATGTGGGGAACTAATTGTTTTCTGGATCAGGGTTTTATTCTCTGGTTCATTCCTGAGCTGTGATTTTTGAAGCGATTAAAAAAGATGCAATATTTAAACTGATACCTCTGCTCAAATTCAAGGGTCTGTGCGTTTTCTAAATTCCCTCTTTGCCCCCCTTCCCCATCCTTGCTGCAAGCGGAGATGGTGACGATTGCCAGGGGCTCGGCCTAGCCCTGTGCCCAAGCTGTGGGTAGGAGGGTATGAAGCACCCTGCAAAACCCAGCCCTGAGCTATAGCCTCCGCAGGCTGTCCCTGCTGAAGATGCCGAAGCAGCAAGGCAGGAGGCGGCTGCCCCGGTGAAAGAGGAGCAGCCCTTTCTCTGCCCAGGACCCGATGCAGAGGAAGGTGGTTAATGGTCTTTTCCCTCTGGTTTTCCATTACCTGCCTCCGTGCTGACAGCACAACCCACATCCCAGGTGTCTCCCCATGCACTTAGGGGTTTTTTTTTTACCTGCTCACCACTCACCTGAAGCAGCACTAATGTGCCAGTGAAAGCTTTGCCACTTTCCATACCTCAAAGGGAGAAAAAAACCCAAACAAAACAGCAGTTAAGAGGGTGGAAAGAAGGGAATGGGACTGATTAATAACCTCAGCTGCCTCTGCAGAAGTGTATCTGGAGCAGGAATAGAGGCGCCAGCTGCCTGGCCACTGCTGTGCCCACCCGGGAGGAGAGGCCAGCGACACAGCCCAGACGTGTCCCACTACTCTGCAGGATGCCCCCGGCAGCACCCGTTTTCCCCACCTGGTGAAATATTTGGGGCAAACACTGTGTGTGTCATGTGACAGCTCCAGGGTCTTCCCCGCACTATTGTAGGATTGGCCCAAAACAAAGATAACCAAGCCCAGATAGTGCTGTGTGGAAACCAGCCATAGCAATGGGCTAAGCCTAAAAGCATCAGAGCCATTTGCTGTGTAAGCCTAACACAATGCTCAGTTTTAGCCCTTCGGGTATGTTTATTTCTAGGTTGCAGAAAATTCCCCAGAGGGCATATGCAAAATGATGGGGGAAAAAAACACCTTATGAAAATATCATTTATCCAGCTTTTATGTCTTCTTTTTTTTTGCACGATGATGAAAATAGACCGGTAACATCCTTTCTCTGAAGATACAAGTAGCTCTTTGGATGCACTAAAAATGCTTTTGTGAAAGAGTTAGTACTATAGGGTTTTTAAAATAGTACGCTCTATCACCAGATTACAGTAGCAGCAGCATGTGTAATATTCCTAGAGTTTACGCCTAACCTTCCAGCTTCCAGCACAGCTCAGGGACTAGAAAAATTGGTTTAATTTGTCTCTGACACTGTACTAAGACACAGGGAAATGTCTGACGGAGCGACGTTGCGTACATCATATGTTTCACACCAACTGTATCATCCTTCTGCACTTACAGTCTCTACCAATTAACCCTGGGCTGCAATACCTTCCCTCCATCTGAGTATGATGTGAAGAACCATCCCACTAGATTCAATGGGAGCAGCCAATACATGATGGTAACATTGAAAGACATAAAGTATATCACCAGGTAGGCACTGCATCACACAAGTACATGTTTTGAAACAAAAGACCAGGAGTTCTTATTCCTTGAACACGTGCTGAAGGACACCTACAGTATGTGCAGCAGATGACATTTGCTTATTTTACGTCTTGTTTGAGTGCCTCTAAACAGGACATATGGTAGCCAGAGGATTATGCTATTTTATCTGGCCTCATCATGCTCCCTCAAAACCAATTACTTTTGTGGATTACATAAACCATGTAATTTCTTCATAAAATTAAAAGTAGTCGCTGGGAGGCCAACATTTCCTTTTACTCTTCTGTCGCTCCCACTCCTGTTTCTGTTTTTACAAAGTCACCTTTAACTAATTTCCCTCCCGTCCCACTGAAGTCCCTAGAAATTAAACCTACTCCTATACTCTCTACTCAGCATACCCAGAAACTTTGCTTTCTCATTGCCATAGGGTGCAGAGATGTCTGGTAGTCAACTGTTGCATTTTTCAAGTGGGGATGGGGAAAGTGACAATACAAGATATTGAGATGCTCCTCACCAAGTGCCATCTCACTTTCATGGGGCTATCACAAGAACTGGCTGGAGTGGCTCAGCTGTGGGTGAAGGAAGGGGATTTGTGATCATGAGAGGTCATGGAAGAAGTCAGCGTCTATGGGCTGGGTGGGCAGAGATGAAAGGGATCTGAGGGTCCCAGCGCAAAGAGGCCTGGAGTCAGCGCTGCGGAGTGACTGGCACAGCCTGTGAAATTCACCTGGCAATTAAGAGTGCTGGAGCCTCCTTGAAATTAGGCCCCTTGGTGTCTCCCACCAGACATCTGGAAATGCCGATCTTTAATTGAGGAGATGCTTTGGAAACGCAACACAGAGGATGGGAGAGAAGTTCATGTGTCGGAGAAGGGTGTGGGCTTTGGGGGAGGGAAAAGACTTTCAGAGTAATCAATACAGCACTCAGGAGCTGGAGATTTGGAGAGAAAGGTCGGCAAGACCAGCTGAGCTGGAAGACCAGGGCAACACGGACTTGTGAGCCATGAAAATGGCGACAGTAGATGAAGCATCTAGAGCAAATGAAGCTTCCCAGAGGAGGGGCAGTGCAGTTCTCAGGAAGTATTTTTCCACTGATCTCTTACCCAGCATCTCTCTCACACTTCTACTACAGAAAGGCTTGAAGAATTTTACAATAGGATAAAGTAAATTAAAAGGTAATATTTAATGAAATATAAAGGCAAAGACTTTGCATGCATAATTATGCTCTTGAGAGAATCATTCTTTGGATTTGCTAGAAAGACCCATTAGCATGCATAAAGCAGTTTTCTAAGAGGAAAGAAAAATTTCCATGTGTTAAGAGAAAGAGCTCATGGGGTTTTTAATTTTTACTTTTGCCACTTTCAGACAAAATTTCAAGTTCATGTTTATTAGGAATTTAACTAAAAGGGGATACCTGCATGTGGATTTAATCTTTTGATAGGTCTGTTTTGCTGCCAAGAAGAATACCAAAATTAGCCTATAAATTTATTTTCTTATATATAAACACTAAAGTGAAAAAAAGGAAAAATATCTGTTATCTTTGCCTCCTTAGAGCTCTCAAACTTTGTTTGAAAGTCCAAAATCTCTGAGCACTTGATAATAACCCCAGTGGTGATATGTAAAGGGTTGGAGAAGTTTTGTACAAAACCATCTCATGCTAGTTTGCTGATCCCTTTGAGGCTCTTTGTGTGGCTTCATCAGAATGACTTATGCCAGCAGTACAAGAGTGGATCATTTATAAAGCTTGTATAGATGATGTATTCAGAAAGTGGTTTGTGTTCTGGTTGATAAATGTTAATTGTATGCAAAATGGCATACAGCAACTCATCATACATCTTCCTTGCAAGGTAGTTATAGCCATTCAGGTAGGAAGACTGTTTATCTGGCAATTTCTAAGCTACTCTTACAAGCATTTTAAGCACTTTCTTAAAGAGCAATGAGCAAGGTACTATTTGTCCAGTCGTTATAAAATTAATAAAAGATGCAAATCTAGTCATCTGCATGAAGAAAATGGGAAGCTAGGAAAGGCTATTTCTAATCCAAATACCCGTGCCAACTCCCTGTGCAGCAGCGAGGAAATTATTTTCTCTGTTCTCAGCCCCAGTTTTCCCCCTCAAGTGCTAATGCTAATTATACCTGCTTCACTGAGGTTTTGTAACAAACAGCCTGCGTGTGAAAACTACTTTGATGCAACCAGGCGCCAAGTTTTAGTAATAAACATATGGTGAATGACATTTCTTCTGGATTTATGCAGTGGAAGAGTTTATATAAATCAGCTTTGGAAACCGATAGCGAGTCAGAGAAACAGTGTTGTTTCTCAGTCAATAAATAAATACTTGCTTGTACCCCTTGCTCTAAATACCCAAAAGCCTGGCTCTGCTCCAGGTGTTAGGCAGACAGCGTGCTCAGGTTTTTTGCCCTTAGCTTCAGTTTTTCGAGCTCATCATCCTCCCTGCCTACGCATGGGTTTAAGGGGAGAGGGGGCAGGCGGGAAAGTGGTGGGACCATCCAGGGCAGTGTTCCAGCACCCGTGAGCCAGGGGAACACCCTCGCACAGGGAGCATTTTATAGGCAAGGAACACCTAGAGAGGAAGAGGGACTGCATCTAGATCCATCCATCCCTAAAACTAGGCAGAGATGGAAATATGGGGGGGTTTTAACTTTTGCCAGTAGCCAGGCTACTCTGGCCAGAAACACCCTGAAATAACATCATACCTGGTATCTGTAATCCAGAACTTCAAACTACTATATGGGTTACGTTAGTGCACTTCAGGACTCTTTATCTTAAAAGGCAGTCACTGACTTGGTCAATTTACAGTCTTAAATTATTTACTAATGCCTATTCGTCAAAGTAGTAGGAGGAGGAGGAAAGGAGATTGAATCCTGACACAGACCTAACTCTGCGTTGACCCTGTGCAAAATGACAAGCACACGGAGGTTCTCAGCAGTGCAGAGAGCTCAACCCCCAAATGCTTTGTTTTAATTGCAAACCTCCAAACAGGCGAACCAGTTTTCTTTCATTCTTTGCTCTGGAAACTGATTTTTTGTTTTGAAATTATTTGAGCCAGGATGACTTTGTGGCTGAGCTCTCAGCCCCATGAGGACCCGGTTGCCCCCCATGAGGGCAGGAGCCCCTTGCCCCGTGCGCACACCCTTCCGCGACTGCAAACCCTTGCAAACCTTTCCTGATGGCTTCACAGGCACACTATAAACACTCAGCAGAAACTGCTTTCATTCTTTTGTTAATATTTAATATAAAATTTTAATCTTGAAGGAGAAGGACCTTTTGATTCAGAGGCAAATGTAAAACGGTTTTCGTATTAGGGCTCTCAATTATTTCTTCCCAAATAAGTGTTTCCATATGGACAACTGTATGACAAGTAAGATAGAGCTGTTTCTGTTTCCTTCAGATGCAGCTGCTGACAATTTTCATAACACAGGATGGATTCTTTGACTTCAGCCCCAAATTAACTTTCCAAGCCCCCGATCTTAAATTACCACAATCCCACTGGAGAAATGAGAAACCAAGGTGAAAAAAAAATGTTTAATTTTCCTAATAGTTTTAATTACCATGTATTTTTAAAAACCTGTGATTTCTCACGTCACTGTGGGATAGCTGTTCTAATTTGAGTGGTGACAATGTACGTGGGTATGGAATTAAATTTAAATCTTTCATGGTTACTAACAGCTATCGTTAAGCTCTTCTAGCAAAGTAAAGGGCCCTGTATGATCTCCAGTGGGAGACCTGCTGCTCCACTTCTTCTACCCCTTATTTTCTTCTCTGGCACCACAGAAGAGAATGATGGCTAGATGTAAGGCTTAGAGTAGCAAGTCGAGTAACCTGTTGTCTCTTCTGTCGGGGATGTCGGTCTCCTAGAGGAGGTGAGGCAGATCCCAGCACTAGCCTGACTTCCCTCCTGACACAGCTGAGACAGACCCAATACTACTTGTCACTGAACTAGTTTTATTTTCTTATTCCCTTCACAAGCCTTTGCAATTTAGGGGGATGCTTTGTTTGCCAGCAGTGACAGCCGAACAGGTCTGTCCTCAGGATCCTCTGATGGCTGGCTTCCACAGTATTTGCAGTCTTGCTTTTCCTTCCTTTTCTCTGGCAAAATGGTAGAAAGTGATAGCAATACTCTGAATCCCTCCAGTAACACAAAACAACACTGGAGTTATCTGTGTGGAGAAGATCACTGAAATTTCTGTTCCCATTTCAGGTTCCTGGCCAGTGCGTTGGACAGCTTCAGCATCTATGCTTGGAAACCACTTTAAGACCCTGAATGATTTTCTCATATGTGAATTTTGTGATCAGGTCTGTGTTAAACGGCCATGAACTGTACTTACTTTTTAAGATGTTGTCTGAAGGGATGCCTTGAGATCTCATAATCTCGTAGCTTTGCCAGACTCAGAATTGCTCATTAGAAGTCCACAGGAGCTTCCACGTCTTCTCGGGCACCTTTATGGATCTTCTGGTCCATAACACACTGTGTTATCTGCCACTCCTTGGAAAAAAAAAAAGAAAAAAAAAGAGAGAGAGAGAAGAAAGTCATCAACATTTTCAGCATTTCTTGGGTGTTTGCTTTTACATATCCCTTATTTTATATACTTTTGGGGATCAAAAGCTAGGTTGCTTAGTAGGGTCTTGCTGTTTCCCAGGCATTGCCTCTTCCCTTGGAGGGTACCTGTCCTCCCAGCCTTTCCCCTTTCACCACCCTGCACAAGATAACCCTGATGCTTTGCTGTGGGGCCTCTCTTTCCATGGCTAGCTTTTCCTATCTTAAAATTTAAAAGCCATCTCAGTGCCTGAACCTCACCAGTTCTTCTAGCTAGGCTCTGGAAACCAGTCTCACACACACATCACCCTCAGACCTTTTTATCTGGCCACGGGACTTCTCTTGATTAAAAGACTAGAGAACAGAGAGCCACATGGTGAGCCTGAACCCAACCATGCTGTAAGCCTTTTTGGTGGTTTTCTTCTGTGCCTCTTTCCTCAGCCCTGTTATCTGTGGTTTGAGGCATGCAGACACAAGAGGTGGCTTCATGGCGTTACTCAGGATGGGATATATCCTGGAGGACACTTCTCCTATGAGACAGAGAAGGGGAATCAAACCACCAGCAGTGTCCATCGCAAAGGCCCTTCTCTGGATTTCATGAGCGTCAGTCAAGAGGAGGTGGTTTAGGCAAGTTTGTTGCTACCCAACATGTCAAAATCTGAAACCCCCAGTGATTGCAGAAGGGACCTAAGAGTACCAAAGGTCTGGGCTGTGGAAGAAGTAGAAGGATGTCCCTTAAGAAAGTCATCCTAACAAAACAGCCTTGCTCCTTATCTACTGTAGCCTGAATGAGAACACCAAACAGCTTTCCTTTCATGAGCAGGACGATCATACTGCTGTACCTCCTTTTTTGGTCTGGTCTTAACATTTATGAATGCACCCAAGCCTACGGGGGCAATTGGGATCATCCCAAAGCACAGAGCAGGCAGTCCCACCCGTGGCATGTACCAGCATCCCAACTCTTGGGCATGCAGCTGAATAACCTGTCTAAGCATAGAAGACTAACATGGAAAAATAAAAGCCAAAAAACAAGACAAGTAGCAAAATAACAGAATAAATTACTACGTAATATAAACACATCCATAAATTACAGCGATAATGCTTTTTATCACCTCATAGCTGATCTATTTCTGCATTAGAGACAGTATTTTATAATCTATATGAATTGTGCTGCTTAACAGATGCTACCTTTTCTAATTCCCCATCAGAAAACTAAAATGCTGATCCAGATGACACAGCTGGTTAAGATAAGTATTGTATCTGCACATTTCCAACAAAACTGTCAGGAGGAATTGAAAAAATGTTTGGTTTATTATTTATAAGAAATGCTAGCTTTCCAATGCCAGCTAATTCACTTAAGATGCTATACCAACATGCTAGGTTCAGCTGAGCAAGGGATTTCCAGTTTTGCACAATTATGGCTTTGGCAGCTAATACTGCTTGCAGCAGGGTTTTTTTTCCTTGTTTTGGGGTTTTTTTTTGGGTTGGGTTTTTTTTTTTTTTCCATGCAAGTTAGCTAACCCCCCGAGTTTCTTCATATGCCCTGGAATATTAATCTGCAGGTTTCAAGGCAAATTTGTTTTCTTTTCAATCATATTAACTCTTTCTTGAACACAAACCCAGGAATATTTAACTGTTTGGAAATGCCCAGATCACACTGCTGGATGTGTCTGTGTGGTCTGTCCTGCGTGGCGAGAGCTGTGGGACCAGATGATCACAGATAGGAGGGTGAGGAAGAGAGAGAGCATGGAGGGAGGATGAAGGCAGCGGGAGAAGAGGTGTTGGGTTTGCAGCGCCCATGATGTCATGGAAACCCTTCAAACCATATTCCGTAGTGGCACAGCTGAAGCAAGGGCAACCACTCCCGTGCTGCTGGGCAATGGGAAAAGAGGAGACCTGGAAAGCGCGAAGCGACATTTTCTTGTGTCGAACGCTGCAGAAGGGTCAGCCATGAGTACATTTTTAATACCTAATGGAAGACAAGTAATTAGTAACAAATTAATGATCATAAATGTTGGTATTTTCAGCCCTCCAAGTTTTTCCACTGTGGAAAGGGTAACTGCATGTGTCAAAGATTGGAGGGATTTCAGCTCTTTGCTTCTCCATCTCCAGCTGAAAAACCTAAGCACCAACTTCCATGTCTCTCCACTAACACCTTTCTTCTCTGAAATGACAAAGGCTGATGGAGAAGTAACCATCTAATACTTCCCAATGGACTTTTTTCTGAAGATTAAAAAAAAAAAAAACAAACAAGGAAATACCTTTAATTTTCAAATGCAGGCTGATTCTTTTTTCTCTTCATATTTTATTCATTGCATGGCACTCAGAAGCTTCACTTTCGGCTCCACCTCGGGCTGTCGGGGCAGCGGCACAGCTCCCAGTGGCACAGACCCAGTGGCTGCAGGGAGGAGAGGCTGGCAAAGGGAGAGATCAGAGATGGAGATGCTGCTGTTACAAACCAAACAGGTGAACTGAAGGCAACGGATTCCCCTTCCCATGCAGAGGGGTGGGGAGGATGTTTTAGGGCTACAGGCTGGCAGACATCACAGCTCCTCCATATTCCTGCAGGGAAATGCACCCAGGGAAAACTCTGAGATAGCTGATAAGAAACATCAGCTTCATGCACCTGCGTGCCCAGATGTCCCTGGTGATCACTAAAATGAGAGCAGGTATTTGCATGAACAGTGGTCAGAACTTTTGGGATTATTAATCCCTGTGCAGACCAGTTTATACAGCCATTAGGAGACATCAAGCCTCAGAGGGCATCAGGAGGCACCAGAGGCAGCTGGGTACCAGCTCTGAGGCTGCCTCCGAAGCCACTGTGGAGGCAGAAATGGAAATGGGCACCACCAGCACATCCCCAAGGTGAGCTGGCTCCCAAAGCTGCTGTGTAGCGTAGCTCTTGCACAGATCCCTGCTAAAGAAACGGACTGCTTCCACAAGAGCTACCTGGCGTAGGGGATGTGGGTGGAAAAAGCTCTGTTAGCCCCAGGAACCTTGTGAAGGGCTGGCTGTGCTCCCCGAGAGAGGGGCAGGGAGCAGACGCTGTCCCACAGAAAACACCTCAGGAGCACATGTCCTCCCTCATCCACCAGCCCCTCGGGCCGACGCGACCTCGTGCGTGAGTGCTGCAAGCAGTCACCGGGGCTCCATCTCACCAGAGGTTGGATTAAATTAATTAAACTTTAGGTATTTCTCTGGTTACTACATTAGGCCATCGCCAGCCAAAGGGAGGAGCCAGGAGAAGCAAACACGGCATGACGGGAGCCAGGGAGCCAAAAAACCCCTGCATAAATTTTCGCAGCAATTAACTCTGTCTGGGAAAAGCCACAACGGTGCGGCTGCGGGCATCCTAGCGAAGCGCTGCTTTCTTATTAATAATTCCCAGATTTCAGCAGTGTGAGGTCTAGCTGCTCAACAGCTAAATGAAATCAGCTCCCTCCTGGATGTCCCACCAGGGAGGGTGCGGGGGGACCAGGGCTGTGGAGGTGCCTGGGGCAGAGCCCTGGCAGGACGGACAGACACATGGCTGGTCTATGTAGCGGGAACTCCTGAGGAGAGACAGGGGAGCTTGCAGGAGGAGCACGTTAAGGACACATGCCTTCCCTGCCTCCAGGCATCTGTTCCTAATCCATCCCCCAAGAGGCTGCCCTGCTGCTGCAGGGTTTGCCGGGCCACCCGCCTCTGCCCAAACAGCCACATCGCAAAGCTTTGCTTTCATTTGAAACCATCTCCTGCC